>BJBW01001026.1:0-97982 GCA_004320125.1 Scolopax mira | reverse complement strand
TAAGTCCTAACTCTCCCTCTCCAAAAGTCATATAGAGAAGCAGTGCACCATACTAACCTCTCATTCATCCGATTTGTCTCATTCTGTTCCCTAATCCTTTATTATGTAACCTGCTTAAAATCTGTAAAATCTGCTTTGAAGGAACCTTGTCTTTTTACCCCAATGCAAAATACTTCACATACTTTTGACATCATGTGATGAATGTTTCTCTTAAGAATCAACTCCAATAATTCAAAAGGATTAATCCTGAATTTACATGCTTTGGTCTAAATAATTTATTACAAATCTTAGTCATGTACAGTTTTCCAGCTTTTTTGGCCTATTAAGACAAGGTGTTTGGCTATGACTTGGCATTTTCATTTTTGAGTGCAGTTTCTCTATAAGCCAGTAAGCAAAATTCCTCCATTAGTATTTCACTTTAGCTTTAAAAAAGATGGATTATTATATACAGTACACCTCAAAAATTTAATACAGCCTTAAAATATTGTGGCTGTTCAAAAGTTGCACAATCACAACAAAAGCAGCCATGGTTTTAACCAATGAGAAATTGGTTTAATGCAGCTTTCATTCTTGTTTTTAATTGTTTGTTTGGGTTCTAAGCCACTCTACCAACACAGCTTCACTTTACCTATCAGTCAGTTGGGATTTCACTTGTACTGGTGAAGATTTTTTTATTTCCAATTTTAACTGTAAATATGGATTCCTCTCCCCCTGAAGAATTTAAGGCTTGTCTATAGCCAGACTACAAATTAATACCTTAATTTCATTCCTTCACTGCACTATTGATATTACCGGTGCTGTTTCACCATAAGGAAATTATCAAGACAAGAAAAAGGCAACTGCCTTGGAACATGAGTATTGAAAATAGAAAGATTCACTTAAAAATTGGAACGAATCACAAAAAGTTCCCATGCTTCTCCTTATTGGTTTAGGATTATTCTAATTAAATAAGCTTCATGTTAAGTTTTTAAGTTTAACAACTCAAACACTCTTTGATACTGCCAGTTCCTCAAGTTTCTTACCAAAACACTTTCCATTTAGTGGCTGGAACAATAACAGTCAACAGTGGTTTTAATATTCAGTAACTATCTGATAGACTTCTTTCGTTTCCATAAGCAAAAAGTAATTGCTAAAATGGACTGAAATGCCTCCACTGTAATCCCAACCGCTTGCTCTGCCCTGAAAGTTCAAACACCAGAATATCATATTGTATTCCCTTTCCCCATCTGACAGTTATGATCCTATTAACTGAGCATAACAACTTCAGTGTGCTTTTGCAAAAGCCAGCAATTACTACTCCCTCATAGAGAGCAATTGATACTTTTGAATGTTAATTCTGCAATTTTAACCATTTTTCTTTTTGAATAAGAATCTTGCAAGATGCTTATTTCGCTCAGAGAACTACAAAGACATGAATTGTTACACCCTGCAAAATAATGAACATCAGCTGTAAAAACATTTGTAAGTTACATAACATTTCAGCTCAGATCTTCTAATACTCTGCAGCGGATTGCATGAGTAAGTACCGTACCATAGCAACAAGGCAATAACACTGACATGCTAAGGATAAAATCCAAAAAGCCTAATTTAAGGAACTGACACAGGGGGAACAGCTTTGTGTTTTGGTTTTTTTTTTGACACTAGCCCCAAGCTGATAGTCAGACTCAAACAGGAGTCAAACCTGCTTTGATTTTTTCTCTCTAAAAACTTAACTGTATTCCAAGTTACAAAAGCCCATCAGTGAGGTGCAGGTAGATAATACAGTGTATTTGTTTCATGTTTAACAAAATGAGGCATCATTAAACAAAATTTACCTAGAAGTTTCAAAAAACAGTAGATAACATCAGAATACTCCTAATATTGGTTAAAACAGACTGCTAAAAACAAGTAACAGAAATTCAGACCAAATAATCAAATGACTTACTACCTTCCCTAGAATATCAAAGAAATCCCTGCTATAGTCACTTTTATTAGACATTAGAGTAATAAAGATAGCATCTCTCCTCTATGCACCACCAGTCCATTACCAATCTGATCTCAATCAGACTTCTTTTCTCAAATGAAAAACCTGCCCATTAATCTGTTTTGTATTTCCTTTTATGCATACGTTCCTTTTCCATACTTATAAAGGGAATTATAAAATAAAGACATCAGCAAGAGATGAAAATTATGTGCAACCATGGTAATAAATAAGGTAACAAGAAAGCCAGTTCTGTTGTATCAGCAGTACCTGTCTTCATGCACTCAATCTCTGCTTGACATACAGCACATTTATCCTAGGAATGTTATGAGAGGTACCATGAGAACCAGTCAAGTCATTTGGGAAAACCTGTTTGTTGGATAACTTTCTTAACTTTTTAAGGCCTTGTCTTTAACTATCCCAAGTACAATGGAAGCCAGACAACTCTACATCACAATAAAATATTATTGCAACAGTTTGTTCCAGTTCTAGGTCTAAAATAAACTGTGCTGCCATAATTGCATCAATACCAAAGCTTTTAGCTTTAATAGTTTAACAACCTGTGGCATGATTCTTAAATTAATTAGATTTCAATTTAACATCTACCAAGATCTGCATCATACATCTGAGGCTCAAGATAATTGCTTTTCTTTAAATACACCAAGTACCATAAGAATCTCAGAAGACAACGCAGGTCCAAAGGGGGCAGAGGATGCTTCAATAAAATAACCCTGTTGACATGCTGTATTTTGGGGGGGAGGGGGGGTGAGGGGAGTAAAGGGAGAGGGAAGAAGCTTGAATTGTATTACCAGCCACGTCAATTGCTGCACATGGTTGGAAAAGAAACTTTAGAAAAATACAGGACAGCAGGACACAAAACATGAAGGAGCCTAAAGCAGAAGAAAACCAAACCAAACCCAAAGCAAAGGCATTTAATCCTATGTGAAAGTGTCAAGACACATACATTAAACCACACCCCAGAAAAATGGCCTACACACCATCTGATTGAGGTCATCAAAATGCAATTGCCTCAACTTTGTTTTCTAGAGGCTGCCCAACAGAAGCATGATTTAGGAAATTATTTAGATCCACTGCTAACCTTCTTTGAAAGGCTGGTTGTGAGCTGATCTGAGATCCTTGGGAAGGCAGTAATGAGATTTTAGGCAGCCACAGAAAGACAATTCTTAATGATGGCAGGAAATCCTAAACACAAAAATTTCCAAATACCATAAAAATTATTGTAAATTATGACCCACTATGACTTTTCCTAAGGATATTCATTGGCTCTGGTCATTTCCACAATAGATGGTAAAGTGTTTGTAACTGATGAAAACAGTTCATTTGATCTTTGCAATTCATAATACTGAAATTCTCAACAGACTGTTCTACTATTTACAAAAGAGCTGATCACTACAGACAGTAGCAACAATATCAGAGGACAAAACATTACAAATAAGTTGACTTGGAAGTTCTTCTCAAACAGAAGTTATTAAACATTAAAATTGCACAATTGTACGGATTTTTCTCTAAAGCATATGCTTTCAAATTTATGAGGTCATCAATCCAAGTCTAAGCATGGACTCCTAAGTTAAAAGATTATTTTTTTCAGGGAGGTCCCAAACAAAATACAGATAGCTCTGTGATTTTATCTTGCTAGTCTGTAACTAGAGAGACAAACACCACCGTATCGCTAGTCAGGGACTACAATGTCGTCTTCCCACAGTATATTTACCTCATATGTTTACAGGCACTTCTCCTGGAAGGGAATGATAAATAATTCTCCTTTCTCAACAGAATTGTTTACCCAGAACCTTCTGTACAAAGCCAAAGAACCTAACATAACCCTTGCTTCAGCAGCAAAGTCCACAAAAACTCCTCTCCCTCAACTATACAAATTGGAAGTTCAACAAACTTACTTTCCCTTCAATACAAAATAAACCCTCTCAAATATTTGCAATAAATTTCCAATTCTGTTTAAAAAAAAAATCTCTAATTAAATAGTTCTGCTTTTTCTTGAAAAAGCTACCCTAAGAACATACAGAAGCCAGAGAAACAACTATAAAGTTTTACTCTGGCAACCTCTTAAAGCAGTTGACACACAGCCCTTTCAAACACTTAGAGGACAATGACATTCTGGGCTGAAGTACTACATTCCTCAGCGTAAATCGAACCTGGTGGTCAATCCTACACTTCTACACAACTCCCTGACACACCGGAACACAGACAAGGCTAGATACACAACAAGGATTGTGCCATGGTTTTGTCATATTCCACAGTGTGAAGCTCAGCATTTAGTCTCTGTGGTCTGGTTCCATCACCTGTGCCCAATGGTGGAGGGATCTGCTTGAGCAGATGGAAGCCTTAAAGCTGACACAAAAAGAGGAGCACGTGTACTATGAGACATCAAGTGTTTGGTTTTGTTTGGGTTTTTTGTTTCTTCACATCAGTCAATTAATAATGCTGCTGTACAATCTTCTTTTCAGAGATACCCTTAAGTCTGGAAAGGGGTTGGTCTGGTAAAGTCTGCCCTACACTACTTAAATCAAGCACAGGGAATCACATTTAACATAAAGTTAAGATTTATTTTTGTCCCAAGGGGAGTTCTCGTGTGCATTATTGTTCCAAATCTCTTGTAGCATCTGGGTGTCAATGTTTATGTTACAGGCACTGTAAACCATTGTTAAAAAATGGAGTTTTGATGCAATTGATGTTATAATAGGGGACAGACAGAACACATTTCTGGGTTCTCAGAAGTCTACACTTGCAGTGTGGCAGGCAGCAAAATAGATAGCTGACAATGAAAAGGAGAGGTCTCTCTCACTGTTACTCCCTTGCCATTTATTTCTCCTTTCTCCTCCTCTGCTCCCAGTCACATCCATCCCTCAACACTGGCTCTGGGACTCGTCAGACTTTTCTGCAAGCTGCTTTAACTTAATAACATGTCCATATTAGTGAGGTTAAACAGCTTCTGGAGGGGCCTGATATGTATCAGCTCTGGCACAAGATTAGTGATGGGAGCAGAAACTCCTCTTTCAGCTGTACGGAGCTGTTGTTAGTTCACTGTCTCGTTTGAAATGTATCATCCACAACAGAGGCATGAGGTAACTGGAGAATCCTACCTACACATTCAGTTAGCTGCTTTTTTCAATAGCATTTTTTGAGGTTTTGTTTAGGGATTTTTTTTTTGTTTGTTGTTGTTGGGGGTTTTGTTGATGGTTTGTTTATTTGTTTTTGTTTTGTTTTTTTTTTTAATTGCCTTATGCTCTTTTTTTAAGGAAAACGTAGCCCCTGTAGAAAAAATCTCACAGTATCCTTGACTGGGAGTCTGTAACGTTCTCCAATAACTCCATACAGCCGTAAGAGAAGTTCCCACAATTCCAGCTTTTGCTAGCTCAACAGCCAAACTGAAACTGATGGGACTACTGAGACGAGCACCAATGCAGCACCTCAGGTAGACAAAGAATCTTGTCATCAATATTTTTCAGGTTTTCCACACAGAAAAAAAAAATGCCACCCTACGGAATAAGTACAATTTTTTAGTAAACTAGCACTGTACATTTTTCCCTCCATCCCTTCCAGAGTTCAACAGCACACATTTTTAAATTACCTGTTACCCCAAAGTCTCCAGCTGTTGCTAGAACTCTGGGAGGGGCTGCAGTAAGTTCCTCTTGGTGTTTTCATTAAACACAGCTCTGACTTTCCAGGTCAGATAAGGGAGTCAGATAGAACAATATTATGTATCTTAGAAGTTAAAAGATCCAGAAACAGAAGTAGGTCTGTTCATTAGAGAAGGAGTTTTGGAAGACAACAATGTAGAATGGTATTCTCAAACATTATGCTACAAGGAAATTCATACTACATATAGAAGATAACTGAAACAAAGACTTGGCACAGAATTAAAGGCACAGAAGGCACATTGGTCAATCCTGTCCAGGACCCGTGTGCTCATACTAACCACTTAACCTCTTCATTTCAGAAATCAAAAGAACTGCAAAACAGCAATCAAGAAAACAAGCCGAGCTTCTGCTGTGCTTCCACTTACAGGTAAACTATTCTGCAGACAGTCATCAGGCAGGGCTTGCACTAAGAGATTCCTACGAACAATACTTCCAAAATATACTGTGACACCTTACTTGCTAAACTGTCCCCATAGCACATTTCTCCAACCAGTTGTGCAAAGTCAAATTAAAACTGCCAAAACCAACCAACGTGCTAAAATTCACACCACCATCCAAGTAAATCTCCATTATTTTTTTTTTTAAATAGCTAGAAAATCACAAGTTTTGCTCATTAGAATATTCTGGATTTAAGAGTAGTTCTGCGATACATGCCAGGAAAAAAAGGAAAGAAAAAGAACAAAAGGGAAAAAAAAAACCACAACAACAGAAAGAAAGAAGTAAACTAGATGAGGGTAACAATCAACAATTACTTTTATCCACGCACAGCACTGTGGTTTATGAATTTAGTTACAAATACTAGCCTATAAATAATTTTAAAGTCATTTAGCGAAAGTACTCCTGGAAAGCTATCGTCCATCCAATAGCTGTTCGTTCAGATAGTCTCATCTGCCACTCCACGTGGCCAGCAGTTGACCTTAGCAAATCAGTCCAGAAAATCTGGAAAGCCTATACTGATCTAACAACATCTGTCACAAATTTTCTGACATTTCTCCTTGCAGTGAAGGTAAACTGCAAGTGTCTTAGCTAGATTGTTTCTACCATCTTCCCAGGTTTCTTATAATCTTGTACAGTTAAGAGTCTCCAGCTACTACCACATTAAGTCCCTTTATTTTAATGAATATTCAAATCATCCAAGATGATGGATCGTCTTTAGACAGTAAGAAAGTGCTCCACTGAAGTGCTTTCATACTAATAGCCCTATTTCCTTGCGTCTAGTTACAGAAGACAACATGTCATGAGATGCAAAAAGTAGTAGAAATTATTCTCTTGATGTTCAAAGAGTTAAATAGCAAGAGCTTAGTAACAAGGTCTGCCACAATTTACTTCATTTCTACCACACTTTCTCAAAAAACACCATTGATTCCTTAAACAACCAACCAACCCACCAAACATGCCAACCACTGGAACAGGAACATAATACACCCTGACAAAATTTAACAAAATGTACAACTAGAACAAACAAAGACTTCCTGAAGAGCACACCATCAGTTCAGAATCTAACTGAAGTTCAGCTGCATGCAACAACCACCACAAAAAAATCACCCCACAAAAACAAAAAACAACCAACCAAACACATAAAAACAGGGGGAAAAAATATTGTCCAATGACCTGACACAGTTGAATCAATGCTGCTTTTGAACATACTAAGAATTTCAGCAATTTGAGTACGGTTAATGGTATGAAAGTTTTATAATAAACAGAGCATGACTCTCAACAAAAGGCAAAGAAGTTTCACTTATACAGCTAAAGTGTATGTTTTCAAAAACAATTAAGCTATTCCTCTTGTATTTGAAACAAGGTTTCTCCCACCAGCAAGCCAACTATTATGTTCTCCAGTGTATTCATTTATGGTTTTGGCATTGGCTGCTACTGTATTTGCTGTCTTCATTTAAAAACCATCAGGCAGTTTTAATGACTGATCATATGCCAGCATGGGCCTATCTTTAGTATAACAAGAAGCTCTGAGAGTTTAGCATTCTCTCCTACGTGCAGGACATCAGCCCAAATAATGGTTTCAGTGGCTTGATGAAAGTGCAATAGCTCTAGATCTTCAAATAATTTAAAATAGGAACCCTGCCTCTTTAAGGAATACAGTGCTAAATCCTATCACAGAATTAACATGCATAACCAGCTCATTAAACTGGGAAAGAGGGGAATAACTGATTTCTAGAATGGGAAATTGTTTCTTGGAGCTGCGAATATGGAATAGATGGCAACCTTTAACCTAAAATCACAGAAGTTGACACAAAGGCGCCAGAATTAAAACTCTTTTCCCAAAACAGAAAATACATCTCCTGAATAGCTTTAGTTACATTGAAATGCAACAAAGGTTTTTCTTATGGTAAGATATACATGCTTTCAAGAAGTCCTCCTAACAGGAGGGCAAATGAAGGTAAAGGTAAAGCCCTGGGTATATACACAAGTCCTCTTCTTAAAGTCTAACTCGGGTTCCACTGTATTAGCCACCAGCTGAAAGCGCCCACAGAGAGGCTGGCACACAACAACTCGTTACTCCTGGTAACTCACCCATGTGCCAGGAAAATTAACCACCAGGAAGACCCAAGAGACTCTATAGAAAGGAACAGAGACTACAGACCATGATTCTGAGACCGTCGAATCAAAAAATCAGAAGGGACAATCAATAGGATGCTGCTTGTTCCTGACACAGCAACTGTTAATTATACTCTTCCTCAAACACCAGGATTTGCTCTTAAAAGAAATACTATTTGTTGAAATGTAAGTGTTCAATACAGTTTTGGATTCTCACATGTTAATTTCGGAGATGTAAATCAACCCCTCAGGTTGTGACAAGGTAGACTCAAGGAACTGTTTCATATCTACCCTGGTAAGAATTAAAGGAAGAATAATCTGAAGAGCTCTGCTCCCTCTTTACCCCCCCAGCAGTTGTAGTGTTCTGTATTTACGTTACCTGGATATAAAGACAGCTGAAAAGCAGGTGACAAAAGTTGTGTGCCACGAGCTCAGCAAACACTTAAGCTCAATCCCCATTATACAGCACTGTATTACAAATACTCTCTATTCATAGGAACACAAACACTTGGCTTGACGAGAAAACCAAACCGATTCAATTTGCACTTTTTAAGCTTGAAAGGACAGAAACTGTATTTATCATTTGAATAAGCTCCCTTGTTATTAAATCAACTGCAAAACTCCTATGTTATAGGAGTTTGACTGAAATTATGTTATAATTAGTGATTACTGATAATGAAAGATGCCATAAGTGGATCTGGTGTGGGATATTCTTTTTTTAAACCCATTAACTTGTAGTCTTCCCCAATTATTTCCTTATCTTACCCAAGAATAAAATTCATATGAATAAGATGCTGACTTGCTCCAGTTTGGCATCACACTAGAATATGCATGTCAACATTACAAATCAGGTTTGTTTGTATTTTCCCAGAAACTGAAGAAACACTCATGCCATTTTCACATGTCAAAATTAGCACTGAGTGCAATATAAAAATACCTTTTATTTGAAACCTAGGGGTAGCTGTTAAACATTACTTCCCGAAGTACAGAAACTCATTTTGCAGTTAATTTAACACATAGCTATTTTAAATGTGTGAAAAGGATGTATAGGAGAGTAATTTAAAAGGAAATCTGTGCCAGTGGAAACATGCAATCTCGCTTTTCAATATCTAAGGAAAAACCTCCTCTTCCCTTCAATGCCTGTGTAAATCTGGGTGGAAGTTACAGGTATTGGATTAATTTCTTGGGTAAATATACACTTTAAAAATTGTATAAACCCGTGGTTTCTAATGTTCCAATTTCAGACAAATAATAAAATAAGATACTTCACAATGTTAAGGGTTATGGTAGGAAGAGCTAAGATTGAATTAGACTGGAAAGACAAGCAAAATCCTGGTTCTGCTGCACTCAATGACCCAACTCTACCTGACTTCAATGGAATAGATCATTCTGAGCAGATTCAAGCATTTGTGGGCTCTCTTTACCCACTTCACTTAAATTAAGCATTTAGCCTCATAAATAAAAGGTTGAGATACTTTTTTTTTTAAAAAAAAATTAATCATACTCAAACAGTTACATTCTTTTTATCACTAACCATAAAAATCAAGTGTTCAGTAATGAGGAATCCTACAGTTAAGTGTATTTTCATTTGACAAAAATCTCTTGGCTATTTTTAAACTCAAGGTACACCATTTTGATGTTCTGAGTTTATTTTGCTCCTGCTTCCTACTTTTAAGGGAAAATACATAGGAATATTAACTACGAAACCTTATCCTTCCTGATTGTACTGTGGGACCCAGCCTATGCCTCTCTAGAAGATTCTGACATTTGTATCTTAATTTTTCATCTCACAATAATGGCTTCTTTCCTACAGAATCCAACAATGCTGAAATGCACAAATTTATTTCATATATATAATTCAAAACCTAAGTTCAAGTCTCATCATTGTTGCTATTACATGCATGAGGAACCAAGATTTATGCTGCTTAACAGGACTTCAGTCTTACATGTGTGACATATTTTCAATAAGCATAGAATTTTTAATCAAAAACATCATACACTTTTCAAAAGCTTTACCCAATTACAGTAAATCAGAACTTCTTTAAAAACTCTTTGTATTCCCCCATACCTTCCCATAGAATTTTATTTAAGAATAAATTAATAAAATAAAAGCTGTGCTTTTATTTTCTAAAGGACCAACCATCTACAGAAACAAACTAACTTATTAAATCACTTCCAAACCTTTGCTTGTTTGTACAGTGCAGTGATGCCCCCTGCTAATTCTCAAATACAGCAGAAATACAGTAACAGCAGAAATAAAGCTGGCTCCCCCTTTATGTTCAGACAAATTGCTCTTTTTATCCCTTTCTTCAGATCAGCCTTCCTGGCCCATGCTGTACTGTCCTTCCCTAAACTCACTCAGTTCAGCTGTTCTTCCAGTACTTCTGAGAAAGTCTGCTGTGCTGCTTTCAACACTCTTATCCAGAGCTTGTCAACTCGCCAAGTGTGCGATGGTCTCAGATATAAACTTCTAAGTGGCAATTTGAAAAACTAAACTTGGGTAGCATACTGAAAGCTTTCCTGCTATGGTAGGAACTAGCTTTAATGCCTTTAATTGTCAAGGGTTTAAAAATCACTTACTAGAATTAGAACATCTTCCTTCTGCAATCCTATTCTTGAATACACACATACAAATATAATTTTTACTGTTACTCAAACATTGACCCCCCCCAGCTCCACAGCAAAACTTATATTTATCTTCTGAACCATATCATACCAATGAAACTGACAAAATCTACTAATTTCACCAAGACTTTGCTGGGTAAGATAGTAATAAACAATGGCAAAGAAAGGAAATTTGGGATGAGAATGAGACAGAAATATTTTCCCAATGGTAGCTGGGCAACACAACAGCACAGTCTTTTTTTTTTTTAAAAAAAAAAAAAAAAAATCTATAGCCTTTTCCCTTCACCATATTCATAGCAGCAACTACTACTTTAGCAGGCTACAGGTAATCTACAATTCTGATCAGAATGAAGTCTCTTCCCATAGCCTCCACACTCTTAAAATACTAAGGTCTAGTATCCTGCATCTATATTTCATCAGCCTTTCTCAGCTTTGCTCCTGTCCCCCCCATCCCCCCAACATTTAGTAGCCAGAAACAGTATTAACTAAACACAAGGACTGAAAGTGAATTTCATGATCTCATCACAGTCACTGCACTTATGCTCTACTCATTTTTAAATACTCAAGACTCTCATTTGATGAACCAACTCATCTGCAATCAGTTCCTGACGTACAGAACAAAAACTCTAGGCCCATGAAGGGAAGATCATGGACTGTTCAAAAACCACGGTTGCAATGAAAAACCATGAAGAAACCAGAAAAAGAGTATGATAAGGAACATTTCCAGCAAGTTTCACAGCCAACAGGAGAGTTGAGGCCCTAAACACTGAGCTTAAGCTAGCTATAGGAAAGGAGAAGCTTCTGCACTCTCTTCTCACTGAAGCTTCTCCAATCAGCCCACCACTGCCATGCTGTCCCCTCGCCTGTAACACACTTATGGGTTCTTGCTTGTAGAAAAACACATTAAAAGTTCTCCACATGCTTAGTTGCCATGCCTAGCACTACTGCAGGCAAGAAAACCAAAGAACAGCCAGGCCCAGTAGTCTCACAGAGCATAATGGCTGAGCAACGTAGCAGATACTGAAGTACCTATGCACAACAGCGTAGTAGATACTGAATCATTAGTCTTGCTACTGAGCTACAGAAGTTCCTGAGCACCGTCTTAGAATTTGGACCAAATAAGATCAATTTTCATGTGCTAAGCTCCAAAGTACAGCAAACATTGAACCTCAAGACAGTTAACTTTTTTTTTTAAATATTGACAATACACAACTTATTTTTACTCCAGTCTTAGACGTAGTTTGAACTGTTTTTGCTGAAACTAAGAAAATTAGGTAGTGGAACAGTTCCAAATAACACTGTCCATACTTGGCATGGAAAACTTCAGTCCAAACAGTTCAGCAATGCTGTAAGCAGCTGAGAATAAGGTCTTGTGAAGGAAAATTGTAGGCAACTTTAACTACCTTGAGCTCTCCCTTTAAGTCAAAAAGCTATTATGAAATAGGCACCTCGTAGACAAAATACTTCATTGGTCATGAACTCAGCAAAACTTAACAGAAACTAGTTTAGTAACTCTGATAAAAATCAATGATTCAGGCATTAAAAAGAAGCTGTCACTGTCAGTCCAGTTTCTACTAGAGCATTTTGCCAAGGGAATCTTATACAACAGACGTTATTTACTACCAATTCACCTAGTTAGGCTGTGGTTCCAACCTGCAAAATCCACACACTGTTATGAGACCATAAATACAATTTTAGCCTGCTGGATTAGAATAGAAGTCAGAACTACAATGGCATAGAAGCCAAATTTTATACCCTTCCCAAGGGAAATGTCCTTTTTCATAAGAACACAACACATATCCCTTCTACACTTAAACAGAATTTTAATCTGCCTAGAACTGTTAGTAAGACACCTTTTCAAAAGCATTGAATGATTTTAAGATAGAAATTTAAAAAAAGAAATCTGTAGACTGAAGAAATCTTTTGATCAGATAGCCTTAAGCAGTAAGTAACTCCATTTTTATTTCCTACAGCAACTAACATTAAATTCAGCACCTGCAAAACTAATATCAGACTGAACTAGAAAGCAACGAATATGGAAAAAGAAATCTGATACTAAGCTGGCACACAGAAGATGTGAAAGATTTAAATAGAAAAGTTCATGTGAAGACTGTCAATAGGCTCTATATTTAGGAGTGGCTCTTGATGGAAGTATATTCTAAGACCAAAAATTCAAGTCTAGGGATAAAAAAAGGTCAATTTGTTAAGAATTAAAGACTAAATGTTCCTAGTTCCATAAACTAGGAACAGTTCCTTAATATAGAAAAAAAAAATTAAACAGCCCATTTTTCATGGAACTACATTAGAATATTTTAAAAAAATCTTAAAGCTTATTTAGCTATTATAGGTTCTCTATTTCTCAAGATTTTAACTTCACTATACAGAAGAATTGACTACTTTACAGTGCACCCTGCTGAGATCATACATAAGAGTTAAACCCAAATTCCACAGAGAACATCCTCATCCTTCGTCTAAAATAAAGATTATGTCTCCTAAGGAAAAACTCAACCAAGAAGATTGTAGTTGCAAGGGTTATTGAATACAAAACATATAGGATGGGGGACTACAGAAGAGGAAATAACAATGAATCATGCGAGGTAAAAAAACAGTGCTAATCTGAGACAGAAAACTGTCATTTCGCTTATGAATATTTATTATTTTTAAGGACTTTTTCCTTTGAGAAGCAAAAGCAACTAAATATGAGAAGAAAATTCCTCTTATTGCTTTTAACTCAACTTATTTTTGTCAGTCAGAAACACACATCATATGACTCAAAACATTCAAAGTTTAAGGCTTGAGCTGACCCTGATAGATTTAATAAAATATCTAAATTAGTTAAAATTTTATCCCTAAGCAAGCTTATTAGGCCTTCCTGTAATAATTCCACAAAAGCTTAGTTGAGCACTGCACCTGGTTCTCAGTCAAATCCAAGCTCCGTCTCAAGGGTTTAAGTAAAGAAAACACAATTATTACCACCTTTTTTAGCCCCTGTATTTGAAAGGTGGAACTACACACTTCTTAACTATATCCTCTTAAAAATGTTTTATTCCCATATACTTCACCGCTATCACTCTCAGCCCCACAGATGTTATAACCATTGCTAGCCTATGGTTGAAAGATTTTTGGACCACTTTCCAGATCCTCTGCTGTAAGGGCCAGCATCTTCTCTGCGGGGAGAGAGTTTAATTTGGAAGTCAATACTAAGAACTTTTTTTCATGGATTTATTCTCCAAGCATGAGATAAGAAATAAGCCTGCAGTGATATGCATTTTCCCAAATGAGTATTCGCCACCGAGAAGATCACAAAAAGGCATCAGGAAATGTTTATTCATTCCAGCTGCACTTGACATGTTTGGTATACAGGAAAAAAAAAAAAAGGTATACTTGCTTTGCAACCTGACAGATCACATTAACTGTGCTAAACAAAAGGAAAGAGTTGTGTTTTCTATTCATTTTTACATGCTTCTTCAACCAAAAGTGACAGAAACAAGCATGCATGCTTTTACTGTAATGCGCCAGATCAGGTTCCAAGGTCAAGTTCTCTCTCTTTTTTCAAAAATTAACGTAACTGCATGTGCTATTGCAGTCTTTTAAAATTACTTGCTATTGAGACAAAATTACCACTTCTTAAGATGTTAAAAATAACACTTCCTTTGCCAGATTTCTTTAAACTCGCTCTCAGAATTGTCCATGAAGTGATAAAATCCTGCTGTTACCCAGCAGTTATTCTGGCTGCAGATTTTTCCACGTATTTGTATTATGTAAACTCCAAAGTAACAAAATGAAAAGGAGAGAGGGGGGAGGGAAACAACTTCAACTTCTAATGGGTTTAACAAGCGCTCTTTTTTTCGTTTTCTTTTAAATACAGTCACTTGGTCCTCAGTATTTCTTATTCAGTTTTTAAATAATACAGTAAAACAGCCACTCTCCCAAATAACAAGCACGCAGGAAACCTGCTAACTTAACTGAAGAACTTAGTAAAATCCATTTTATGTATCCTGACATCAGTCAGGTTTTGACGAGTTTTTGTCTAAAAATGATAGATAAGATCACTCACAGAACTAAACTGAATGTTAATGACAACACACAATCTCGCTGCTCCTCCTCTCAATTCCAATCACCCAACAAAACCTCAGAAGTGAAGAGCACTTACTATTTGGGACTGTTACCCGCTGATTACAGACACATTTCTTCTAGCAGCAATACAATGTGCAGCCAAATTAAGGAATTTGGGTAATACAAAGCAGCAGTACAATTAACTCCAGAAATACGTACTTTTAAGATTAACTGTCTACAGGCTTTCAAACTATGAAAGTGTGTTACACAATCTCATCTGGCCATTTCAGTGGCAAACAAACAATAGTCCCTAGAGAAAAGGGAAAAAACCCATAACACTATCTACCCAAGAAGGTACTTTTACAAGTGGATGAGTAATTTTTATTCTTCTTCTGGAACATCTCTCCTTCCAGTAAAATAGATGCAGGTATTTCAGGACAGTCTGACAAACCTATAGGAAAGTTTTAGAATGCTGTTTACACTTACTTTAGAATATTTTTTCTTAAAAGTGATGAAACAAGAGAGTAACTATATAAAAGATGAAATAATTTACAGCATAATACCAAACTGGTTTTTCATCTACAAAACACTACCACTCTGTAGATGATACTACGCTGGCAGCACCACAACTGTTACTGAATTCTGTAGGGGCTTTAAAGAATACAGCAAAGCTCCATCTTCCCAAGGTGTATGTGATTAGAACAAGAAGTTTTACAAAACAATACATTTGTAGAAAGAGCAACTACTGTCTTTCTAGAAGCTTTTTGTGGTTTAGAGGGCTGGGGAGGTTCAAAAGAGGAGGGGAGAGAGAAAGCCTCAAGCACATGGAGAGAAATCACCCTGTGTCCAGGACAAATCTAACATCACTAACCCAAGGGAGCAAACATGCAGAAGAGTGTTAGCCTTTTTGCTAACTGGTTACTTGGGACACTATAATGCAGAAAAGCCCATTTTGGACAGTTTTGTGTTCTGAAGCTAGTTTAGAGGGGAGGTCTTTAAATTTAAATCATAAGCATACAGCCAGATGTGATTTTCCTTTAAGAATTTAAGAGAATTCAAGCTTATATAAAACTCTGCATAACTGAAGAAATTCCTCTGGTGGTTTATGGCCTCAAATTTCTGAACATCTGAGCTGCTGATACCATGCAAAATTTCTCTGTTATAAGTAAAGATATGTAAAACCACACTCACAAAACTATAAAATTTAATCACAGAGAGTTAAAAATTTAGTATTAAAGCCCCAGCTCAACAAAAAATGTAAACTTGGACATTTTGACAATTTAAACTGGAATTACTCCCTCCATAAAGTATGTATGTTTAACTGTTTTCTGGTTCAGGTCTCAAACTTTCTGAAGTCTGCCACCTATGTGTGATATTTACCAAATGCTTTTATAAGGTCTCAAGTGTGGTTTTACAAAAATGATCTGTGAGGAAAATATACGGTCTAAACAGCATGTGAATAGCAGAAACTAAATACTGACTTCAAACAAATTATTGTGGTTATAAAAAGCTCAAACCAAATTAGTGTACCAAAACAGGACACAACAGAGAAAAGAAAGGCCAAAACAAGCAGCAAGAACACCCCCGATGTTGTTAAAAGTAACACCCAAAACCACTGCAACAAACATGCTAAAACCCAAAACCCCATCCCCCCTTGTTACTCTCCTGCACAAGGAGTATTTGCATTTAATAACGTTTCTGCCAGTTTTATGGTTCATGGACATCTGCCACTTAATAGCAGGAAAAAAAAATAATATTGCTTTGAAATACTACAGACTACAGATACAAAAATCAAAAATTTGTAAAAAAATCAAACAGGAAAAAAAAAAGTACTTAGTATCTAGGAATATTTTTAAGTTTGACGTATGTCATTCAAATTTTGGATAGTTGCTGCAAATCATCAAAGAGTTTTTCCACCGTTATACAGTGCAGCTTCAAGAACCTTAAGACTTTGACACTAGTGAAAGTAAAGTTAATATCCTGGATCATGTCAAGGTAATATCTCTCCCTTATTTTCCAGGTCCCTGCCAATAACAACTTCATATTCTCTGTCTAGCATCTATTTTTGACATTTTTAAAAGCAGAAATATACAGAAATTGATTATTTTGTTCAAAGGTGTGGAAGGTTGATACTAACTTTCATTTCGCTTTTGTAATCGAACCAACTTAGTCTTTTCCGATTTTAGCTCCAACACAAAGGATAAAAACTTCGCTATCTATTTTCATGCCGTTTTAATCTACAACTCTCATTCACTTGAGAGCATCCGCATGCAGCAGTGAAAAGCCTCCGAGGCTGATCATTAAAAAACAGACGGGCGAAAACGTCATTCAAAGACTGCCCAAAAGCGACGGGAAGGAACCACTAAGCCAGACGCGAACTCTCCCCGGTAACTCGGGATATTATGCCAGAGGCACGGAGCTCCTCTCTGCCAAATCCCAATCTCCCTTGGGAGAAGCCACCGCTCCGCTCCCAGGTTTCAGCGCTCCTTAACTCGATTTAGCGCCGACATTTTCCGCTATAAGCCCTTAAAAAGCACACCTGCCCCCACTGGATCACCCAGAAGAGGGGTAGCGAGTTAAGAGGAGTCAGTCCCCGGGGGCGGTAAGCGGGAACCCACCCGCACGACGCTGGTTTACGTGAGGGGAGGAAGCGAGCCCGTTCCTACAGGGAACTCCTCCCGCAGGGTCTCTACCTGGAAAGCGGCGGGAGCGGAGGAGGAGGCGGCTAAAGGGCAGAGGGTGCGGGGGCAGAGGGGACGAGCCGGGACAGGGCAGGCAAAGTGCTGTCACCAGAGGCAGCCCCGGGCGGCTGAGGACAGCGGGCACCTGTAGCCGAGGGGAGGGGGGGGGGGGTAACGGGGACAGGACACGACGGGGCGGACACAGGACTGTGGGTGCAGGAGGAGGAGGAGGGCAGACGGGTACCTTTGAGCTGGGGCAGCGGCGAGAGCTCCACCTGGCTGCCCTGGCTGCGGAACTGCGAGGAGCCCTGCGAGCGCTTCTGCCTCTGAGCCTTGCGCACCGATTTCCGTGTGAAGCCATCCACTTTCTCCGCGGCAGAGATGGCCGCCGACATGGCTGGGCGGTGAGGCGGCGCGGGGGGACGTCGCTCTCCAGAAGCATATATCAAAGCGGAGGGAGAAGCGGGCGGGCAAAAAAAAAAAAAAAAAAAAAAACCTCTTTTTTTTTTTAAAAAAAAAAAAATTAAAAAAATGGGGGAGAGGGAGGTGAAAAATAAAAACTCAAAACCAAAACAAACAAAACCAAGTCCTCCCTGTCCTCGCACACACACACACACCGACGGGAAGAGGAGAGGAGAAGGCTGGCGTCCGAGCGGCGGTGCTGCCGGGAGGCTCCTGGGTCCGGGCTGCCGCCTCGCTCCTCAGTTCCTGCTTCCCTCGCAGTTTCCTCTCCGATGGGAGCCAGCTGCCGGGGAAGCGCGGGGGGGGGAAGGAAGGTGGCGGCCGGCGGGGGAGCGGAAGGAGGAAAAGAGGAAAAACAAACAAACAAACCCAAAGACAACTTTGCCCGGCGGGGCGGGCGGGCGCCAAACTTTCCCGAGGCGGGGGCGGCGGGGACGGGACACACACACCGGGCTCCCGCTCTCCTCAGGGCAGGCGCGGGCCGGGCTGGGCGGCCGCCGCTACCGCCCCGCTCCCGCCGGACTCGCTCCGCGTCCCTCTCAGCCGGGCTCGCCTGCACCAGCCCGCGCCGAGTCCGCGATCATCGGCCGGACTCGCCCCCCTGGGCCGAGCTCGCTGGGGAGGCGGCTCTTCCACTCCCCACTCCCCGAGTCGCTGGCTTCCCCACACGCCCCTTCTCCGCCTTCAACCGCCGCCGGCTGCTCTCCGCGCCTCCGCCGTCATCCTGCCCCCTCCCGCTCACGACCGGCGGTCGCTACGAAGTATCCCCGCCCGCTGAAGCCCCGGAGCCGGCGGGTGAGCAAGCGGCCGCGCAACTTGGCGGAGTTGAGGGGGGGGGAAGGGCGGGGCAGAGGCGATCTCAGCGAGAGCAAGACGGAACGCGAGGAGCCGGGGCGCCGAATGATTGACGGCAGCGGACAGCCAATGAAAAGAGAGAATCGTGGAACACCCACCCCCTCCCCCTTCCTCCGCGCAGGGTTTAGGGAAGGACGCGGGAGCTGGGACGTGCTGCGCGGGGACGGTGTGATTGACAGTGCACTCCTCCAACCGAGAGGAGAGGAGGGGAAGATAGGTGGGGTTTGCCTGGCGGACGTAAAAGGCGAGGGAAGGGGAAGGGGTGGGGACAGTGGGTGGAGCTGGCAGCGGCCAATCGGCGGCGAGGGCGGCGGTTGCGAGGCAGGGAGAGGGAAGCGGCGGAGCGCGGACGTTGAGCGCGCGTGAAGCTTCCGTTACCGAGGGGTGGCGGCGGCCGTCGCAGGCGGCGAAGGCCTTTTCTTCTCGCGGAGCCCAAACCCGCTCGCTGTCGCTTCTGTAGAGACACGAGTCGGCAGGGAGACTAGCGGGGGGGGGGGGAGCGAGTTGCAGCTGGGATCCCGGATCCTCTTCCAGCCGCGGGCGCCGTGGCTCACCCGGGTTTGGGCTGGGGGGGAAGCACACGAAAAGAAGGGAGAGGCCTGTGGCGAGAGGACGGTTCTCCCGGCTGGGGGCCTCCCCTAGGGCCTGAGGCATGTCTGCGCCCTCGGGGCCGGGACGTGGGCGCGCTAGGTGAGGCGGGGATCCCGGCTCCAGTGTCCCCCGCGGTGTGAGGGCTGCGAGGCAGGCCAGGGGCTGTCTGACTGCACTAGAGCCGCCGGGAGAGGAGCAGTCGCGCCCGATGCTTTCAACGAGCCCTTGGCAGCTGCACGCTGTAGCCGGAGATGCTCCTCACAGGAGGAACACTAAAAGGGTGTTGAACCCTGAGCAGCGGGCACTGGCAGTCAGGACGGCATAAAAATGCATTTTATGCCATCTTCGAAGTGCTTTCGGCTTTTTTTTTTTTCTCCCACTCTCCTGGCAACTCAAAATTTTTGATTGTCTTCACATCTCCAGATGATTTTGGCTCCTAGGAGTCTGTTACCATGGTGTTTACTTTCTCCACTGAGTCTCGTTTTGCAGGCTGAAAGCACAAAATTGCCTGAAACAAGCATGTGCTTAACTTTCAAGGAGTGAATACGTATGGAGTTGCTCATTCTTCTGTTTTGTACAATTTTCACAGTTGAGGATGAAGTTAGGCTATGACAAACAGTATTTGTGACCACCACAGCCCGTGAAAGTCGTTTCACTATATGCAGTACATGGCTGCCTTTAAGTCTGACTTTTGCCCAGTGCCATTTCTGTATATGAACAGCCTCCCCCTGCCTGCCTGTTGAACTGCAGACTTGTAGTCATTCACGTAGAGATAAATTTTATGAGCATCAGCACATTTCTTGCTACATGGTTTTATGTACCAATTCAGCAAATAAGTATTTGTAGTATTTTAAATACACACTCAAGTTTCAGTAGCTGGAGTAGGACATAAATACCGTAAGGTAATCATGTGTGTTTGTTAAATGCTTTAATGAGTTAGAGTTTAATCTTTATATGTATAAACCATAAATTAAAAAACAAGTGTAGATTATAGCTTTATGTGAATGTTAAAGAAGACTGACTCTGGAAGCCTGTTCAATAGAAACTGTTGCTGTATTTCATTCTGCATTCTTTCCTTTTTTCCTTTCCTCTGTCAGCACATTCTCAGCTAACTTTTTAACTTATGATTACTTGTGTACTGTACCGCCCTCTTTTTTGCTCTTGGTGAAATAATCTTTAGTGTTTGCAAATAGAGAGAGGGAGAGTACTGTAAAAGAATTCTTTGCTGTATACATTAGATTCTATTCTGGATGCAGTGTATCTAGAAGGGATAGGGGACAAATTTAATACACTATTATCTTTCTTGTAGATGTGTAGGCTTTTTTTTTTTTTAATATATTGAAAAATCCATTTGACAGACAAAATGGCAGTCTTTAGGCACTTGACCTTTAAACTTCCTATTCCTGTATAAATCACAGTAAAGGAAATCCTTGCGTTCCTTACCTGGTTAATGCACATTTCACAGCTATTGAGAGTGGTAAGGCCCAGACCCTGTATCAGTGTGTTCCTCTGTTCCTGCCTGCCCTCCAACAGCTGCCACTTTCTTCTGCACCCATTTTTAGAAAGTGACACTGTCCAGTGTCCTGCGTGCTTTTTATTGGCAACTTAAGCCTTGCTGCTTTTTCCCAGTGTAAAACAGTCTGCCTTAAAAGTTTCATCAATTAAACATTTCAGATTTTTTTCATGAAAAGCCTTATGTAAGTTCTAAATAATATAAAAATATTTTTGAGATAAATAAAATATTTGCTTCAAGTAAATTTTGGTACGGGTGCCATGCTGTTTATGTTGTAAAAATCTGTTGGCAGTTGACATTAATGATATAAAGACCTCAGTAAATAATAGGTGTAATCTTGCAATGATGGGATTTTCCTATCAATTGCACTGGAAGATAGATTTTCAGACAGTATCTTCATGTATCACTTATAAAAGAAACATTGATGAACTCTGAGTCAGCCAAACAGAAAAAAAAAACTTTTCTCAAATAAATGAGAAGTATTTTTAGCTGTTGAGTTTTCTTTTTCTCTTATTAATATAACTCTTCTGTTTTGGAAAAGAATCAGCAACAGCTCTGTAGACCATCTACAGTTTCCCAAACTGAAATGGTAATGTTTGAATTAACGTACAATGGAGTCAATGGAATTAGATGGATGTACAGAACCATTGAAATATACAGGCCTGTGGGACTGGGGTATTTGGAGGGAAAAAAAAATGCAAGTGAGAGCTTTGACTAGCAATCTGAAATAGCTGCGTTTGAGAAGGCTGCAGATTGCCCTTCCCCGCTTTCTGCACATACTGCTTCCTACACAGCTGTCAGAGCTGCTCTGAGTCAGCTTCTGAGCCCCCTGGTTTTTAGAGTGTATTTAAAGGCACACAGGGATGATGACAGGTTATAAGCTGCTGGCTCCAAATTCAATTCATAAAAGTCTGAGATGTCCACAGAGAATGTTGTGAATAGTAATTTTATGCCAAGCTATTCTCACTCTTAAATCAGAGCCCTGAATTGATTCTGCAAAACCTCACACGTCTCTAGCTTGTCTTGGAAGAAAGCTCATTATCATTCATAATCATTATTCAAAACGGAGAAGCAACATTCTGAAACAGATTTTACTAGAAGTCACATTTGCAGTTCTTTTCATTCAATTATAGAGATTTATTTCCTGTACCTTCTTACCATCTTTTTACTTGGGAGTGAGACCTTTGGAAAGGTGAATGAGAATGCGTCATAATCCTGATCAGATTGGCTTGGAAGCGTGGCACTTTGACTACTGGGTTGCTGCTGAGCTTTTGCTACAGGGAGTTGTCCGGTTGCCAGCAGACGAGGAGTTAACTATAGCTCTGCTTTCCCATTCTTCCCTGCAGATGCTTACTGGCCAAGCTACAAGAAACCTAGCTCTTCTCAGAGACTGTGGGAGGAATATTTTAGTAAAGAGGATGCCACTAAAGAAGTGGGTGAACCCTCAGCCAGGAAGGTTTGTGGAGAAAGGTTATGAAAAGTTACTTTTATTTCCTTCTTAAAATGTAAATCTTTAAGGAAAAGCCCTGCTGGTTGCAGCTGTGCTTATATTTGCTACTGCACCAATCCCTCAGTTTTTCAGGGTATTTCAACTAGCTCAAAATACTTTCTGGGCTAAAGCTGTGCTTTTTCAAGCTTGTGTGGAATTAAATTCAAGCACTTGGACTGTCCAAGCAAAACCAAGTGAGCTATTCACATACTCCAGGTTAAAACTGTGTGTTTATGTGTTGTGGTCTGCACTGGCTGGTAGCTATCTTAGCAGAAGAATTCCCAAGTCTTCTGCTTGATAAATCCTTAAATAATATAGAATCAGTTTTCTCAGGGACCATCTGTCACCTTCCTCCCAGAGCAGGATTTGAAATTCTGGAATTGGAACTCAGAGATTAGTTGGTGAGATCTTCTTCGTAAGGGCCCTGAGTTCGATTTCCTTCGGCATACCTATGAGTGCGTCACTACAGTCTTTCCAGGCAAAACTATGTGTACGGGTATGTGCAGGCAATGGATTGGTAAAACTAGCTGTGATTCATGTTGTTATTTTAAAAACCTTTCAATTAAATCTTCTGTCAGACCATCCAGCATGATTGTGTTGCAAATAAAAAAGTATTTTAAGAAGTTCGTGCACACAGGCACACACATGCACACGTACACTGTCCAACGCAAATGTATCCCAATTTAACTCCTTAACTCTGCCTGTGTCTTGAACTGTCACTTTGGGTGAAAACAGTGCTGTCTGAGGACTCAACAGCAGTCTTTCTGGATCAATAAGATGCAAAGCAGCCCTCAGGGATATAGGTTTGCAACTAAGCTTTCAAATTCAGTTAGCATCTTTGCCATAATGACATTTCCTTAGCAAAAATATACAGAACATAAGGATATATGTATGTATTAATCTGTTCTCTGAGATGAAGATTTGTTTGCATTTTATATATAAAATGAGGAAAGATCTTCAGCAAGAAGAGGGGATTTATAGTATTGTTAAGTGTATTGACTGGCACCTGTATTTACTGAAATGCAAAAATAAACCCCCAACAACAAAAAAAAAACATTGTAGCCTTTCCACTACCACTTTCTAAATGCTTTTGTCTGTGGCAAACCAGACCTGTGTAAATGCCAGCAAGTGCTATCCTCAGCTTTACAGTTTTCTGTAAAAATTGTTCAACACAGCATTTAGAAAATAAAAGGGAACTATTTCTGTTATGAAATGTTTGTGTGTCAATGTGAACACCTGGAATCTTGAATTCTTTCAGAAATAATTCCTAATGCTCAGTGAAGGGAATTAAACAAACAAACAGCAAGGTTTATTCTGTCAGCTTCTCAGCAAGCTAACGAGAATTACTGCATGCTAAGAATCAGCTGCTCTTGGAAACTTAATGACTGTGGCAGCCAGAGAAGTACAAAATGTGGCTAAGAGATGCAAACCAGATATAATATAGGCTGCAGTGAAGAAAAATGAAGAGGATGAGGAAATCTCTCCGTAAACCCAAGGTGGCAACGGCTCACTCTACCAGGGTTTCCGAGCGCTTTGACAGTGTAGAATATTTTCTGTAAGGATTTGGTTTTGCATCTCAAAATGTAATTCCATGCCCTTGTAATTCTATTCTCCTTGGAGAATAATAGCAGAAAAGTATTTTTATATTTTCTTCTGTCTCTGCTGTGATTTAGCAACTGGAAGCAAAGAGCCAACTCTGCCAAATAGCCAGTTCTCCACAGCCTGATAGCAAGTGGGCTGGCACCCATCATCTGCACATCTGCCCTCTCAAACAACGCTCAATTTCAAAATACGTTCTTTCAGGGAAAAGTTTTAAACTTATTTTTGCAAAAGCAGAATGAGTGCTTTTAGTAAAGAGGAGTCTTAAATATTGATTAATTATAATCAATCCTTCCGCTGCCGGATTAATGAATGAAATCAAGTCATGTGCACTTGTGGATACTACTAATTTGTCACATAGGTTATGCAGCCTTCGTGTGCAGTTGTTTCATGTTTTCAAGTTTTTCTCAACTGGTTTGAGAGCTGAAAAAGAGACTCCTAAGAGACAGCTGTGGTTCTTAT
This sequence comes from Scolopax mira, assembly GCA_004320125.1. Taxonomy (NCBI): domain Eukaryota; kingdom Metazoa; phylum Chordata; class Aves; order Charadriiformes; family Scolopacidae; genus Scolopax; species Scolopax mira. Next base: position 73,459 of record BJBW01001026.1, on the reverse strand, counting down.
GTAATAACATGATTCCGGGGGAAAAAGGCGGGGGGGGGGGAGAAGACTTGAGATAAAGCAGTAAGCATGGGTAAGCACACAGGAAAGATTGACATGAACTTCAGAGAGATGTAAATAATGTTTATAGCAACTTAGTCATTTGTCTTTCTGGATGTTACAGACAAAGATTTATTTTCACCAGCAGATGAAACAAATGGTCTCACTGAGATTTCAGAAGTGCGTACCCGCATGTTAGGACTTGTCTACCTTGTGGAAATGTACTGCCTTCCCTATAGCCATAGAGCCATAGTGGTCGAATTAAAGCCCATAAAAATGCCAGTGATTTTTCCTTATGTAGATGTGCTCTTAGTCATGAGAGTAAAGGCAGCAGCGCTTGTTTCTGCCGCAGTGAAATGTGACATTATAGCAAAAGCTGTGTCTCACGGGTCACCGTCTAGAGCAGGATCCCAGCCTTTCCTTTGCTGAAGGATGGAGCACCTTCAGTGACCCGACTTGCTCTCCTTCCAGCGGATCTGACACCACTAAGTCACTAAGCACAGACCGTGCAGCAGCTCACTTAATCCTACCCGGCGAACACATGAGCCACAGTTTGTGTTTCAGTCTGTAAATTGTTCTTTTGTTTTGCAGGCTTTACTGAACACAGTTTTATTTCATGTGACTGTGCTATTTATGGAGGAGTAAATATTGCCGGGGGTCTATTTAAAAAGGCCAATGACCTGGATTTTTTTCCATTTGAATTATCTCCGAGAGGCAGACATGTTTAACAACTGATTTTTCTTTTCTCTTGTTGCTGTAGATTGCAATCATTTCTAACATCTTAGATCAATACCAGCTAAAAAGACAAAGATTTTGAGAGAAATAAAACTTCATGTAGTATGAATGGGATTAGACAGTAAGAGACCTTGCCATTTTTGGAAGAGATTAATTCCATCCTGAATTACCAATTATCAAGATAGCATGTTAGTAACCTCTGAATATTTGCTTCTTCATACTGTTATTGTAATTTCAGTTCATAATTCTGGTTTGTTACTTTTATAATTTTTTGTACTTTTTTTTCCAAGTGTGTTTCCACGTATTATAAATAAATAAACCATATTTTTTTTCAGAAGGGGAAGATTTAAACAGAGCAAATATTCTTCTTTCTGTTCTTGCAATCTAAATAGCAGTATTGCTTTACTACTTAAGAAGCAGAAAGTTAACCATTTCCCAGAAAATAGTGCTGTATTTTCACTTTCAGGAAAGATCTTTATGAATGCAAACAGGTAGCCAAATGTCAGGAATATTAAATATGTCTGTGTGTTCTAAAAAGGTGAGCCAACCATATTTCTTTAATTGGTAACATCTTTAACAGTATGAAATTAGTTGATCACAGTAAGTATAATAGGCTCCAACCTGAAATTTTGCTGTAAACATACTTACCTTTAGGCAGTCATGTAAAAAAGTTTAAATATTTTTTTTTTATTGAATGACATTCAATATATGTTTTAAATTTTGTGGGCTTTACCATGTCATTAGAAGGCACGCTGGCTTCAGTGCAAAGCCAGCTTCAGAAGTCACAACCCACTTGTCCCAGGGAGAGCTGGAGAAGGACAGGGATAGGATTCTGTCAGGCCAAAGCCATCACTTCACCTGACCTCATTTCTTCAAAATCTCATCTTTTCGGTGGAAGGAGCGTACTTAGATAATTCATCGCTCTTAGCAAGTAAATGATGAGCACATCTTTAATATTATTCTGGCTCAAATCACACTGCACCATGGAAAGCTATGCTACACAAGCTGCCTGTGTACAAGTTCTACCAGTCCTGCTTAGCCCTTCAGGAAAATGCCAAGAAGCAATGGAAGAACTTCTTGTCCTGTTGATGTCTTAGCAGAGACACTTAGTTCAAGGTGTTGGGAAAAATATTCCACATAGCTCGTCAAACTAATAGAAAATTACATCTACATTTCTTCAGAAGAAACAAAACTGAATCATTGGAAAAGGTATTTTACAGAGAATAAAGCCCCTTTTGAAGGTTTTCCGCTCAAGCCCACCTCTGATTCCTTTAACCTTCTCATTTTTAGTGTCCCTTTTCAAACATTGGAGTTTACCAGCAGGTTATTTCACACTTTAAAAAGATATAGTCTTCCTTGTGAAATGAGATGCTGCCCATGATACCTACAGCTTGCATTAAGATGAGCCATACAAGTGCTGTTTCATTCTCAGTTGTAACATATGTTTTCAGTTCTCATTTGTATTACCTAACAAGAGTTTTCAGATTCTAACTCAAACCATCTTTCAAAATTAAATTAGCTAAACCCTAATTAGCCAGCACTGATCAGAACAGATTGCAATGACTACATATGCTACCCTGGTCTCTTTGTTAAAAAGCTGCCAGCTTTTTAGGAAAGAAAAAAAATCAGACTATATTCTGTTTTAACAGACCTCAGAACTGTCTGAGGTGGAGCAGGATGATTCACCTGCTGTAATTCCTTTATAGATTATTTCTCACTGTTCAGTAAGTTAAAACTGAACTTAAAGGAAAAATATGCCAAGCTATTTGGTAATGTATGCCCTCATACAGGAATATCTCAGAATCTTCTTGCATAGTTCACCTTCTGTAAAAACTGGTAGCCTGATTTTTCTCTGCTGTAGTTTTTGGAGGCTGTAAACCCACTAACGTTGTCAAAGTTACATTGACATAAAATGTACTAACTTATATCATTAAGGACCAACTCCTCAAATGAGCCCGAAGGACAGATTTTGTAATAAAAAATGTAAACATGCAGGAATGCATTTTTCTGAAATTGAAATGTATTTTTAAATATATATATTTTTCATTTATTATCATTAAATTGGGTGTCTGGAAAGAAAAGCCATCCATTTTCTCACAGAAGGAGTAGGCAGCTGAACTACAAGCTGGTCTGTAAGTGAGACTTGATGCTGTTCTGAGAGACTTGGTTCTGAAGGCAACCCATGACCCTGATCTTCCTGACAGAGTTAAAAACATTACATGTGTGCAAGGATAGACTGGACTAAGACTATGCATGTGTACAACCGTAAAAATATACATTTGGTTTATGTATTCTCAAATATGTATACTTCAGACCAGGATAACTTTACGTCTTTGGGTACACTATTGACTTGGGTTAGACATCTTGCTAGGCTAGCGTCCATCTCTGTAGCCATTGCCTGTCTGATTGCTTCTAGTGTCCTACGGCTGTATTATGTTAAAACACAAATTTGCATTTAATTTTATACTGTACATTGTATTCTAGTTATTCTGTTAAGATTAAACTGAGTTTGAGACAACCTCTCGATCTGACAGAATAAAGGGTGCAACGCTCCTTTGCACTGTGCCACTTCAGCAGCTCTTTGCTGGGTTACCTGCCTAAGTAGAGTTTAGTGTCAGGTCTCACAGACCCATGCAATCTTTAACATGAAAAAACATCCAACAAAGACAGATGGTTTTTGCTGCATCCTTCTATAAGTTAATGAATGATCGGTAAGGGTTCTGTCCCAGTGTGAGTGAGGTACCACACAAAGCACTGGTTCCCAGCCTTTCTGTAGCTGGCACCCATTGATGCTTCCTCCTCAGACTGTGCTCTGCTGGACCCCACACACTGCCTCCTTCCTCCCCTAGTTGCCTCCACCATCTGAGTGCTTCTTCTTGTCTCTGGGGCTGCTGCTGCCACCTTCCCTCCCGCTTTTTCACCTGGTGCTCTCACTACTTCCACCAGCTGCAGTCAGGATGATTTCTGGCCCCCACTGGAAAATTCATATGAGTCTGTCCTGAGCTTTCTCAGCCCAGAGCTGGCACAAGTCCCACAGAATTTATCAGCCCACTCCACATCTCACCAGTGTTACAGGCATTCATTTGCTGGGAACAATGCAACAAAGTGGAGCACTGCCTGAGTCTACTCTTCTTGGCTTCAAATAATAATGATTGAGAGGGCTTTTATAAGGAAAAAAAAATGCAATTACCTTTTCCGTAGGATGCATCATGCTGTCACTGCCTGCACTGCCTGCTCCCTTTCCCACTGCTTGTAGAAGCTTCTTGTCTTCTGGGGAGCCACCACTGGGACCATGTCTTCAAAGCAGCTTAGAAACTTATGAAATAGGAGAGCATTTCACGGCTGATAAATCAAGGCAATTAAAGAAAGCCATAATTGGATTTTGACGTGGATTATGTTGTAGATGAAAGACATTTAACATGTGTTTATCACAAAGTAGTGTCAATGCACCTGGGCTGATACTTGATAAACAGTGTGTGAAAAATAAGGCAGGAAAATGTTAGAGGTTCTTTCAACATACTCCTTGGTAAAAAAGGATCTTCACTGATCCCAAAATACTCAATATTTTTACTGATTTCAACAGTGTGATTTCAAAAAATAAATGTTGTTGCATGGATGTTTTTGTTCTTGTCTGGCCTGAGAATGATTACTCTGACTTTTGTATTTTTATGGCTGGTAGGAAGCATTGCTAGTGAGTTCACTAAGTGAGAAGAGGGTTTTAATAACTGCTATTATCGTGCCCTGAATTTCTTGTGTAGTATGTTTTTATTCTCTCCATGTCAACAGCTGTACTGGGCCGTGTGTCAGGTATCATGCTGTGAAAACTACGCCTGCTTTTCCACTGTGCAAATTGAAGTGCTCAGAAAAAGAGGAGCGTATAGTTAAAAGATGTCTTCCAGTTTTATTCAGTACCGGCATAGTCAATTATTTTTCTAGATCACTCTAATGGAAAGAAGATGGGATCTCTTCTTATGACAACTTCTGTTAATATTCACTACATTTCAAAAATAACGTAGAAAAATTGCTATAATAACCGTATATATTTGATTTCTATGGATGGAAATGACCCATTCATACCTCCAAATATATGTCCTAGATCAAAAATTGGTTTCTGTCTTCAGCAATTTCTACCACAGAGGTTTCAGAGGATGTGTAAGTCCTTGGCTTTTTATTTAAAAAGTGTCTTCAATGTAGTCCGGTGGTGAATGTACTGCTGTCTACACATATAATTACTCAATACTATAAGACTATTGTCACTTCAGTAGTTGTTTGTCCTGACCAACAGGGCAGTAGGAATTTCAAACACATTTGTTTCTGTGGTCTTATTATTACCATTGATTAGCTTTTTTGTGAGGAAAAAAGAAGGGTGAAATTTCAAAATCATTGTTACCAAAGTCTTAATTAAATATCTGTGTTAATTGACTTGGCTGGTCAGCTGCTGTTTATGAGATAAAAGTAGGCTCAGTCCTGCACTGTGTCTTAGAAAGAACACTAAAGCATTCCTTTTAAACAACATTCAAACTCTATTTGATCCCAGGCATATGGGGTGGGCAGCGTGTTCTACACATCTTATGAATTTTAGACAATGTTGTTATGAATGTCGTATTTTTAATATAGAACAGACTGTCTGCCGACTGTGTCTATACCACATACTTGTCAGTGTGATGAAGAGCCATTAACTTTAATGGCTGTACCAGATAAAGTGGAAAGTTTTCAAACAGGAAGAAGGAACAGGAATTAAAAGAGCGGCGGCTCCAGGGGGACTTGCAGAGGGAGCAAGGGGGAAGATTAATGAAGTCCTTCAGAGGTTCTGAATGGGTGAGAAAGGGGATTTTTTGAAGTGGGAGAAAAGAGACGTGATTTAACAATGAGACCCTACAATGTCAAAGAAAGGCACCTTGGTTTTGAGGAGAAGCAGCAAGATGCAAGAAGATTGTAGATATATTAGGGGATGTCTGACATATTGCCAAATAATGCTGTGGAAACCACGGCTTGGAAAATATCATTAAAGTTTCTTATTCTGTGCATGATTGTATATTTCTTTTGAGACCTAAGTGCAGAGTGACTTGTTTTAGAGTTCTGTACAAAGTCTGCGTGGCTATGAACCTTGCTTTGCGCAGACACCCAGGGACTTGATTTACACACAGCCCGATCCTACCCAGCTGCAGGCACCTACCTGAGGCACTAGATTCCTGATCTGGTTAAGCCTGATAACCATGGCTCTCTCTAGTCAGTGGAGTGAGCTAGGCATGCTGTAGTGGAAAGTCACATCTCAGATGGGCTGAAAAACTCTCTGGAGACCACCTGTCTCTCTACACTGTCTACAGAAGTAGCTTACCATGACCATCATCATGGTGTTGAGCATGACTTGCTGAGGCCTTTGGCTTCTAAAGGCCAAAACATCTACAAAGCTGGAGCTATAGAAAAGAATTCATTAAGATTTCTGAGAAACTGAGATGATGACTATTCAAGTAAATAAAACAGTGCAGGGACTGTTCCCATGTATCAGGGTTCTCCCATCTGTATCACTGTGTTACTGGAACAGCACCTGGCCCAGGCTACCTTCCCAAGCCCCATTATGCCATGCACTAGCAGTGCCCTGGCTTTGAGGGTAGAAGTGGCTGGGCTGTGGCTTCCTGAGATGTTTGTTCATCCTTACAAGAGAAAACACTTGTCTTCTGTTTTCACTCATTGCTGCATCTGAGTTAGAGGCCTATAAAGGTCTAGTTCAACATAAAATTCCAAACAACAACAAGGCAGTAGGATTTTATATTTTTTTGAATGAGAGATTCAGAGTGGCAATTGACAGATTATGTGAGCATCAGGACTTATTTTAGAATAGTATAATGTTGTCATGCTATATTGTCAGTGTGATGCATTTGAAGCTATCAGACATTAAAATATTGGCTTCTTTTCTTGCAAACTTCACTTCTGTTGCTGTGACCTTTAACAAGGATCTTTTTTCTGTAGATTAATTTAAAGAAAGGAACAAAAAAAACTGTGCAGCAAAACTAATGGAGCCTGGTTTCCTGACAGGTATCTGATGTCCTACAGCACCTTACTAACCACAGATCTCCCCCATGAGTCCTTAAGAATTCTCAGTGTTCCAGTGCTCCTGGGGACAAGACACAGCCATGGCTGGCTCTAAAGTCTGCTGCACGTTGACTGGCCAAAAACCACACAGCTATTGAGGCCTCATAGCAATCTCTCCTCATGCTGCAGTTAACTGCTGTGGTCTCCCCACCACAACCCACATGCTCATTTGCATGACATTCAGAAGAGCTTTTATCTTTAAGACCCCTGCCCTTCTGTCAGATGTGGTTAAAATGGGCCAAGGGGCTCAGGATTTATTGTAGGGTTATATCTAATGGGCATACTAACAGACGGTACAGTTGTGTAAGTAAGTCCCATTTCCTTGAGAAAGCAGACAAGGATGTAGCTGCCATCAGGTTTTTCTGGGAGTAATAATATGACCTCCATTTTACATACTAGCACATCAGTCAACATGAGGCTGGAGATGGCAGCCAGGGAGGCTGAGGAATGCAGTGCTGAGGCACAGCTGGCTATCGCTGCCCAAATCAGCCCCAAATCAGGATTTAACCCTGGCCTGAGATACACCTCACCCATGCCGAGCCCTAGCCACCATGACTTCCCTTGGACCAATGACCTCCGTTGGGACCTGTCTCTCAGCTTGCCCAGGATCTGCCCCCATGGTTCCCTTGCAACTGCAGGGTCATATATGAGGCAAGCCCCAGCTCTGTTGGCTTCTTGAACACTCCTTGACCAGCCCCCCTAACTCTTCCATGGAGGCCAGGAGGAGTCATTAGTCAGACGTGGATGGTCTTCACTGTGTACCCAAGAGATACTGACTTCTCAGCAGTAATAATATCCTGACTCTCAGGGGTAGTCTCAGATTGTGTCACCCCCTCTGAGGAGCACAACGACCTTCTGCTCCAGGATGGGATAAGCTTGTGGTTTCCAAAATGAAAAGGAATTACCAATGGTGGGTCAGAATTTGGCTACCTTGCTATAGTGCTGTCTCTGGTCTGAGGACAGAAGAAAATGAGTATGAGATACAAACAATGCATATTGCATGGGAAAAAAAATGTAGTATTGTTTGCAAAATAAACTTACAGAGCTTGCTGCTTTATTTACATAGTTAATTTAATCTATCAGTTAACAAATAGGTTTTCCAAATTTGCCGTTACAGCTCTTTCACTCGTAACAAATTCCTACGACTCTTATTTATGAGGTAAAGTGTTCAATTTATAACATACATAATTTTATTATCAACATGATTTTTGCGGAAGTCCTCTCTAGCATGATTTATTTTTAATGAGCTAGCAGGGATTTTTTGTTCTCACGGTTGAAGGATTGTAAAAATATAGTTGTACATGCTTCTTGTCAAAATTCAGTTGCCAGCTAAATGGGATTATACCTTTCACACAAGAGGCACCACTCCTCTGAAGAGAAGATTTGTTTCACTTTCAAGGAATGTGTGCTCTTAAGTCAGACCTGCTAGTTATTTTAAACGAATTAAACTGATGGATGATACATATGCTGGATACCCCAAATAGTCCTGGTTTATAGAGTTTCTTTATTTGCACTATATTGCCAAATATGCTGTGAGACTAGCAGTATTTAGTGAAGTTTCTATGTTATGTAGTTACATGACTACATAAGAATCATTATAATTTTCCAAACTTGACTTATGGAATATGGATGCTTTATGCAGGATAGAAGAAACCTCAGCTCCATATTTACTTGGGCTACATGTCCTATAGAAACATCTCCAGGTCTAATCGGCCTTGTCTGCATAGCATGGTACAGCTACCTGTGCAGAATTCAATGCAGACACTTATACATAATTATCAGTTTATCTTTGAATAACATTTTTGTTAAGTCAGAGCAGACAGTGTGGAACTTTATATCTTTTAGAGAAACTGTAACATATGTGGTAATTTTGATGTTAAAATCCATCCATGAGAAGATCCATCTTTTGCTGGTTCCTGCTACCAGCACCACTCAGGACCAAACACAAGTGGTAGCAAGTGTTTTTAAGCAAGGAAAATTGCAAGGTAATTGTAATTACAATTAGATCCCTGTCATCATGTCTGAGCAATGCAGAAGTTGTGAACTGTTAGCTCAGAGAAAATGTCTCTTTCAGTACCTATCCATGCCAATCTTTTAAGCAAACAAAACAAAATCCTTGGGCTGTGCTCACTGGCTTAGTTCGCAATAGCTGTACAGAAATTAAACTACATATGATTCCACGGCCCAGGTGAAATACAGATGGTTTTCACCACTACCCATAGTGGTGAAAATACTCCATAATGTTGAATACTGACATCTGACTATTGCTAATGGCATGTAAAGCCACTGGCGTGTTGGCTCAGGTAGAATTTTGGATCCTAATTGGTCCCTTTTAAAGACCTGGCATACCTGTTTTTCATGAAGCCTACATCTGATGGTGGGTTTCTGAGATGCAGAACTCATCTGAGGTTGCCAAGGACCCTTTGCCTGGGGCAGGTTTTCTACAAGGGCTTGAGAGTCTGCACTTCTACACCAGCCATGCATCTGTGCATGGTTATTTTTATCTATATTCCAGAAGAGCTCCAGGCCCATTCCCCTGGATGCCGGAAAAGCCCACAGAAATATAGTACAGGCTCCAAATAAGATACATATATCAAACTCCAATACTCATATGGATCAACACATGACTCCACGGATTCATACAAACTAATCTTGGGAACATAAATAAGGTGTCTGAATTGGGGATCTACACTCCCTCTGCAGTCAGGAGAGAGAGTCAGTTGACGGGCTAAAGTTGCGTTCTTGCAACATACTAGTAAGCAGGGGATGATTAGTCATTGATGTTTAAGAGCTCAAACATTTGGAGTTAAAACTTCCACCTCTGAAAGATGCAGTAAAAAGGGAGGGAGAAAGGTGACTGTGTCACCTTGGGAGAAATGCTATTGTGCTTGGCACTGAGCAGGCTGTGTATGCACAGTCATGCTAATGGCAACCAAGAATTTCACCAGAAAACTAGGTGGGAAACAATATAGGTAGGACAAATGGGGACACGATTGTGTGAGAGTCCTCTTAGAGTCATGGTCAGTTGAAGACAAAGGAAAAGCTGATATGCCAGAGAAAGATGTGGTCTGTGTTACTCAGCTGATATTTGAGCTAAAAATTTTCATTTTGTTGCTGCTTTTTCCTGGGTTTGACAGATAATAACTGAAAAATGGGGGAAGAACAGCTGTGTAACAGGGATTCAAAGACAGCCTGTGGCAGGAGAAGAAAGACCAACAGGATGGCCAGTTTGGGACAGTATAGAAAGATTAAAAGCAGGTCTCAGTTTTGAAGCTGGGGGATGAGGACATGAAGGTGTGAAGGCTCCCATTGTGGCTTGTTCTGGGACTGCTGGGACAACTGGGGAGGCTAAAGCTTGTTGTACAGGCGCATCTCAGTCCATTTGTGAAGTTGCTGGGGCAGGTGAAAGCTCTAGAGCACTATGAGGGAGGCCAACAGGACCTCAACATGCCTGTTTCTGCTGTAAATACAGGCAAATACATATCATGAGTGTTTTGAATTACTGGAGCAATCAAACTGTTTGCAAAACCCTTGCTAATAATTGCATTAACTCAAAATAACACACTTGATATTTGCCAAAATTGAAGGTAGATTATATGCTTTGATTATGGTTTTAGTATGGTTTGTTCTACTCAAATTTGAAAGGATGCTATTTTTAATAAACCCTTGACAACAAATGAGTAGTATGTAAACGTAAGAATGAAGCAAATTATTAATAGATTTGAAAGTTATCTTCAGCTCCTCAGGATGTTAATGATTTTTTTGTTTTCTTAAATATTTCCCCTTTTCATTTGGGCTTCTCTGCTGTGCATGTTGAAGTCCTCTGTGGCTGAGTGATTTATGGTGTTCAATGGCTTTAGACAGGGGATCATCACTGGCTGAACTTTCTGAAAGCTCAGGCTCTTTGGGTCTTTCACAAGACCAGCCTTTATGAATAATGCAAGCTACCTCAATTTTTTATGTTCCTTAATTTGAAACTCTGAATAATGTTCCCTGAGTCTCATTTCTGAGCGGTCATTTATTTGAGTGACTTGGGACTACAATGGCATTCTGTTGGACATTCAAATTACATTCAGATGAAGTAGTTTTCATATTTGCCTTAACATTTTACCTCTTAACCTCCTAAATCCAGACTGCAAGTTGTCAAGGTGAGGTGAATAATTTCTGTGTCATGTATTTACTCTTGTAAGGAATTTCTGTGGGTACATTCAAGGCAAGGCTTCCCTCCAGAATGACAGGTTATGTTAAATATTCTAATAATTTAAATTTCTCCTGCTCAGGTATGACCACAACCTCTATGTAGCACTTATGTGCTATTTAGACCCTTGAAATTAGGCTTCTTTGCAGCTTAAGGGATATGTAGGATTTGCAAGGAGTGGTGGATTTAGTTCCTAAGTCCTTGAGGTCCATTTGTGAATCAACATACTTGCAAAGAAAAGCAGGCTGGTGTCAGCAGTGGCTGACAGAAACCAGCCACCTTCAGACAGTAAATTCACTCGCGAACACAAGCAGAGTTCTCTTCGTTTGTGGTTTCTTCTAATTCACACTGTAGTTACTCTTTAAAGCTCAGCCATCCTTGCAGCAAGGCAATTTTGTTTTAAAATCAATCCTGAGCTATCTGGCCATTATCATAAATACCAACCTGAACCACTGGCAACCTGTAGCTGGGAGAGTAAGGAGGGCACAGAAACAGAGAGCCCCGTAGTGCCAACGGCTCAAGAAGGTGCATTCCAGACCCCCTGGCCATGCAGTGTGCTTTAAGGCATGCTTTGTCTGTAAATATGTGCAGGCTCCTCTGCAAACGGCCTTAGCAAGACACTGTTGCAAGGCTCATGCACTGCAGGCTTTTCTCTCTTCAAGCACAATGAAAAGAAAAGGTGAAATTGCTGAAAATGAAGCCTTTTGCTCTGTGACTTGCTAATTTCAGTTTCCAGACAACTCTGAGTTAGGAAATGAGTCAGATGGTTATTATTTACTCATCTGCTCTGCAGCTTCTGCTGTCTTAATCATTTTGGTTGTAGCTGGGAGTGTTACCTTCTTCAAAATAAAGGCTTGAAAGATGAACAACTAATTGCAGTCTTCACTCCTTTGATTACACAACACCAGTAGGTACAAGGCTGGTAGCCATACTAATGCCTAGGATGATGTACTTTCCCCTGCAGTGTTGTCTTGGTTTAACATGGCAGCCAGCCAAACGCCATGCAGCCACTCACTCACTCCCCTGCCACCACCCCCACAAGTGGAAGGGGGGAGAGAATGAGAGGAGAAAAGTAAAATTCATACATCGTCATAAAAAGAAGTTTAATAGAACAGCAAAGGAAGAGAAAATAATAGCAATAATAATGATAAAAGAATATACAAAACAAGGGATGCACAATGCAGTTTCTCACTACACACTGACCAATGCCCAGCCGGTTCCTAAGCAGCAATTGCCAATCCCTGCCCCCTGGGCAACCCTTGTTTATATACTGAGCATAATGTCCATGGCATGGAATATTCCCTTGGGCAGTTTGGGTCAGTTGCCCTGTCTATGGTCTCTCTCAGCTTCTATGGGAAGCTGAAAAAGTCTTTGACTGCTTACCAACAACTAAAAACATCAGTGTGTTATCAACATTATTCTCATCCTAAATCTAAAACATAGCACTATCCCAGCTGAAACCAGAACAAGGGTTTAGAGGTATCTCACAAGTGTTTAGTCTATAAGGAGAGTTAGAAGAGATGCAGTTAATAATACAGGGATAGCCAGGGGTGAGGCCATACCCCAAGGCCTCCAGCAGCCCCTGTGCATGAATAGAACCCAAGTCCTGACAGCTTCTGTGCTCACAGGAGGAGTTGGTCCACAAAAGTGCTCCAAAACTGCCATCCTGTATCACAAGGCTTAGACAGCTCTGCTGTACTACATAATGTTCCATTTTTCTCTTCCTAAAGTGAAAAAAACCACCATCCTCTTTTCTGGTCTTTTAATGGTCTGTAATTTTGACAGTCTCTCCCACTGCATGACATCCCTGGCAGTCTAGTCCCACTCACATGAAAATGGAAAGAGATTTTCACAGTGGCAACCATCTATGAAATATTTTCTAAGCGTGTGTACTTCTGTGGCAGCCGTCGCTGTGGTATCTGAATACCTCACAAAACCATTGCCACAAGCTCTAACTGCTCGTGCTTGCCTAGATATAGCTTTAGAAAGTGTGGTATATTTTGGGGCTCTGTGAAGTTTGAAGTGACTCGCAATGGTGCCTTGTATCATCTTCCCTCTTTATGCAGCACTTTAGTAGCTTGGTGTCTTATTTGCTTTTGTTATTAAAGCAACATGGTAGAGGTACAGGCTTTTATAGACAGATTTCACATTCACCCACAACCACTTGTGCTGTAATTGTTCCTTTGATAACGAGTGCTCTTAGTGTCTTGTTTGCTGTCTCTGTCACTGTCACATAACGGTACTAAATGTCACTTATCGTTGGACTTCTGCCCTCTCCGTATGTGAGTTTTTTCAGTAATCATTAGGCTTTTTTTTTATAGCAGCAGCTAATGGTCCCGATGAAATAGAGTAGCTGTTGTTCGAATCTGGCGTGCAAATCCACAAAAAAAAGTTGCCCCTGCCCTAGTTAAACAGCTTACAGTGTAAATAATAAAAACAGGTTAGCTGATGGGAGAAAGTTAAGCCATTTCTCTACTACTCCATTTCTGACACTACCAGCATTTAGCGAACTCTCAGAATTGTTGGCAGGACCAAGCCGCTACGAGAATGTGAGTGCTGGTTCCAGACAGGCTGAGAAAAAGTGAGGGGGAGGGAACATCATCAGTTAGCCAATGAGTTTCTCTTTATTGCAATATGTGCACAAACTGTAACCCAAGTATCACACCAATGTTAAGCCCTAGCCACTTACCTACTTCATTAGTTTGAGGATTGTGGTGCTTTTAATCTTTGTGATCTGGGTCATGGCAGGATTCAGGCTAATGTTTCAGTCAATACGGGGCTTCAGTTTCCTACTTCTACCACTGTGTGTTTTGCAGTCTGTCTGTTCTCACTGGAGTCGAGTAAATATGGAGGAAGTCAGATTTTGAAGCTTGGCTTGTTTTCCTTTGCTAGTCACATCGGTTAGCTTTGTTCCTTGGTTTGTCACTAGGTTGTTTAAATGCTAGTCATGAAGTAAGCAGGTATTAAAACCCCACCGTACCCAGCACTGTGTGGCCCTTTGCCTCCCCAGCTCCCAGAGATACAACCTTGAGTGTTTTAGGGGAAAGCAGGTGGTTTTCTTTGGCTGAGGTTGTGTATTAGTTCTCCAAGTGATGTTTTACAGCAGCCTGGTACCTACCCCACCTGCAAGGAGGACATCAGTGAAGTGCAGGCAGTTCTCCAATGCCCTTCTCACGCTTCCCCTCTCAAGAAACCAACTGCTTCTGCAGCTGACACAACCAATGGAGACATAATCCTCAAGTGAATCAGTCCAAAGAGTTGCAGGAGATCTCCCTGGACAGTCTGACTGGTAGTAACATAAATGGACAGCTCTTCATATACATTTTTAATGGGTGAGCCTGGGCTTTCAGACCCCTCTTCAAACTATTGGTGCCAACTGTGGCATGAAGATGTATACTCAGAGGCAGTGGCAGTCTTCACTTCAGATGAAAAATTCCCCCTCTTTTTGCTTCCAGCTTGTGATTGCCTCAGAGAAGGATGTGTTAATGTGTGTGCAGAGGGTCTGAGGGGGATGCTGACACCCTTCAGGAAGTGTGGAGGAGTTACTCCAGTAGTGATGTCCTGTGGTGGGGAGTAATTATCTTGCTGCTAGTAGAGAAGCAGCAGGGAAGATAGATGTACACATGTGGGTACCTTATCCAGTTTTGTGGGGTGGCTGTTAATTTCTAATTCAAATATCTGACAAATCTAAACGTACAAAAACCTCAGAGAGCTCACATGGGGAAAAATAAGATCTGTACTTAGGGAAACCTCTTTGCAATGGAAAATAGACTGGTGAGGCAGTCTGATGATAAGAAGAAAAAATATACCTCTCCCAAACTGTATTCATTCCCTATCTTCCTATATGAAAATGCAGGAATAAGCAGGTAACATTATTGCTTAACACTCACCTGTCCTGCTGGAAGAACTGGGCTTGTGTTGGCTTTCTGCTGCAGCTGGTTTGTTAACCCATCTAATAGGAAGGAAGAGGAAGCAACTGTTAGAAAGAAAACTGGAATTTAGATGATCATACCTGTTGGTTTGATCTGAAAGTGTTGTAAGAGGACTGGGAGGCGTCCAGACTTGAATAAAACTTGGGAAGAGGTTTGGAAGCTGTGGAAGCACACACACAAGCATGGCAGTGAAGACAAAAGGTAGGCGTGATAAGAAAATCCCTGAAGAAAATCCCAGGGAAAAGTGATAGTGAAATAAGCAAGTTTAAGCACAGGTAACTTTTCTTGGGACTTATGCCTAATTGACACTGAGGTTTTACTAACAATAATATGATTTTTTCTGTTGATGTATATATTGACAGTAAAAAATGCACTCTGCATACAGAGCTATAAAAAAAAAAAATATGTCAATATACTCTGTTTTGCTGTGTGTAGCTGGATTAAACCATACCAGTATAATTGCTACTATGCCAGAAAGGCATTATGCTGCTCTATGTTAGCATAATTAAAGTAGCAGAATCTGTAAGCATAGACAAGCCCCTGAAGACCTTGGAATCTTGTTTGGAGTCAGGCAGGGCTGCTGGTCTCATTTGTATTGCATGTCTTTTTCAAAATATTTTTCTGTTTTGTTTTTTGCACAGAAGTATTTCCTTATTGTCATATAATCCCTCTCAGAGTACTGTATGCACTGAACAGCATATGCTGGTTTGTTTCTGAAAGGTTTCTTCTTAACGTGTGGAGCTGCTGAAGCTTTGAAGAGAAATTCTGGATCACTTTTTTAATGAGGTGTGGAAAGCAAACTGTGGGAATAAGTGGACTTGGCTGGACTGTAACTTCCCTAGATCCCCTGGGAGTTTTGATTGTCCAAGGGATGCAAGAGCTCCATGTTAAGAATATCCCAGAAGCATGAAGTTCCTGAAGGAAATACTAATCATCATCATATGGATCCTAAACCCTAGCAGCTTCTGAGATTTCAAATATTTACACTGCACCCCTTACTTCAAAGGAAATATGCCTGAAGGGAGTAGTTAGATTATTTACAATAAAGTCCATAAGTATTATAAGGCAGTAAAAGTATGTTCCAAGGCAATTAATAACATTAACATTAATAACTTGTCTGAAATATAGTAACTTCAGCAAAATGTATAGGGGAAGATTTTGACCTCCCTCATCCTTTGAGAAAGGCAGAAGCACCGTCCTAAATACTAGGGGAAAGAATAGCAAAGGATCGTCATGCCTCAGCCCTTGAGAAAGATAAGCTAGATCCAGAAAGTATGAGAAGCATTTCTACACACGTCAGTGCAGAGAGGGGACATACTTTTCTCTGAAACACTTGAAATACTTTATCTTTTTAGGAGGAATTACAGCAACAGTAATCAATGAGATATCAGCTAAGAAACTTTTCAATTGGGAGGACTTCAGATGGAGAGCCTTGGGGGGATGTACAACCATCCCCTTGGGGGGATGTACAACCATCTTTTTTTTGAAGAGAGTGAGAAATGGCTTTGTTCTGTGATCCAAATACTGCTAAAAGCAAATGGACCCTCTCTTTGCTCAAACGAGAAGGATCCTGCTTCTCTAAGCAAGAATATTTGGATTGTGCCTGGGAGGTGCAGTAGAGCTTTGCATGCTCGGTGCCTGCTGAGTGCACAGCTGGGTACCTGCGCAGCGCTGGGTGGCCACAGACTCATTGCCATGTGTACTATAGCATTCCTTTGGGAGGAGAGGCTCTTAATTGGTCTGTTCATAATGGACGTGTAAGCATGCAAGCTTTATTACCTGCCTCTGCCAACGCACCAGGAAAGTATGCCATTCCTGCACCGACGGATATGTAACCAGGGCTGTTTAATTATCATGTGGCTGCGCTGCCAGAAACACTGGCTTGCTCTGTCCTTGGGCTTTTCACTGATGTACACAAAGCAGAAGCCTCTTGCTCCTCTGAATTACTACTGGTATTATTGCAGTCACTGGAGAAAGGGGAAGGCAGACCAGGAAAGAGTTAGGGTCTCTGCTTATGAAGAAAGTTTAGTGCAATTACAAACTCTGTGCCTGAAATGTGTATGACATTTGAGATGATAACATAATTCTAAAAAAAAAAAAACCCACCAACATTTAAAGGATTTTCTGCAAAGAGCATCCATTATAATTCTGTAAACGGTAGGATTTAGACATGGAGGAGTTTTTCTCTGCCTCTTCCCATGCTTGCAAACTAATGCTCTGAGACAGACCCGCAGTGTTGCCATTACAGTTGCTGTGCAGAAGAGTCTGATTACACAGACGCTGTTGTGAGCTAGAGAGGCAAAAAAATACAGCAAAAGAAAGTTGAGGGATTAAGAAGGAAAAAAAGAGCGCAAACCCTAGCCAAACCAAAGCCACAGGAAATGGAGTCTGAATCTAAGAGCAGGATCTAGACAGAAAGGGATTTGGCAGGAGAGAAAGTGTTGCAAGGACTTAAAGGACAAATCTAAGGCCCCGTCCTATAACACTCGTCTCCATCCATGCAAATGAACCCGTTTGCTTGAGACTACCATAGTTTGTAGGTCTAGGATATTAGAAAAATATTGTCTGTTAGAAAAAGGGCAGCAACACTGCAAAGGGAACAAAAGCTAGGAGCACTCTATTATAGAGAGAAGAGGCACTGCTTGCTCTAAGCTCTCTTTGTCTGAGCAGCAAGGCTCATACCCACAGAGACAGGTAGCGACTGTTCTTTTCCAAACGGGTAGGGTGTTTGTTGGGAAAACAGTGCCTCTGGTTGTGACAAAATGGGGTACGTTTGACATATGCTTATTTGCCAGTTCTTCTGTTTCCGTCAGGATACTCCTTGTCATGCTGGATTTCTTCCCAGCCTCCTGTGGATTTTGGAAAGCCTCCCATTCAGCTGCCATGTGGAAGGCTTTGAACTTAAAATGGGAACAGCCGAAACCCAGCAGTGAGGGGACCCTCATAATCCTCTCCCCATTTCTTTCTTCCCCATCAGGACCACCAGGAAGCTGGCAGGCACCATACTGGGACTAGCAGTGCTGGCAGTGAGAGAAAGTGGGGTTTGCAGCACAAGGTGAAAACTTTTGAAGACAGAGGCATGGGTGTTTAAATTGGAAGCCAGTGCTTGATTAGTTTTTAGGATGGAAATGAATCTCTTTGTTTGCCCACAGGAGGGGTCTAGCTGTGCAGGGTCTGATGAAGAGACACCTGTTCCAGAACCATAAAAGTGTGTGGAAAGGCTCCAGAGAGAAATACACCATCACTGTGGAAAACCAGGTAACATTAGGATTTCTTTGTAAAAAATCAACAAACTGCTTTTCCCTCAAGGACCAGAAACAATGATGAAGAAAATGCCATCTGTGCATCAGCTCCCCTCTGACTGTAAGGGTGTCTTAAGTCAGAAGAAAAAGAACTGCAAACTAGTTTGCTGATAAGCATGAGCAATTAATTTAGCTGTGACATCCAGTAGGTACGTCTTATATCAGTGTGAGTTGTGTGCAGCTAAATCTGGCTCATAAAACAAACATAATTTTGGGCAGCTACTCAGCAAAGTCCTATCCTGCTTCATTCCATGCATAGTCATGGCACTGATATTTGTCCATATGTCTGAACTAGAAAGACAAAGAGATACCCTGGAATATGGTTAATATTGCTGTCCATGTCCTTGGTAGACCCAGTGGTGTGTTTACCTATTATAGCACATTTCACAAGATCCCTTTCTCACTAGCCTGAGGAGCTGCAGAAAGCTGTTGGTGGGAGAGAGCATGACAGCTCACTTTCTTCACTTCCTTCCTTGCCCTCTTGCGTAAAGCTGTGGTCACTGGCATAGAAGAGAAAAACAACGCATACGTTTTTTGTCCTTCTTTTTGAAGGCTTCATCAGGCTTCTTCCTTGGTGCAATAGAATTAGGTGTCACTTCTGCTGGAGAGACCCTCACAGTTGAGTGGACACTGTAGAGCTGCAGAAGATGGTGTGAAGTGCTGCACCTCAGGAGGGGAGGTATAGCCAGTCACAAACTCTCACAGTTTGCTTTGGGGTGGAGGTTAGAACGGCAGATTTCATTAGTGGTGTAAAAAAGTATCCCATCAGCTTACAGGAATTTCCTGCAACTTCAAAAGTGGCTGTTCTCTAATAAAAGGTGTCTCACAAACGAGGGGTTTGAGCCATGCAGGAAATTTAGACGTCAAAGGGCTGAGCACTGCATTGTCGGTAGGCGTGTGGGATTTAAAACCTCCTAGATAAGAGCTTTGCTCCTCTACAAAATACATGGGGGAGAAAGAAACATCTGAGTGAACGAGTGGGGCAATTTAAGAATTGTTACTTTCACAGATTTTACACAAACAGAGCTACACGCTTTTTTTTCCCCCCTACAGTGTATTTGAGAAATAAATTATTTTCAGCCTGGTACTCCTGGTCAGGAAAATGCCTTGTTGCTAAAATTCTAGACCTCGCACAGAGATACTGGGGTAATTTATGGACGGAAGTTACTGATCCTTAAAAACTCATCCCTTAGAATATGTCAAGGTTACATACCCAAGCCTTGCTTAGGGAAGTATGCTCTAATCTGCCTTTTCCTTCAATAGTGTGGGAAATAAAAAGAGTAGATTTTTGACTTTTAAACTATTTGATTGTCTTCTTAGATAACACCCAGTGGACTCTGTCTGAATATCTGAGTGAGGGAAGTTTATTGCATCACTTGGCCAGTCCTGATGGCGTTTTACCCTTTGTATCTCACATCGGTTCATACATGCCCCCAAAAGAGTGCACATGGTCCTGGCCAGACGATGCACCACTGAGCAGACAGACACAGAGGTAGTCAGGACATTCGCAGACCCGGCTCTTACTGTGCATCTTGAGAATGCATCTTGCTCCATATCCCTTAGGAAATATTTAGGTACTTGTTCTACCTCACCTACCCAGGGCGAGTAATTGTGACATAGTGTATCAGCTTGGGAAAGGAATATCAAATTCAATCAAGTAATCAAATTCAGCAGATTACTTGGGATATTTTTTTTTTCTTCTGGGATGTCCTTTGCCGGTCACTTGTTTTTGTGTAGGTATACAGCATCAGGAGAAGAAAAAACTCTCCACTGAAAAAGTTTCTGAAAGAGAACAGGAGGCAAGATAATTCAGCCAAAGCAGTAATCAACAGAAGTTGTGATGTAGTATTCTAGTTTACTGGTATTTAACTATCAATGATGTATGGGCCAGATCTTGATAACAGTGAGGATAACCTTCTTATACACCCAACTGGGAATTGTTAGAGTCAGCAGCATTGATTACACTTTATATAAGTGCAGTAATATCACCCAATATATCAGGAGGGAGAGGAGGATTTATTGATCTAAATCATGCAAGGGGAATATTTTTGTGCCATTACCCAGAGATGAGAGCCAGGTTGCTGCTGCCTGCAGGTGGATGTTTCAGAAGTGCCCTTTGCTCCACCAGTACATCTGCCCAGAAGGTGAGCTGGCCATTGCGCCGTAAGCCAGCTAACCTCAACTGCTCTTTGGGCTTTGTCTTAAAAACAAATATTAGTCATGGGAGACATTTGGATACTTAGGAAAATTACATAACTAAGGACTTTCTAAAGCATGCAGTATATCTGTTTCAAACTACAAAGCATTTGAAAGATCGGTGGTCAGGGATTTATGAAATGATTTATTGTGTCAGCGACCACTTACATACTTCATATCAATGGATTATTTTTCTTTGTCAGAGGAAGAACATTTGTTTTTATCCAGGGCCAAAACCTGAAGTTATTATTCATTTTATTACTTAGGCAAAATTCTCATTAGAGACTTAAAGTGTTTGGCTTAAGGCTCAATATTTCAAAGGCGAATGTATTTAGAACAGAAAACAGCAGAAAGGTCTCTGTAAACATCCGAACGTCTCTTTAAACTCATCCTACAAACACATTAAGTCTGTAGCAATGCAGAGAAAGTTAATTCAGCCATAATTCCCACTCTCTTTCCGTGCCAAGAGATGGATGTGTTTACTCCTCGCATAGATAACTTTGTTTACGCTCTCCCAAGCTTGCCTTTGCACCTCCCCTCTTACCACCTTCACCAGAGGTGAGCCCTGCTGCCCTGCTCTACAAGCCTGCTGTGATGCTTATCGCCTTGGCGTCCGAAAAGATCTCTGTAAGTAAAACCAGACTGGAGTGATAGAGCCTTTCAAGTGTGCTGTCAGTGAACAAATGATGTGGTCGCTGAGGGAGCCTAAAATGAAAATAAACAGCATACAGGTTTCAAATTGGCCCAAGGGGCCCCAGGGAGATGTTGAAAGAATATAGTGTAAACCCATCAGCAAGCATCACTGATGTGCACTGGGCATACATATTCTCACCTAACTCAATTAGAGAAGTCATATCTGTATAAATACAAGGTACCAGATGATTCTGCAGGTATGTTTTCAAGTTTAATTGGATACTTTTAAAATATGGAAGTGGCTTACCTGTAATAAATTATACTTTCAGCAGTCTTTAACTAGATTTGACAATTCCTGAGGGCAGGAATTAGCTTTGGTTGTGGTGCACGTACGGGTGACAATTAAAAATTTAGTAATGTATGTGAGGGGAACTGGAAATGACTGTAATTTGCTTTCTTTTTCTGAAGAGTCTTAAAACTGGCTTCTGCAGACTTGGGCTACAGTAGCTCTATGTCTGTAACAGTAGCAAGCTATAAGATTTCAGAGGTCAGTTTTCAGTGTTAGTTTC
Organism: Scolopax mira; assembly: GCA_004320125.1. NCBI lineage: Eukaryota > Metazoa > Chordata > Aves > Charadriiformes > Scolopacidae > Scolopax > Scolopax mira. Next base: position 51,765 of record BJBW01001026.1, on the reverse strand, counting down.
CTCATGTAAATTACACCACTTTCCATCCTGAAACCACATTCTCCCTCTTCATCCATATGTATCAAAGCATAAGAATTACATTATTCTCTGGATTCTCAAAATTAAGGTGATGAACAGGAATGGTTTGGGAAGGAGCGACCCAAGTTTCACTTTGTCCATCTTCTTGATAGCAAAGACAGAGAATGCTTTTTCTTGAGTATCCAAACCTGCATGAAGACAAAGTAGACTAATTCGTCTTCACTTGATATAGCTTTAAGATTTTTAATTCACATCGTCCAATATGATCTATGGCCCAATAGTGCAGAAAGCTGTTTCATTTTTCCATGGTGTATTCCCCCTAGTCAAAACATTGTTACCTGAAATGACACTCTTGTCTGTTCAACTAGAGATGAATGTGTATAAGTACTAATTTAACTCCAACTGCAGGGCAAATGTGAGCATATCTCAAATACTGGTGCACAGATGTGAAGCAGATTCATCATTCAAATGAAACATGCATTTTTTAGGTAATCTCCTATTTAGAACACTGTAAAGGATACCAGCTATAGTCAGATGAGATTTTTTTCCTCTCCCATGTTCACCAAACAGTTATTATGCATATGGACAGTTGTTTTGCCCATAATTTATTAGCCTTGATAACACTTGCATATTTCAGGTATACCAAATTAAGTCTTTTCTATGTGATCTGGGAAATATGGGTAGCACAGAGAGATTAATGGTCTTCAATGTGCAATTGCCATACTTAGCGTATACCACACATGGAATATTTAATGTCCTTTTGACTCCTTTTTTAGGTTGCAAAGGCAAGTACTCAGGCCTGTTGAAATGCCAGATTAAAAAAAAACCTGCCTGTAATGCATAATTCTGTTTCTTTGTGCATCTATTAGCACAGTCTCCAACTGCTAGTTTTTTGGCAAGCGACTGGACCTATTTGCAACATCCAGATGCATGGTAAAGCAATTTTCCCACTCGAGCCAATGATGAACCTTTCGGGAAGGGGGCACGTGCTGCCCAACCACTGCAAGATGGTGCCGAGCTCCTGGCTCGGCTTGGCCTGGGAGCTCAGTGCCGGTGGCCAGTAGTAGACATCTAGATGCAGAAAAGGCATCCGAGTCCAGCCTGTGCCACCTCAATTGGGTTCATAGCATCATGTACTGGCAGCCATCTTATAGCACCTATGCATGCTGTGCTGTGCCCAGCCTTCTGCTTTCTGTCCTTGTTGCTGCCCGAACGTGTGTAGCCTGTGCAAGCACCGCCATCCCCTACATGAGCAAGCATGGCCAGCGTGCTCGGGCACTGGCTGTACCCGAAATGCTCTTGCAAGCTTGCAGGAGAGATAGTAAGTGAATTTAGTTTCCAGGGCAGCCTCTGGGTCACCCGTAATAGGTCACTCTTAACAAATGGCGTTGACGCGGAGCTGGAACGGCGGCGAGTGAATGAAACTTAGCTCTCTCCTATTTGAGCAATGGAATTTATTCCCAGCTCTGACCTTGTGCAAACTCTGTTACCATATTTATCACACGGAAAGAATGACCGTGGCTGCTGCTGGCAGCGTGGGCAGGAGGCCTCCTCAGCAGGAGGGGCTCCCAGCCTTGGTCTGCACACTACAGACCCAAAATGCACCTGGTGGTGCTGGAGGAAGGAGGGAGGAGACATGTCCTCTGCTCTCCCACCTGAAAATGGGGATGTCGCAAAAGGCTGCTGAACCCAAATGGCACACAGGGTGTGGAGCTGCACAGGATGCTGGGCTCTGCTGCTCCCCCCATCCCCTGGGTGACTCTGGATACAGCAGGGCACCACCCAGAGCTTTGCCTCCAGAGAGGGGTGAGGAGAGCCCCAAAGCTCTCTCCAGTGGTGCCATTGCAGCTGGAGTTGGAAGTCTTCCATTCACCCTCACGCTTGAAATCAGCAGCTGCATCTCTGGAGACACGTGTTTGTGGTGAGAGATGCTGTGCTCTCTCTAGCACCTTCTCAGGGGGCCAGAAAGAAGGGTGATTTCTTAATGAAAAAAAAAATTTCACCTTCAAATCCATTTCTCTTCTTGCACTGTCAGGGGCTGCTTAGCTGCTTGTACAGAAACTGCCCTGTCCTGTGCTCCCTTCCCTCCTGCCTGCCCCTCTCTGCCCCTCTCTGCTGGGAATGCACTTTGCCAGAAACAGTGATTGATCTCCCCAAGCATACAGGAAGCGTCACGCTAAAACAAGCTAGCAGCTTGTGTGAAAAGAGCTAAGTTTCCTACAAGGTGTACTTTTTCTACCTTTGTTACTTTCAAATGCAAATACATTGTGATAAAAAGACGCAGAGAAGATATAAGAGAGCAGGGGAGGGAGCCCTTGGGACCCGTCTGCTTTGCATTGGGATATCCTGAGCCATTTGTGCTAAAGGTTATTTCAAAGGAGCTCAAAGGGGAGGCTTATTCTTACTTAAGGATTTTTGTTAATCGGCTGTGACGCACCTCAAATCATTCACCTCCCTGGGCTTTATCTGAAATAAGTCCGTGTGTTCCCAAGCTGCCTCACTCGGAGGAAGGAGACATCTTATTTTGGTCAAAGTGTAGGTTCTCACAAAGTACTGAGAATAAAAGCCAAGCCCAATGCGCAGGCACAGCGGGGCTCACACCACTGCTTGGCAACCCACAGGGACCCTGCTGGAGCCAGACAGCGTCCTGGGAACGGGATTTGCCATGGACAAGGGCTGTGGGGTGGGATTCCCTGGCCCAAGACTGCTTTTTTATTGGGTGGTTTGTGGCAGCCCGGCAAGAACATGCAAAAAGCAAGAGGGTGGGGTTTTTTTTTGTGGATCTGGAGCTGGTGGACTTAATGACTCAGCTGCAGGCTGGCTAGGCAAAAATCATTCTCTCTGATAAGTCTGGAGGCAGACCATAGCTTCCTGCTACGCGGGATTGATAGAAACAGACATGTCAGAGGCTACCAACAAATTGCAACCATAGTAGAGGAAAATGTTGTTGTATATTATGGCCCAGTGAGCAAACCTTTTCTTCTGTGGGTGTTTCAGTCTCTCTGTATCAAGATGGGGCTGGGTGCTCCTGCAACCTGCACTTCCTAGCCCTCTGCTTGCATCGTGGTTGTGTCAAAGCTGCCTAGAGAAAGTAGAATCGCAGCTGAGATACAGCTGAGCAAGATTAAGCTGCTCTTTTTGTTTGCACTGTTTATCTTTTCCCTTGCCAGTGCACTTCCCTGCATTCCTCTGGTGCACTTTAGAACAAGTAAGCCTTTTGAAACGATTCTCCTAGCACACTGAGAAACCACCTCGGGCAGTCATCAAGAAGCCAGACTCAATTTAAGCGAGGCAGGCTGGCAAGAAAGAGCAAAGGTGAAGCTTTCTGCCTTGGAAGAGTGTGAAGCTGACTGTTGCAGTCTGCTGCGAAGGAGATTTTATTTAGAAACGTGCACACAAATACAGTCGTGTAAAATACCATAGAAGATGTTCAAAGTGAACCAGTAGCAGACCTTTCTTGCTAATGATGTGGTACAAATAGTTTGAGGCTTAAATCAGACAAGAATAATGCAAGAAAATTTATCTACTGCTTTTCTGCCATTCACGCAACACTGTCTTCATTGCTTCTCTTGGCATCAATTCCTCTCCATAACGTGAGCCTTCTACTTCCCCTGTGCCCTGGCCTTTTGAAATGCTTTCATGAGAAGTGCTGTGGGTCTCTCATATTTAAAGATGAATATTGATTGTAGAGGTATAAAAAATACATTGCTATTTACACTTGAGCTGGGGAAAAACATGCTTCTAAGGTATCATTATTTTGCCATGATAGAATGCTGTGGAGGCAAACATATTAATGTTTGATTTACCACAGCATGGCTTCAGTGGTGGAAGATAAGCAGTGTGCAAGTGCATCAACACAAGGCACAGAGAGAGCAGCAAAAGGTTTCATGTATGGATCTGTCTGATAGTTTGATAAATGAGTAAGTTCTGCCTTTAAAACAATATAGAAGAGCATCAGAGGCTTCAATGTGAAGATGATAATCCTTTCTGAGTTGAGTTTTTTGTTCTCTTTAGCTCAACCTTCATAGTTTCCTTCGGTGAAGAAAGTTTCCGGTTTGATGACGGCAATGGCCAGACTGGACGCCTGGCCAGGAAGGCAGATCACAGCTACAGTTACACTAGGAACTGCCTTCAGTGGCACCTGGGCTTACAAAGACCCTATGAGGAAACGATGGCTCCGCATGCTGAACCTGTTTGGAAATAACCCTATGGAAAATAAACAGCTTTGGTCATGCCAGGTTTGGTTGGGAACGCTTCCCCTTTCAACAGCTATTTGAATGCCAGTCTATTTTTAGCCTTCCAAGTATTTTTACAGCACAGTTTTGGCATGAATTTTCATACCGCAATATGGAAGGGCTAGGTTAAGGTTTTGCTTTTACTTTTTAAAATGAAAGCAGAGGCATAATGCAATGCCCTCTGCAGCCAAAAGCCTGCCAATGAGTATGATTTGCCTTGTAGTGGGATAGAGAGTAAATATAAATTAGAATCTAACACCTGGAATACAGTGGTTAACACCTTCCATTAGTGTAAACAAGCAGAGCTGTGGTGTCGGTGGAGCCTGGCTGATTTATATCTGCAGGAATCTGACCCTGTGTCTGTGCAACTCACATCAGCTGTGGTTGGTAAGTCCCAAAACAGTCTCATTTTCTGCTCCTGGATAGGGACTTTTCCCCTGGCTGCCCCATTGGACTGAGCAGATACGTCTTCCACACCCAGAGTAAACCCATCAGGGCTGTGCTTTCCCCTTCTGTGTGACCCTGTTCCGAGCAGGTCACCTCAGCATGAAAAATCGCTTGTCTCCAAAGGTCTGTGCAGGGCCAAATCCCGATTTTGGCTCCCTACAATTACCCCTGCTCTATTTAATGACATAGGCCTTAATGTTGAAATGTTCACTGGCGCCAAAGGTCCTTGGAAGACAAACTCCTGCTTTCAAACATCACTGCAGAGCCTGCCTGGAAGCTCAGAGGATGAAGGTTCTTCAAGGATTCAGGCACTCCTGAAGACGAGTGGGAAGGTGGGAAACAAAGGTGCTGATTTTAGATCCCGTCACATCCTGCCCACGTTATGATGGCTGATGCTCCCCTGCTCTGTTCAATGGGAATGCTATCATTCTGGAGTTTTGGGGGTCTTTTTTTTTTTTTTTTTAATTCCCCGTGATACAACATGAAACAGAGGAGATTTGGGTTGCGAGCTGTCAGCGGGCTGCCCGTCAGTCACGATGGATGTCTGGTGCCTTGGTCGCTGTCAGTTGATGTTGCAGGAGCAATTGTGATGGTTTATCTGGGCTGCATCGCAGCGCCTCAACCCCAAATGGGAGACTCTGTTCTGGTGTTGACCAGTTTGGCGAGCCACAGAGGTTTGCTGGTAACTCTTACGCCCTGTCAATGTCAGATGGAATTAATCTTGGTACGGTAGCGGGGTTTGCAGCACCCGAGTGTTGCTGAGCAGTGGAAAAACTGGCAGATGTCAGAGCAGAAAAGGGCTTGTCTACAAAGTATAAATCATTGGCAGTGTCATAGCGTATTTGGTAAATAGACCAAGAAGTTGAAGCAAAGCTAAGGTACTGCTGTCCAACCGGAGGTGCTCAGGAAACCACTGCATGCTCTAGTTTTGTGTAATTAAATAGCTGCCCTGTTTCAATCCAGAGGTGGTTAATCTTCAGCAGCAGATGAGCCACTTTGCTTATTTATAATAGGCAAAGGCAGCCTGCACAGGGCTTCAGTTAGATGCAGAAATCATATTGTCAACAAGAATAATACTTGATTATTAAGAGCTGGAGTCCTGGCCAGGAACAACACATCTTAAAGTTTATGCCCTTATGATCAGAAGGATAATCTACTGATAATCCAGTTTTTAGAAAGAGTAACTGGAAAAGCAGTCCATGTACAGCTGAGACTGCGTTCTGCTGGGTGCCATTGGTGAAAGGATGTATTATCATAGTCCTCAGCACTTAATCATTGAGTGGAATACACAAAAATAGCCAGGAAAGTTGCAGGCTGTGCTGAACGGGTTGAAAGGTTGTGGGAACATGTTCTGGCACACCCTTGTGCTGTGGTGAGACACACAAGGGGGAAGGGGAGGGAGCATTTCAGTGGGCCGGGAGAAAGGGGAATATACTCTTGTTTCCATATAAACCTTTATCTCTCTTTCTGTCTTGCACTCAACATCATTTTGCTTCCTGGAGCAGAAATAATTTCCATTACTCATTTAACATAACACTTTTTTAATGCATATAACGTGGAAATGTCTCAGCTACAAATCTACGGTCTCACTCGAACACTGGGGCAAAGCTTTAGTACATTACACAATGAAGTATTTGTAAACACAGATGACTTGAGTTTAGGAGGAACTTTGGTCAGCTGAAAAATAAACCAATTCAGGATTACAACACGACAGCACACAAGCCAGGCAGGGAGCCTGCTGGTGGCTCTTAACAAAATAACCACCATAGCAAGAAGAAGCTAAGCCCCATCACTTGAGTGGGTAGGAGAGCAGGTACTCCAAGCAAATTAGGATAAAAAACCACTTGGTTGGCTACCTGTGATAGGCCATAAAAACCAGTTATTGTGCCACAGCTAATATCAAGTTAGCTGCCTTGCTGCCAGACCAGCCAAGGCATGAAAGCTAATGCTGCCCTCAGCTGCCACAGCAATTGTCTCTTTGCGTAAGAGCAACGAAGACCTTTTGTCCTTCCTTAATTCATTTGTGCAGGGACTAAGCCAGGAGCTCCAGCTGCATCTACGATCAGGCAAGCTCTGCTTGGCAGCATTGAACTCGCAGCATGGTATTTAAAACTCACTCTTCTCCACCTCCCAGGGAGAAAATGGGAAAGGAGGCTGCACGCAGGTTGGTTGGTAGGGCTGACCCCAAGGTGGTGTCCCTGCTGGGTATGGATAGAAACGCAGCCAGAATGTGCTTTTCTGAGCAATTTGGCTGCGTGGGTGCAGCTTGGGCCCTCCCCAAGGCCAGCAATGGGGACAGAAGGTAGTGGGAGACTGCATTTGGGCAACGTGGGGCTGTGTTGACACCAGCAGAGGCGCAGGGACACAGACCCAGCCCCAGGGAGCTGCTGGGGCCGGGGATGCGGTGACTGTGGGTAACACCCCCCATCACCATGGGCCTGCGCGCGGTGGGAAAGCGGAGCACGATTTTGTACAAATCCGGCAGCAAGAGGAAGTCTTTCTCACTCAACAGGAAGGTGAGGGCTCTGCCACCAGGCAGCAGCAGCAGCAGCAGCAGTTCCTTCAGCCTTGGACGGGCAGCAGCTTGTCAACAGCCAAACCACAGGTATGGCTGTGGTAACACACACCACTGGAGATGTTCTCAATGTCACTCTTCTCTACCTGGTGGGGCTGGGGGTGCCAAAGACAAGGAAATTAAGAAATTAATTTCTATGGAGAAAAGTTTTCCTGCTGCCTTCATGCCCGAGAGTATCCTTGGTTTTATGTAATACCACTCACCCAGCAGTCTCACATCACTTTCTTCAAGGATCGCCTACGTGGTGGAGTTACTGCAGAGCTGCTACTTTAGGATAACCCTTTCTGAACAACCCTGTGCAAAACCAGGTTTATTCTGAAACAAGAAAAGCTTATTCTGGATGATCTTAATACTCTGTCAAAATGGACTTCTTTCCAACAGTGGATTAGGCTAAATTGGAGCAGGTGGAAGAAGAGTACCCACACACGGATCAGGAACAGCCTTCAAACTCACATATTGTAAAGGTGAAATGGCAACTATGGACAACTGTCCCATTGCACAGAGGAAATAGATATATAGCTAAGAGTCTGACACAAAGACACAGCATGGGCCTCTCAAACCCTACTCTTTCTTCTAAGTATGAAACAGTTGACTGAAGATTAGTTTCTCCTGTTGGTTGCGTCTCTTATGCAACGTACTTTTTGTTCTTTTAGTTTTATTCTTACATTGATTATTTTTGACCCTCCTAACTTTTGCAGGTTAGCTGCAAGAAGACAGCAGCCTTCTCTTTATCACTCACATCCTGCTTCTTAAAACAAGTGTACAAACAGCTGATTCCCTATGATGCAATACTTCCAATTTTTACATAACCACCTTGCTGTCAAGTACCTGCAGCAAATCAGAGCCAATTGCATTTATGTCAGTCACTTGTTTTCAAGAATCCAGTGGATCTCTTGATTTCAGTGTACACGCTGTGCCTTCCTCCATCAGCAAAGCCATGAAAATTAGCAGAATAAAAATAATGGTGACACTGAATAATTCAGTAATACACTCCAACAATATCTGCTAAACTCCTGTCAACACAGCCTACTTTGCTGTCGCTGCAGCGTACAGTGGAACTGGCTTTACAGACCCACAGACTATTATTAGTCTGGTTTTTGGATACTTAACACCTTTTGCAAGAACAGGAATAGAACAATAAACTGAGATTTTTATCATAATGATATTATAACTAGAAGGATAAAACCCCAACCAAACAAGAGTACACTGATATTTTGTCATAGTTATAATTAAGGCAATGTAAGAATGATCAGGTCTACTAGGTCACCTTAGTCTTTGCTGCTTGGATTTCTGTCCATCTCTTCCTCTCCTGTGCTCAAAAAAACTCAATGCAAGAGCACACTTACGGGGCAACCAGGGAGTTACATAATTTATGACCCAAATAAAAAAATCCAGGCATGGTACAGAAGTGGATGGTTGAAGATACTTTGCCTAACTCTTCACCCATTCCTCTTTAAACAAGAGAAGTAAATCATAAAGCCGAGTCCTTTGCGTTAGTACGAGTGGAGTTACTACTGTGGCACCTTAATGTCCTTAGCTGTTTCAGTCAAGCTTGAGAAATATTTTGGGTTTTGTACACAGAATCTATTTAGCTCATGAAAGAGGAGAACAAGAGGGCCTTCAGTGTCATGTCTGGGCTTCCTACATATTGGATAAAAGATCTGTAATAGCAGAAATATCTTTAACCTATATCAAAAAAGTTAATAATATGAGCTAACAGATGAAAGGGAAAGCTAAACAAATTCAAAATGTTAAGTCAGTCAGAATCTTTTGGGAGTATTTCACCGCTAGAATAATAGAATAATTTATGTACAACTTGAGGCCTTTAAATCAAGACTGAACAACTTCAAAAATATGAACTGCTGTAGATTAAACAGAGTTAAAGATACTATGTTGAAACTATTAAAACAGGGTATTTGGACTTAATTATATATAATCCTTTCTGAGGTTTAAGTCTATGTCTAGTTGCACAAGCCTGGAGAAATGGGTCTTCCTGTTGTAATCTAGCAGTACTTTTAGTTCCTGGAATTTTTCCGTATGTAAATTAAGATGGAATATTGCTCTGATTAATAAAATATATAATTCAGACTGAGGTTTAAAAATGAAGGGTAATCCTTGATTATAATTTTGCTTCTGTCCTTCTAGGTTCATGCTGTTCTTGTATTGTTGTGCATATTTCTATTAAAAAACTGACATAACATGTTTCTTCCTCAGTTATTTTAAAAGAGAATACACATAGGGTCCTTTATGTTTGCTTTCTCCTCTTCCTTGCTTTCCGTTGAATGTGGCATTTTGTGCAGTGCAGATGGAGAGCACGTGGTTATGGTCAAAACTGTTCTTTGAAGGACAAGACATGTATACTGTATAGTAGCAGAATATATTTTATTCATTGTAGACTGGATGTCCTAGTTTCAGCTGGGATAGCATTAATTTTCTTCCTAGTAGCTGCTGTGTTTTGGGTTTAATATGAGAACAATGTTGATCACACATATTTGTCGACAACACATACTTCTAGCTCAGTAATGTTTATAGTAAGTCAGAGACTTTTTCAGTTTTCCATAGAAGCTGAGGGGGAGCATAGACAGGACAAGCTGGCCACAGGAATAATCCATACCATAGACAACATGCTCAGTATATAAATGGGGTTGGCTGGGGGGCAGGGATCCATGATGGCTGCATGGGACAGGCTGGACAATCGATCAGTGGCTGGTGAGAGCAATTACACAGCATCACTTTATTTTGTGTATTCTTTTACCATTATTATGTATTTTTTTCTCTTCCATTACTGCTCTTTATTTCAACCCACAAGTGTTTTTTTCCTTTCTCCCTACCCTACCGGGGGGCAGGGAGGGAGTGAACTGCTGTGTGGTCCTTGTTGGCTGGGGTTAAACCATGACACTGGGCCATACACAAATCAGAGAGGGAAAAGTGCAATCCATTGGGTTCTGGTTTTCCTTGTAGAGAAGCAGAAGGTGATAATTTCCACTCACTTGGAGAACTGTTTAGGTCAGCTTCAGGAGGGGAAGAATAAATTTGATTGTAATGGACCAGAAGAATGAATGCTATTTCCCATTTACTGCCAAACGAGTATTGGCTATGAAAAACTCTTAATATTTGACTTTGAGGACCGTCTTTAAGAGGCATTCTGGATGCGAGGCCAACATGTAAATCCTTGAATATGGTGATAACTCTACACAGCTACCAAATGCTTTTGGTAAATCCCTGGCTGGAAAGCATCTGTGTCGAAAGAAAACTTATTAAGAGATTATACACCACATACAGAGAGCACCTAGAACATTTTTCAATGCCACAATGCTGTGTTTCTCTTTAACCTCTGTAGGTCAGTTTACAGGGTAGTGTGGGCCCTCAAAGATGGACCACCCAGGATATTTCAGCCATGGTCATTGGCTGCAGAAACAATGGTGCCTTTAGCCCTCCCTGACCAACAGGAAGCTACCAACTCTATGCATCAAGATTGTTGACAGAACAGTGCCCTCAGTGGCAATGCTGTGCCCTCACTTCTGTCACCACAATGGTTTTGGTATAAAAAGCTGCTGAGTCAAGGAACTGAGGCAACTGAATTTTTTGTTTTCTTTGTAATTAGCTTCCCCAAGGGATTCTTAAGTCAGTGCTTTTACCAGAAGAAATGCTTGCCAAGGCTTGCTGACCAAGCATCTATATAGGTCCTGGAAGTTCCCCTTCAGCTTTGCCAAGCCAGGTTAGCTCAATTCACCATCAAAATGCCATTAAACTAAACTGGCTGACGGCTCATAGCTAAGCTTCCAAAAAAGCAGTAGTAAAAACTATTGGAAATAGTACTATCATAAACCGCAGTGGTCATTCCCAAATCCCACTTGGCAATTATAGGGTAAACATTGAGGACAGAGACAAGACATCAGCAAGCAGTGTCATCTGCATGGAAAGACCTGCAAGATAAATAAGGTGGGATTTACATACATCTGTAGGATTTGGGAATAATATCTCAAAAGGCTTAATTTGGTTATAAAACATGGAGTACAGTTTCTGTCAATCCTTTAGAAGGAAAGGCAAATCAGAAGTATAGCTTGCTAACTCAGAAGAACTCTGCTTTGAATGCTTAGTTCAGCAAGTGTCCCAACTACAGACAGCAGTGGTTACCTTAAACCACTTCACATACAATTTGTATCAGCAGTTCTTCTATGCTTTTGCAATCATGATTTTATCATGATAAGGTCAAGGCAATTGGAGATAGAAGAATGTAAGTTTTAGTTAACTCTCTTTGGCTCTGAGCCAGGTTGACCTCATCTTAAGATGAAAGAAAATTATGCCTAATGGTCCATAAAACAAGTTGTTCCACTAAACAAGTACTATTTCAAAGGAGGAAATCTCATATCCCCACACAATATTATTCATCCAAGTGGTAACACATTAGTGTAAATCATCTCTAGGAAGCCATTTACAAGATATAGGAGATAATAGTTTGGCTGCAGAACATTTCTGGAGGAGGAAAATATTGTGAAAGAAGTGGAGGAACACGAAATCCTATTGTTGAAATGTCTGATGACTCTCGTGTACTTCAATAGGGTCCACATCCTTGTTCTGCAACCTGTTATTTACAAACTACACAGAAGAATCCTGCACCAAAACCTGGCTGTAGGCAAGGCAGTAGGTCGTGCCCTACACAGTTGCTCTAATACTTAAAATGAAGTCAGAATTCTATCCCAAACCTACTTATTTTAGGTTATGTTTCTACTGCTTCCATCTACCTCAATACCCAGAAGTAGGCTAAAATTAAGCTAACAGATTTTATGTTCCTGTTTTGCCCAAGATACTATATCTATTCAGATAATAACTTTTTAAAAATACATTTATTTTTTTTTACACAAGAACTGTAAAGAACTGCCTGAAGCACTACATTACCTTTCCCACTTTCCTAATTGCATCTCCTCAAAGCCCATGGGATGATGGCCTGTAATTCAGTAAACAGGAGAGAAAGTTGTTCTGGCCGCTACATGTAACTAGGTGTTCCTCCAAAAAAAGATGCAACTTGATGACTACTTTTCTTTTTCTAAAAAAGCACACTGCACATTTACTTTTGCTTTGTAGCTGTAAAATACCTTTCACAAAAGCCATTCTCTCTTGAGTCATTTATTTCCTGCAAAATACAATCTACGACATAAAATACAAACCAGCATGTTTTCCTCTAATCCCTTTCAGCTATTGTACTATTTAATGCTACTGTAAAGTAAGTGTGAAAATTTCAGATGGAAAACATAAATTAGTTCAAATAACCTCAATTCTTTTGCAGTAGAAAAACGTAAGAGGAATTCAGATGTTTGGTTTTGTGTGTTTTAGGGGTTTTTTTTTAAAGTTCATAGGAACTATAATACCAGAAGACAAAGTAAATGCTCCAACCTAAGATAGAGGTCTTCTACTAGCTCCTCCTGGGGAAACCATGACTGAGGACATAGTATCATGTGCCAGCAGGACAGTGATCTCATTTCAGTGACCTTGATCTATCAGCATCAGTGACGACTTACAATGGCAAAGCATTTAATCTAGAATATGTAAACTCTGTCAAGTGCTTTCTAAAATGTCAAGTGCCCCTCTGCCAATTCACAAGCTATAATTTTATAGATACTGAATTATGAAAGTGTTAAGAAGTTATGTTTTAAGCAGTTAATAATGCATTTGCTACAGGCTGAATCTGTAAGAGGTGACCGAGCAACAGGCTGTTATGGGATGCCTATTTGGAGTAGATCAAACTCATTTTTCTAATGCACCTGGCCAGTATTTGAGTTCAGAGAAGCTGTAGTGTTGATGGTTCAAGAGCCAGCTAAATTGATAAATTTTGAGACTGGGAGGAGAAAGGAGCTGGCAAGAGGAATACAGGCCTTACGTACTTGATTATACTTTGTCTCCTCTTAAGACTATAATCACCATGCGATGAAGACAGCATGTTTAGAAGTCTTTTCTATTTTCTCGACACATTCATAACTTCCCTTCTGGAAGTGAGTGGTCATTGTGGTACTAGAGGAATAACTGTAGAAATGCCATTCATCATCAAGGGGCTCAGATCTACCTCCAAAACGTTTGTCTACACACATTCCAACACTTGCTTTACAGGAGGGTGTGATGATTTACACATTATTCTTAAGTGGAGGAAGTTTCAATGGCAGATTAGTAACATAAACTGACAAGCTATATGTGCCTGTCATCAACGCACAGTAGAGCTGTTGCTGTCTTTGCACTACAACAGTTGCAATGTAAAAAATACTCCATTTTTCTTTATAAAAAAAAAACAAAAACAAACCATCATCTGAAGTCAGGAAGAAACTTTGAGTAGGTATGGTGTAGATTTTCCACACTCAGCTGACTTCAACTGTTAAAAGCTTTAAAAACACAACAATAAACCCCCCAAGTTTGTGAAAGTCTGACGACAAACTGCATAATCCCGGCACATTGTTGTCGGCGTTGCTAAATCTGGTCTTGGTACCACAGTGTCAACATCCATCAGGTGTGACCACTGCCTGCTGCTTCAGTCGTTCTGTGGCTTTCTGTGGAAGTACGTGCAGATCTTCCTCATAGAAACTGAAGTGGCTGCAGCCTAGGGAGACAAAAAGCCCCAAACCAACAAGAAACATTTCTAGGTTAACAGATTATAAGATGCAAGAGTCTTGAAGTCTCCCCTCCATCATTGCTCCAGCTTCTTTATCTCCCCAAGCAAGATAGTAAAAGGAAGGTTCTTTACTATAATCTGTCTGTCTCACAGATAAGAGGCTTACTACCTACAGGAAACACTGCGTAGAACCTAGGGTTGTCTTACTGCTGTAAGACAAGCACTCTGGCTGCAGTTCCAGCTTCCCTACAGCAGATTTCCAAGATGTAACAGACCAACAAATGCTGATGGTATTCCATGCACCTCCTCAGGCTTTCAGTACAAGACAGAAGCATCCCAAAACCTGAACTAGAGCGTACTGGGCAGGAAAAGTAATTGTTCTATAGTAATCTCTCTCCAGGGCAAACCTTTCTGCCTGCTGTTTAAACATGTACAGCATAAAGCACAAGGAGCTGTAGGTTTCCTATAACCAAGATTTCTTGGTGCAACCACCATATGAAGAGATCAGATGCTATACATAACTTAAGGACTGGTGGCTCGCCCATTTCATATCTGTCAGCAGTGCTGGGAGAGGTGAAATCAGGTAAGAAGTGAGATACCAGAATAAGCCTTAACAATGGCAACAACTTCTAGCATCGGATATTTGACAGTACCACTAAAATTTGATGGTTGAAAAGTTACCTAACATTTACCAAACTAAGATTCAGTCAAAGACACTCTATGACTTGGAGTCCAGTTTCAGAGATGAGTCAAGTTTGGGTTGTTTTAAAAAATGTAATTATCATTACTCAGTTTGCACATTAAAAGCCCATGCCCTCATGCCAACATTTTTAGCTGCTTTATAGGCTGAACTTTCAGATCTCAGGATGAGGTCTGTGCCAGGCTTCTTGTACATCAAAAGTAGGATTATGTAGGTCAGATCCTGCCCTCTGACTCTTTTACAATTCCTTTGTTTTCTGCTATTTTTCAGTTGAAGTAACTGGAGGCATTATTTAGCCCCATGGTTTTAACATGGGTAACAAATTCTTTTCCTGCCTGGACTAGAATAGAATTTAGCTCTTTCTTCCAATGCTAAAGTGGCTTTCCAGTAATATAAACAGGCAGATGTGACGGTGAACACATAAACAGTAAATCTTCCAGGAAAGGTGCTGTCATTATTGTGTGGAGCTGGATTTCAGACAATGGCTACATCTTTTGAACACCCAGCTGGGGACTGGAAGGACCTCTGAGCTCCTGTGTGCCCTAAGTCCCTTTAAAATGAGGGACACCACCACCCTAAAAATTCTGTTCCTGCAGGAGGGGATTAGTAGACAACAGCAGTAATGTATCTGGCTTATTAGGCCAGAAATCACCCCTTTTGTCCATAATCAAGGGGATCGGATAACTCTTTGAGTGCCTGAGCAGGAGAGAACAAACAAGGGGAGCAGGAATAACTGGCAGCTAAGGGTAACTTCTTTCATGACCACCTTCACTTACCGTTTTTGGTGAAGTGGCTGCTGCCACAGCCTCTCGTCGTTTGCCACCAGGGTTGCAAGATGATGGGGGGCTGCTTGATGTGCTCTGGCTGCCAGCTCTGCCAGTCCGTAGCTTCTCTCCCAGAGCGGACAACCAATTTTTTCTTTCAGGTGAACTATTCTCTTTATCTACTAGTTTAGTGTCTTTCCCACATGGAGACCTAAAAAGATGCGAGGGGGATTGAACACCTGATGGAGTAACTTGGTTTCCAGGAAAGGAAAGCTCTTTTGGGCTGCGGCTGGAGCCTTCACGGTCGTTATCCAAGTCAGCCAGGCTGAGAGAGCCTTCATCACAAGCTTTTTGGTCTGCAGCCAAGTGACATAAATTCAGCTTGGATTTCTTAGCCGTATGGTCCAGTTCAGTCACACAGCTACAGGCCTGCAGACACTTCTGCCCCGCGTCGTCCTCCTTGCTGCAATCAAGCCTTCTCTTGGCACGCTTTTCAAACTGTGAGTGTGGGCCTTTAGGAGGGCAAGGGGCTTCCAGGAGACCTTGGGTGACTTCTGCCAGGGCTTTTCTAGGAGAAGGAGCCTTTTTCCCCACTTCTGGAGGAGAAGAGCATGGAGTCCTTGTAACCCAGTGTTTAATGGACATTTTGGAGGAAGGGATTGGTTTGGGAGAAGTGCATGGGCTGGCTCCACTCCGCTTGGCTGGGGTGCAGGCTGTGGCAGTTTGGGTTTTGAGAGTGCCCGTGGGAGTGTTGGTAGGCAGGGGAAGGTCTCCTGAATAAATGGGAGCACAGGCAGCCGGCCGTGGTGAGGAAATGCTCGGGCTGCCCACTGTGAAGGCCTTGGCAGGAGTAGTCTGTGGACTGGCTGGCGGTCCTGATAGGGGACAAATAAGCAGGCGGATGAGGAACATGGAACAGCAGATTAAAGACAACCCTTTTATAAACACCCCTTCCAACTAGGAGACAAATTTCAGACAAGCCTGTTTCTCAGACATACTCTTTTCAATTAAGAAATCCCTCTAATTTTGGTTAATTGATACAAATCCCATATAAAATCCTATATCATATTGATGACTATAATACAGTATGTTTGTGTGATGCCTGATGTCTGTCGCTTCTGTAATGAGCACTCTTATGTGAGCTACAGCCAAGGATCTGACGGACAGACAAAACAGATCTTGAATTTTCCAAGTTTATCTACCCCTGCTGGAAGCCTTGCAGTGGCTTGGTCCAAACAGCTCTGGACAGAGATGTGCTGCCTGAGCCTTGCCAGAGCAAGGCTGGTCCCCATCTGCACTCCCATCTTTAATGGCTGCATACCTGAGTTGAGAAACAAAGGTACTTTAAGCAGGTCCCACAGTTAATGACAATACCAAGGAAGCCATACTCTGTAATGCCCTACCATATGAATAATGCTCCTAGTCAGGTGTTAGTAGTTGCATATTTTAAAGATAAAAAAAAAAAATTGAGAACAGGAAAGAACATACTTTCATTCTCTTGTCTTTTAGCTGGAGGATTTTCTGCAATGCAGAAAATTAGTATGTTTTATATTTCTACTAATTTTATTAGTATATTTCTACTAATTTTATTAGTAGAATATTAGTATTAGTATGAAGACAGTAACTATTTGCCACACCCAGGGAAATGTGAGAAATTCTTCACATCCTGAATAAGGACTTAAATTCCAAACAGAAAATCTGTAGTAAGTTATTTCTTTAAAACAAATGATTCCTAAGCAGATATTTTACAGTGGCTTTTTAGCTCAGTAGATGTAAACCCCCCTGCTTTTAAAAAAGAGGTTCTGAATATCCAGCTTCTTTAAGCAGTAGTCACACACAGGGGCATAAGGACCTCCCTAGTAACACTAGGAATGATATTCAGCAAAGATCTTGTAGCAATATTAGAGAGGGATTTTTTGAAATTTTTTTAATTATTTTTTTTTTATTTCTGGCACACTCCAACAGAGAACAAATTAGCGGGTTTGTTAGACGTCTGCTTTCTCATTCATCTAACTGGGAGCGATGCAATTAAATAGGATAGCACCTTAGTTACTCTATGCACAAGAGCTCTAAACATTTTCTTTATACCAGGGGCTTAATCTGAACTCCTAATTCTCACCATTTGCACTGTACTACAAAGCACTTCATTAGAACAATGAGAAGTCTAGTGTGAATAACCTGCCATTTTCTTTAGGATGCTGGGCTGTCTCACAAATAACATGTCGAGTGAGCACTACGTGACTCTTTGATTATATACCACACTAAGCCTCTTTTTGATCCTTCCTTTCACTGGATTATCTAGTATCCAAAACACAAGTATTGGTGAATCAGAGCAAAATTAAATAGGATCCCATATTAATGGACCCCACTTTAATAGAGTGAAAGTCTCCTTTCCTGATAAAATATGCTACTTCCTAACAATTTGCTTTAATCTGGACTTAGAAAAAGTAACTGCCAACATTGGTTCTCCTAATCTTTACTTTAATGAGTACTTACAAGACAGTAATATCTCATCTGGGAAATTAGTTGCACTTAAAAGCTAAGCTCCTAGAGGTAGAAGTAGCAAGCTCAGCCAGTCTTGATCCCTAATGACCATCTACAAATTCATACAGTAGACATATTGCATGAGTAACTGGGTATGAGCACTCTCCATCCCAATCCAATCTGAAAGTTATATTGTGGAGACACCAGGAAGAGAAAAAAAGCTATCCTGAGAGTTGGATGGGTGTCATGGCAAGAAGCAAACTCAAACTTGGGAAACATCCCCAAACTTGAGATAAAGAATATGAGGCTTTTTGGTAAGACTCCATGCATTATTAGTCTTAGTCTTCTACTTAGTCTTCTTCCAAGCTGTTTCCACTTATGCTGCCATTGCATGCAGCATAATACTATAAATACCTGCAGTCAACCTGCATAATACCTAATCAAGTTATTTCAGCAATCTTCTACCTGCTCTGCTACAAATCTAGAGTGATATTATCAGTCTCCAGATTTAAGAGTCATAAATTGCCCATGCATAGGCCTGCTCCAGAAATTTGGTTACACAAAAACATAGAGAAAGTTGTACAACTAAGGGAAACCACTAAAATAATTTCCAGAGTAAAGGAAACTGTGCTTGCTACACTTGATGATATAGGTCAATGGTCAATACACAATCTCAGTCTCAAAATTTGTTCCACATATATGGGTGGGAAACTACCTAGATCTCATCCCAGCAGGTCTGAAATAGTACTTAGCTTGCCAGCTCTCAATCAGTCTCTGCAGATAACTCCTGTATTCTAACAACACGTGCTTTGTGTTCAAGAGCCAAGGTCAGCAGGAAGCCTGCTGTTGTGTTTGCAGTGTCTGTGTGCTTCCTCTTCCCTCCTGTGTTACTTTAATGCAGCAAAAGCAAGTAGAAATAAGTTATTTTTCTGGTATAATTGCCAAAGCTGACCTATAAAGTTTTAGTGTACAAGCTCCTTTAGGTTTCAGGCTTCTGGACTAGACCTTTGCTTACTTCTCTTTTGCTGAATGTAATACACAAAGTGAGTTTTGAGTCCTCTCTGAAGCTGAGTGTGTGCAGACACAAAGCATTTACCAGCTACGGAGCAGACCTGGCACTCTCCCTGCTATTGTTCTGCAAACTTCCTGCAAGACTGCTACTCGCTGGCAAAAGGTTAGAGGTAATGTTATCCCATCGGTGGGATTTGGAGACCTTCAGCCTTTATTTATGTTAGCCAAGGTGAAATTCATTTAAAGGGTGGCTAGAAAAGATAGGTGGAACACAGGAAGTCACACCAGCAGCTGCTGGGAAGCTATTGTATTCTTAGTTTTAGAGCTACTCTACGTTGAAGCTCATCTCATTTCACTTGGGGAGGGGGCTTATTCTCCTTTCACCTACTCTACTGTAACAAAATACAAGTGTCAGACACGTCTAAGTAGTGCTATGATCCAGGGCTTCTTTCTTCTGGTCTAGGGCACTGTCCAGTGAGTAGGTTCTCTAGAAAGCCTGGATCTGCTTGCTGGTTGAGAAAGTGTGCTCCACAGCTTGTCTGATCTCCGAGGCTTTGCAGGAAGCTATTGCATTTGTTACTAGCCTTAACAGTTGAATAGGTGAATGCTACTGATTAATTCTGGAACATGACGATCACATCATGACTGTCTACATGCACTTTTGAAGTACTTTGACTACGTGGCATTTGTCTGTATAGGCAGTCGGTACCACTGCATGAGACTGAAGAAAGAGAAGTAATATTAACAGCACAACAAAGAAATCCGTGCTGAATTCAACTGCTGGGCAGGAGGAAACATTTCAGAGTTACAAGACTGTCATCAGCCCTTTACTGGGTAAACTAGAAAAAGCATATGATCTTACTGCTCTCAGTTATTATTTGATATAGAAAAAAAAAGTGTAACTTGCTGCTACAGTGCATGCACACGTGACATCTCCTTTGGCTGTTCAGTTATTGAACCCTCTGATATCCACTGAAGATCTGGCTGCCCAACAAGCTGTATTAATGAATATTTGCTTTGCAGTCTGGTTGTATAGACTTCAGCAAACTTGTAAGGTATTTCAGCCAGCTTGTCTTGTTGGTGCTAGAAATATTTACAAGTAGAAGTGTTTGTCTGGCTATACGAATAATGGCCTAATATGAAAAAAACAGAAGACTCACAAGACAAGCCAAAGGGCTTTTGTTGGTACGGAGAACAGCCAAAATTCAGAAGCAGCGCAAGGCATCTCAGCTCAGGGGCCTTACCTGCTGCACATTGCTCTTCTAGCTTCTTCTGAGTGACCCAGCCCACCAAATTGATTTTGCTGAATGCCAATTTCTCCTCCTCGGGATGACGTCGTAAGCGCCAAATCCTCACGGTGTTGTCATCAGAGCACGTGGCAATCTACAATATAAATTAGTTTCTTGGAGTAATCAGGGCTTATCACCTGGCCAAGGGAAATAGAACAGCCACACCTGACACACCATGCCAATATGAATGAAGGTGACACCTGGGTGAGAGGGTACAAGATTTGCCCATAAAACAAACAAAACAGCCCAACTCTGTTTCATTACTGTAACAGGCAGCAGTATTTGCTTTAAAGTGGGCAAGGCTGATGCCTTCACGCCTTTCTGCTGGAGAAACCTCAGCCACCAGTAACCCTTTGCCTGGCATAGCTCTGCTCAGGAAGGGCCAGGGTGTATTTTGAGATTTCAATCACCCGGTAGACAAAAGTGGCCATGCTGCTTTGTGCACCTGCATCTAGGTCTGATTCTCTTGCTCGGGACTTGCCATGGTTGGGGACAAACATTGAGAAGGTGACATTGGAAGGCTGTTGCACTAGCCTTAAGTGCTCTCTCTTCAGAGTCAGATGTCAGCAGTATCTGGCAGAGAAACCAACTCTGCGAGAAACATTGGAATAGATTCCCCCCGCGTATCACACACTCCAAAAGGAACTGTGGAATCTCATCTGAAGAAGCAGCAGAACCCACCTAGCCCACATTTTATGGCTCTCTTTGGGCAGATTAGGTGACGGCTCACATGGAAATGGGCAGCAAAAGGAAATGCTGTGGCCGAAACTCATAGTATGGAATGGGAAAGTGCCTCTACTCTGACCTCTGCAACACAAATATTCTCCCTACAGAAAGCAACTTTGCCTCTCAAATCACTCCAAGCAGCTTCTGGACCTGTCTTAGCACCACATCTTCTACTCTTCTACTTTGCTTTAGGCTTCAGCATCTGTACAATGACTATTTCTTACCTGTGTCAGTAATGATTTTGAAGGCTGTATCATGTATCATGCATTTCCAACACAGCATAATCAGGATACTGGGCTACCTCTAGATCACAAATTTTATCTAAAATGATAATTCTCATATTTTTGTGCTTCTTACATGACTAAAGCAATTCCTCCTGTTTGCCTGCAAGACTCCCACCCTCCTACACTGCAAAGTTTTGCTGAAGAGCCTGTGCTAATGTGCAAGCTAGAGGAAGTGGCTGACTTTCTTAATACTATGAGGTGAAAGAATCTGGCTATTACTAGGACACTGCCTAGAATTTTTCAGGGTTTTCTCATTTTGGGCTTGGCTAATCACTTGAACCAACCTCCTACTGCAGTTCTCTTCCTTTTAGTGATACCTGGGTCATAATTACTGACCCAATTTCACTGTAGGTTTTTGGGTGTACACACAAGTATGTCATAAAACGAGCTCAGATTTTGAAAAAAGGTCACAATGAATAGAGTCCACATTATTTAAAGGGCACTCAAAACTTCTTGCTGCTCTGTACAAGACAAGCAGATGTATCAATAGTCAGACAGGTAGGGAAGCTTTACATACGGAACCACAAAACAAGCTTCTGGCTTATGAAAGCCCTGATTAAATAGTTTCACAGTTTTGTCTCTACAGGTCTCATTAGCTCTCATTAGGAAAGGTTAATTTGCAATTTCGTAGGTCTTATCAAAAAACCTAAATTATTTCAAAATTATGAAAAAGTTCTCATACATTATACTCATGTGACCAGGTTTGGTTTACTGCCCTCCCAAGTAAACTTTTTTTAGAAATGATTGACTAAAATTTACTACTCAAGTAAACAAATACTGATGCAATTTTGAAAAGCAGATGTTGCCACATCATATCTATTGTGTCACAGGAAAGACAATTTTCCAAAAAACAAACCTTAGTGAAGTCTGAAGGACACCAAGCAATGGAGGTAACTTCTTGAGAGTGACCAACGAGTATCCGTGGAGGAAGGCTGGGCTCAGAAACCTTAAAAATTCAATAAAAAAACAAGTATACAATCAGAATCCCCACAACTTAATATACATCACTAAGCGAAGACCCCATAGCCTACCTGCAAAGCATGTGAATACTTTCTATCTTTCCTATATGAGATAGATAAATCGAATGCTCTTAGCTTGTTGTCATGAGGCAACAACTAATGGAGCCCTAAGAAGCTGCTGGTCAACACTGAGATGTGCTGACTTGCCTGGAAACACTTCTTCAGTTCCTGCTACACACAATTTCTGCCTTCAGAGTTGTCACCCCAAAACACGACACAAGCATTTTACTATATTAAGTACCTTGACCTGTTCTAGGAAAGATGCTTAAAAGTTTAGGAAGCTCATACTTTGAATCAGGATAGGCAAATGTATTCTGCTGCTATTTTACAAATGTCCCAATCACAGGTCAATAGTTTATTAAAAAAATAAAACCTCCACAAACAAAATCCTATAGATGAACCCCTTCACTGGCCTCAGAACTGGCATTTGTGTGCCTGTACCTCCTCCAACCAACCAGATGGACCAAAGACCCTCTTAAGAGTTCATAAAAAAGCTCCCTCGATCACTCATGCTCATTAAACTGTTCTCCGTTTCTCTTACAACCTTCATAAAAATTGTTCTCCTTTTCTACAGTGTTACTACTTATCTTCAATTGCAGCTGATATAAGTGGCAGATACAGATGAAGCTAGAATTAAGTGGCCCAAGGAAGAGAACACACACCCATACATACACACAGATGTTGTATCCAAGTTTTGCATGCTTTCAGCAGGCAATCCTTTGTGGAGCTATGAGTCACCATTATTGATGTGACATTATAAGGGGGATTTATCAAGGGGATTTGCATAAATGACTAAGTGAATGAACAGATCCTTTACTGTGTGGGAAAAGGAGCAAACATTAAATATAGATTGCAAAGGAAGATGCAAGACATCAGGGAAGGCTTCTGATTTACACACAAGTTTTTCTCTTGTGGATCACCTCCTACAACAGCCTGCAAAACTGCAATTGAATATCCAGCTTCAGATCTTAAAGTTGTTCTGATACAAACAGGTTCATCTTAACAGGCCCCCTTTTTTTTCCTGGCATAGCAGAGGCAATCACTTGACCAAATATCCACTAAAGGTCTTGGTCAGAGTATTCCCTTCTCTGCCAAAACATGCAACATCATGGAAACTAAATCCCTATTTAGGGAATAAACAGCCGGTGATCTTGGTGCAGAGAACACATTTAATAACAGTCTTGCTATAGACACGTAACAGACACAACAGCTGTCCAGTAGCCACTGACTGCTGAAAGGAAAGTGGAGGAAGAGAATTATTCTTGGTAGGACACAATGGTTTTACACTATACTAGTGTAAATTAAACCAACTACACCCGGCTTATATTGCTGTGAACTAAAGGAGGATGCATAGTTATAGCTGTGTCTGTCCACTGTGTTTGGCAGAAGACAGTTGGCCAGTTGCACATGTTAAGACAGGATTAGCCACAGCACATGCTGCTTTTTGGCTCATTTGACAGGATATTGGTGGGGAAGTTAGAGCTATTGTGGAAAGGTTAAAAAGAGAAACCTAGGAAATGAGACTTTATTACTTACTCTGCTCACTGAAACAGCTGTTTTATCCATCTTCAAGATTCAGCATAAAGTAAAACTATATCTACATAGTTTTGTGCACCTTACAATACAGAAGCCCTTACATTCCATTGTTGGGACAGACCAAAGGGTAACTTAATACGTCACCTTGAGGTGATCCATACCAAGGGACAA
Source organism: Scolopax mira (assembly GCA_004320125.1). Classification (NCBI taxonomy): domain Eukaryota; kingdom Metazoa; phylum Chordata; class Aves; order Charadriiformes; family Scolopacidae; genus Scolopax; species Scolopax mira. The sequence goes on along the minus strand of BJBW01001026.1, from coordinate 27,908 downwards.
TAGAAGTATATGTCTATAAAGGATTTTTTTATTACCAGGAAGGTATCTCAGCTAAGTACCAGCTTTGTAGAGAGAAACCTCTCTGCTTTCCATCTTATATAATCTTAGAGTTGTTCAATAGTCAGTTCATTAATCAATGTATTAGTAATTAAAACAAACCCAAAACCAACACAATAAAGCAAGCATTCATTACCTGGAAGTGACTTATATAAGGAAACAAGACTGAAACAGTATCCTCATCAGCAATAACTTCTAGCCACAATGTCCCTGGGGAACTGCTGACCCAAACACAATTTAGCACTGCTGCAAAACTTTCTCAAAGAAATAATCTGTGTGGAGAAGGTCTTGCTCTGCCTTTCATTCCTCTCTAGATATGGAAAGCTAGCACTCTTCATTAAGTTCTGTCCAACATTACCTGTTAATTGCTCATCCAATATCTAAACATGTTTTTTTCACGGCATAGTAAGTCCTCATTCCAGGAAAGATATATACGGTTCAGAATCAGTAAAAACTGTCAAAATTTCAAACAAGATAAAAAGACTCTATATATATCAGACCTCGAAAGAGACAGTTTTGCTGGAAGTTGCACTTTCTAATGTGACTATGGAATTAAAAGAAGAGTAATCATCTGATGATTTATTTGAGAAATATGTGATATGATCCCAGATCATAGATCTCAGTCACTCAGATATAATAACAGAAGCCTTCTGTAAACAAATGCATTTTAAATGTGCTTAAATCCTTAAACTTTGAGATGTAAGGACATCCTTGAATGCTCTCAACCCAGTCCCAGTCTATGTTCCAAGAAATTATCAAAACACACAAATGCAGGATGCACAACTCAAGTTTGCACAGGTGTTTTTGCTGAACTCACACAGAACATACAGAAGGTTTAAATTATACTACTTGGCATGGGAGCAGCCAGGCTACTGCACTCCTGTACTACTGAGTAAGCAACTTAGGTGCTTACTAGTGTTCTCAAATCAAAGAGACTGCATGCTCAAACCACAACCTCAGCAGGTTGACCCTCTGCTCTGAAAGGTTTGTATTTTACTTTTAAACTCATAGTGAAAGGGGTAAACAAGTCAGCATTCCCTAAAAATTACCCCAAACTTGAAATAGGCAGACACCTGTGGTTTCTGTCTATTCTACTTCAATAAGAGGTCTAATCTGTTCCCATATGGCTATCAAGTTTGGAGAAGAGGACTTGAAACACACCTTATTCTGAGGTCCCCACTATTAACTTGGTAACATTTGCATTTCCTACACGTCAGTGCAAGATGCCAAGTGATGAAGCCTCTCAGCTGTCAGACAGTGCCTTGGAATTTTGCTGAAGGCTCTGGCTGAGCTCTTGTTGTAATACAAAGGCTTTAACTACTCTAAATTAAGCATGAGAAAAAGCTATGTCTTTTCTAGAGCTGGAAAAGGGGGAGGTGGGGGGAAAGAGTGCCCTATAAAACAAATTGTCAGGTTTCTGCTAATGTGCTGTATTGCTAAATACGAACCAAGAACTGTCTGTCTACTTGTCATAGCTGACTGAAACAACAGGACTGAGAGAGGATTTTAATGCCCATTAAAACCAGATTAAGATCAGCAACTTGCAATAAACAGCAGTGATGAGAGACGTATTGATGGCAGGAGGTTAGCTCTGTTTTGCATTAAACAGTTACCATCTAGCCTTGACGGCAACAAACACGCTCTGGGCCCAAGATGCCAGGAGCTAACCCCACGCTGCTCTGAGTGGGAGTGGGGAGGCAGGGAATGTCCTACGTGAGCAGGAAAAGCAAATGAAACAAAAAGCAGCTCCAGGGCTGCAGCCTGGTTCTCTCCTAGTCGCCTCACCTTCCAGATGTAGGCGTTGCAGTCACTCGAGCCACTGACCAGGAACTGGTCATCGGGACTGGTGCTGGATTTGACATAAAAGGTTGAATTCTGGTGCCCATTGAAAACAGACACTGTGAAAAGAAAAAAAAAAAAAAGAAAAAGAAAATAAGAGCTCCACTCAACATACAGTATATAGTTGCGCAAGGAGGGCTTATCCTACAGGCTTTTCCTGCCCTGCCACATCTCCTCTGGAGAAAGTGGTTGCACTGCTCCCTCGCTCTGGGGCTCCCGTTCGGAAGCTTTTATTATTCAACTGGAGTCCTTCAGGCTTCCCAAAGAAAGCCACAGCTCTCTCCACAGCATTAGGAAGCAGAGGCAGCTTCATGAAAGCTTTAGCTTGACTCATATTACAAGCAGGTCGAGGCATCACCTGAGCTGCCCCACTAGTCTGGGTTGAGGTTCCTTGTCTCTTCGTCCCTCAGTCACCATCACCAGACCTGCTACATAAGCGAGGGTGGTCATGCAGAAAACATATTGAGAGCTTTCTTCCACCCAGGAGGCAACAAAGATGCTTGCTGCTCCTTCCTCCTCCTGCCAGCATCTGTATTTCATCAATAGAACTTGCATCCTGTCAGACACGCTCGCCAGCTGCCTGTATTTAAAGCCTCAGCAGTGTTTGCTAAAGCCTTGAAACCATGGTCCCAAATGGCTCCCATCCCCCCTACAGCGAGGGCCTGAAGAGCTGGCGGCCGGCACAAGAGCTGAGTGTGGATCTAGAGTGCTTGGCCACACCACGTCCTGCCCTCTCACCAGGGCAGACAGGGCCAGTTTCCCCATATAGAGGGACACCCGCTCTACCAGCCCTGTTTTAATAGTGGTTTTGGCAAAGGAGGTGACCCACAGACACGTGGCTGCCTTTGGTGGCCTTTGAAAAGTTGCGAGACTCCAAAGAACAGGTTGCCCAGGGAAGCTGTGGCTGCCCCATCCCTGGAGGTGTTCAAGGCCAGGCTGGATGGGGCTTTGAACAACCTGGTCTGGTGGGAGGCGTCCCTGACCATGACAGGGGGGTTGGAACGAGATGATCTTTAAGGTCCCTTCCAACCCGAACCATTCTATGATTCTATGATAAAATATCCCTTAATTTTTAACCCCAGTGCAGCATTTACCAGACAGCAAGTCCCTTCCTGCCGGCAAGTCCTGTTACGGTGAGGATTCCCTCACGTCCCCCTGCAAACTATGGCTGCCTCCATACTGGACAGGGGGCAGCGGCAGCAACCGGGATGAAGGCCGGCCAGCGAGGAGGAGAGGAGCACCAAGGGCGGGCAGGCGCTGCCCTCTGCGGGAGCAGCCGCACACCGAGAGGCCGCACGTGTTCCATCCAGCCGGAGGAAGGGAGATGGCTCCCCGGGCTTCATACATCGGCTGCGCACAGAAGAGCTCCCTGAGGAGGCTGGGGGTGGGATGCCCTCTGCTTTGGAGAGGCCCCAGTCCCGCCGGGGGACAGACCGGTGAGCACATTTCCACAGCTCAGTGGTGGCACCCGGGGTTATACCGTGATGACTGACTGGTTAATATTTACTACTTGCACCCGCTTCTCGGCTCTGGAAGCGTTCCCACCCACCAGATTGCCTTCCTGAAGAGCAGACAGAAGGACACATTGTGCATTTCATTTCAATTAACTGGGAGACCGAGAAAAGGCAAAGGAAACTAAATCATGTGTCTGGCTGGAACGCATCTAACGAGTTTTTGCCGCTCTCTGAGAAGTGGCCGCTAGCCTGTGACAAAGCAGCTTAGTGCACCAAGGGCCCTGGGCCATCTTGTCAACCTAAAGGTCACAGACGCAGAGCTGAAGGGATCTAAAAAGCTGAAGCACCTCCCTGATATGCTGGGGATGCCTTCTCCCAGCAGCTGCAGTAGAAGCTAAATTTGAAAGACACTTTAAAATATGTGAATACAACCTATCAGGTGATTGCTTTACATGCATTCATAGCTATGAGTTTGAAAAATCACTGACTGCCCCAGTAAGCAGAAGATCCAAACTTGCATCAGGTGGACACTAGCCATTCCTCAACAGGTAGCTAGAAGTCAACATGCAAACTCCCATTAGTCTCTGTCTGGATGAACCAATATCTGCAATTTTGTAAGTTTTTGTGCGATTATGTGGATGGCTTAACACAAAATATGAACAGCCCTTGTAACAGGTGCCTTCTTTTACAGGTAGCTTGAGAGCATGGAATTGCCTAAGCATTCAAGCTGGTCTCTGTCTCTCTAAGTCAAAGGGAAAAACTTGCCTTTATACACCCTATAACACCTGTTTTCTTCAGCTGTTTCCACAGACACGCTTACCTGGAGTGGTCCTTGAACTTGTCATATTGAACATGTAGATACTGTCATCAGTGCAATTAGCAAACAGATTGGCACCGGTGGAATCCAAAACCAGGCTAGAGTATCCTATAGACAAAAAGAGAAGTTCTTCATAAGAAATAACTCCACTAAAAAAAAAAATAATAGTTTTGGAAAACAGGCATTCTCAAAGACATGCCTAAAGAGGGAAATTTGGAAAGGATCTCTATCATTGGAAAGTTTATTTGCTTGACAGAGCATTTGGTGGCGAAGGAAGTTTTCTAGAATAACATCTACACTTTCTCAGGAGGATTCAGGGTGCTATTTAGAAAAGAATCTCTCCTTCACAGCAGGTTTGATAGTTTCGAACGGGTAACAGAAACAACCATTTGTAAAAGCAGAGATTAAAAATAAATAGAAGCCCTTGTGCTTTGGTATAATAAGCCATCCTCTGATTTGCTAGTGGTTTAGATTCAAGGAAAATCTTTCCCTGCAAGCAAATTATTTGACAACCTGCTCCTCGAGGATTTCCCTCATCTTGGGAATGACACTGACCATTACCACATCAAGATAGTTATTAGACAAGTCATCAGGAATTACTGTGTTACATCAGAGCATTGTAAGGCATTCAGATACAAAGAAGCACAGAGCAATACGAACAAAAGCGCTATTGTTTTTCATAACAAACAGCCTCAAGCGTTGCTTGACTCTGGAAGGTTATAATGTAAAAAAGCCAGTCCAGTTTGTTGTCTTTGCAACAAAAAATGCAAAGAAAGAGTTCAATGTGATTTCTACTCATACATCAAGACAACTAGCTAAATTCTACCTCAAGAGTTCCAGTATCCTGCATCTCCATGTCTGAAAATGCCCTGCTGAAGCTTATGCAAGTTTTTATCATTTATGTAATGATACAAATGCGGGCCACTTCAACTTGAAAATTTGCTATTGGCAATCAAAATATCCTGCTGAGCTTGTCAGTCTGATAAATTACTGGCTAAAAAGTTAAGAGATGAACTGTCAGTACTTCTTAAATTCACTTTGCACTTTAACAAATACATCCTCCAATAACTCACCAAGTTTGCGAGTACTGGTCCCAGGGTAGCAAAAAGACCTGAAAGGCACAGGGTCCTGTCGGGAAGCAGTATAGTTCTTGCGCAAGTCCCATACTTTGATCACACTGAAATAGAAAAGTGCAAGTGTCTTCAACTTCAAAATTTCTTTTGCAATGCTGATAGGGCCTTTTAAGAGCGCACAAACACAGGTTGCTCATTTCTGAGGAGTGTCCAGTGCTAAGGAGCAGAAGTAGAGCAAAACAATTGCCCTGCTGAGTATGGATGAAGAAGCAGCACTGTCTTCTGTAACTAACACAAGACACAACAAGAGCCTGGAAGTCAACTTCCTTGCACTAGTAAATGGAAATATGAGGATGCCTTTATACTCCTGACTTATAGTTTTAAAAATGAAGTCCTTCAAGATCCTCTCTCTTGCCAGGAGCAGGCCTCCCTCCCACTCTCATAGGCAGCAGAGTGAATCTAATCTGCCTTAGAAAGCCTCTCACCACATTGAAATCCACTAAAGAATTGAGTCTTGGGAGGGTAATCTCCATACTAATCAATGAGACAGTTTGCTTGAGCTCCAAGATGCTACAATGGATCTGGCACCTAAAAGAATGCACCTTTTGTAACTCAAGGCAACATTTTCTCAAGCATGCCTACACATATCCAGGCACCAACCACCCACTTGCATCCCAAAACAGCTCACAGTCTAACAATAGTCTGTTTATGTATGGTTCCATAGCTCCATGAGAATAGAGAGAGATGATAAGAACTGCTCTCATTCTGCCCCATACCCAAGACACTAAAATAAACATTTACCACATACACATAATTTGTCCCAGGGCTGCAGTCTCCAGTACTAGAAGGAAGAAAACCGGCATTCAGCTTTGCCAATAGGAACTCTAGCCCTGTGGGCCACTGAGTGACCTTAGAAAAAAGTCTCCCAATGTTTTTCTGCCATGAGGAACACACAGAAGAGACAGAAAAGTGGGCATCCTCCCTCCTTACCCATCAACAGCTCCTGCAGAGATAAGAGTGTGCTCATCCTGAAGCAGCACCACAGTTACACTCTGCTGGAAATCCTTAAAAAGAAAAGGGGGAAAAAAAGAACATTATTTTCTTCCAAGGTCAGCAAGATCTTACTGCTTAGTTCAAGGCCAAGTGAATACTGAGAAAACCTCCTCCTACCCAGGCAGGAGAACCTGGAAATACCAGATGCCATTTAGGACACAACAATTCTTTGAACACTCCCACCAGTGAAATTGCCACTGAGCGGTAAGGGTTTGGGAAGCAGTTTGAGATTATACCTTTCAGGTCAGAGATAAGAGAGCTGCTTTCATCACAAGGTTTAATAAATTAAGACCAGCTCCTTACTTTTATTCCAGTAAGGCAGTAATTTGTGTAGTCAAATTCGTGGGGGGGAAAAAATAAGAAAAAAATAAAAATACAATCTTCCCTATTTCCCCCCTCAAAAAAGGAATGCTGGCCTCTCCTCTCTGGAAAAAAATAAATATGTATTTTCAGATGGCACTTGCACAAAGATGGCATTGATAGCATGTGGGTTGGTAGCAACTAAACAATGTCTAAAATTAGCTGTAGCAAGTGACCATGACACAAAAACCTATCTCTGCAAAGATAAATGGAAGTATTTACCACATTCAAGCCAAATTTTTCTCACGATAATTACTTAGAATGACTTCTATGCATAACATTTGTCCTCAGAAGAGAGGCCTGTATTTTGTTTGTTCCCCAGATACCTACCACCAAGGGAGCAAGTCCTCTTAGGTTCTGCCTCCTCTTCTTTGGTTTGGAAGGAGTCTGCTTGTCAACCACATTGTGTGCTCCACTGATTTGATTCACCTGCCTATAAAATCCATCTGAAAGATATCAAAGACATTTCAATTACTAATTTCTAGGCAGTTTTACTGTAACATCAATAGAACCGGCATCAGCTTAGAATAAGTCCTACACAAGATACTGATCTTTTTTGATACATATCTGAAAGTTCAGTTACCTTTCTTGCTGCATCTCATATCCCAAACCATGATGTTTCCATCTCTGCCTCCAGTACAGAAGACAGCTGAGGGGGAGAAAAAGAGTCATAATAGTTTTCAAAAGTGTTCCTTTAATTTATGTGCCGCTAGCTCTTCTGCCCCCAAACTTGGGATACCAGTCCCAGTGTCGTGGTTTTGACCAGGACACCCAGAAATATAGAACTCAGGCCATTGTTCTGCCATGCTTTTGACCAGTTTCCTTACTCTTCCTAGTCTTTTTTCACTACAAGTCCAGAGAAACCTGCTTATGAAAAAGAGTATTTACACACTTATGTGTTTAAGTAGGTATCATATCTTAAACTTGCCCAAGATCAGAGATGTGCACGTTAAGTTCCAACAAGCTAGTTTTGCTTCACCAGCAGGATTGCTGCTCAGTCAGCCTCTGCTATTCATAACTGTTAATTTCCAAAGCCTTTTTTAGCCCCAAAAGTACCAAAGTGCCAGGGAGGAAGAAGAAGGAAAAACCAGACAACAGGGAATATCAACATTTACCTTTGTCAAATCTAGAAAAAGCAACTGACTTGAGGCTACACTGGTGACCTTTGCATATGCCAAGAAGCTCGCCGGCTCTCACATCCCACACCTTGGCTGTCTGATCTCCTGAAGCAGTGACCTTCAGAGGAAAAAATAAAAGGCTTTAGTCATTTTCTGCACGCAGTTGCCAAAGCATTAAAAATAAAGTTAGATGGCAAAAGACTGCTTACAATCCTGTGTTCCCCTGGTACCCAGGCAAGGTCAAATACAGCATTTGAGTGAGCCTGCCATTCTAACAAGGAAACAAAAGCCAAGGTTAGTTCAGTGCATCACAGCATGACATTTTGCAGAATGCTAAAGAACATCAGACACTGAAATCAGAAAACTTGCCAACAGCTTGCCTTGGGCAACACAGAACAATTAATTTACTACTGCTGTTGTAAGAGCACACTCGTGCTGTTGCTTTGTAAAGAAGACTCAGCAAAGTACATGAAAGAATTTAAGTACTGACTAAGTTTATGTTTAAATGCCTTGCAAAACGCTTTCTTTGATTCCAGTAAATCACGTGCTTGTCACATCAAATGAAGACAACATTCTATAAAACAGTTTACCCTTAAAGATGAGTTTGCTGGTAGTTTGAGCTTCAGTATCATACAGTCTAACAAATCCTTCCTCATTTGCAACTGCCAGTACGTGCTCCAAATTTGGGGCTGAAAAGGAATTGAAACATGTTTATGTATTATGTAGCTGATTCATAATCGTGCCCCTGCTCTTTGCGAAGGGCCAGAAACACTTTAAATAGAGTATACTGCAAATAGATAGCTGTGAATAAATAGCAGTATTTACACAGCAATTTAAATGTTCAAAATGCAGAAATATTGGCAAGCATTTTTTATAGATGTTCCGTTCAGGAACTACTACACGTGGGCAATTAAAGGGCTCCAGGGGCAACTTTTGAAGAAACGGCCTCTTTTACCAGCTGTAACAGTTCTCTAGTTAGTTTTGTGTATCCATACCACCTGTCCTCTACAGCTTTTCACGGATCAGTCGGAAAAGGAGGAAGCTGCCTTGGAGAAAGGTAAAAAAGCTCACACCAAAACTAGAGTACTACAAATGAAAGAGCTTTGTCCTAAAGATCCACCAACGTCCATGCTTTCTTCACTCATCACGCGTTTATCATGGGGAAGCACTCATGTCTAGCGACATACATCCACCTCTCTGATTTCTACCTACTCTTCTCCATCCTGTTACATCTTTTATATATTTTGAACAAGGCCAAATTTTTCAACGATGTAGCCTAGTCACCAAGAGGGAGTACCTTGAAACAGACAAAGCTGAAACAAAGACACACTAAAATAAACGAATTGCAGTTGTTTCTTTCAGGGAATACTTTCCACTGGTACATCTGGGAGCACCATGATCCAATTTATATCACATCTGGGTGCAAGTACACTATTACTGGCTCACTCTAAAACAAGAAACTCTGAAAACAAATCATGAGATATATTTAAAAAAAAAAAAAAAACACACCACAAAACCAAACGAATGAGAGCGTGCCCACACCCTGGCCCCTAAAAGGGCTTTTCAGAAGAAAGAAATTTTGCACTATGAGGGTGGTGAGACACTGGAACAGGTTGCCTGGAGAAGCTGTGGGTGCCCCATGGCAGGGGGGTTGGAACTTGGTGATCTTTAAGGTCCCTTCCAACTCGAACTATCCTATGATTCTAGAGGTGTTCGAGGCCAGGCTGGATGGAGCTTTGAGCAACCTGTTCTGGCGGGAGACGTTCCATCAAGGGGGGAAGGAACGAGAAGACCTTTAAGGTCCCTTTCAACCCAAACCATTCCATGATCCTATGACTTTACCTGAGGAAAAGGTGCAGCCGAAGGGAGGGACCGGCATTCCCGCTTCCCCGTAAGACAGGTGGTCATCCTGGCGGCTGCACTGGTAGCTATCCAAGAGGTGCTGGAGGGCAAGCGGCGAGGACCGACCTGCAACGAGACAGACGGACGTTACCGCTCCAGGAGTCACACAGAAACGGCGCGGAGGAGCCTCCACTGAGGCGCCCGAGTGGCCGAGGGGGGCGACAAGACCACTGCTGTGGCGGTCCCGGCGCCCGGCGGCGGTGGGGGCCGGTGCGATGGGGTGTGGGGAGAGCGGTGCGCCCCGCGATCCTCACCGGGGGCGGAGGAGCGGCGGAGCAGCGCGCGGCACAGCATGGCCAAAGGGACGCCCGGCGCGCGCGGGCCCGGCTCGTGGCGCCAACTCCCGCCACCGACCGACCCGCCAAACCCGTCGCCGGCCCCTCATTGGTCAGGAGATCCCCGCCAGCGCCGTGCCCTCTTCTTCTGATTGGGTGGCGTTCCGAGTGGGCGGGGCCACTCGGGCCACACCTACCCCCGGTGACGGGTGGTTCTGCCAGGCGCGGCGCCTGCGCACAAATCCCCCCTCAGGCTGAGGTGGCGGGGGGTGTGAGTGCGCATGCGTGGCGGCTGGGCCGGGGAGAGGGGATCCAGTATGGCTGCCAGCGCTAAGTCCTTCCTGGCTGAGGCGGGCTATGGCGAGCAGGAGCTGGACGCCAACTCCGCCCTCATGGAGCTGGACAAAGGTGAGGGCGGGCTCGGGGTTGTGTCCGGTTTTGGAAGCGGGGCTGGGACTGCCCGTAGGGCGGTCGCTGCTTGTTCTCTGCCCCCACACCGCGCTATGGTGGGGTGGGTAAACCCTGTCCTTGGGTCCCCAGCGGCCGGGAGGTGCCTGGTACCGCTTTACCGCCGGGGACGGGGGGGGAGGAAGGACTCGGTTTTGAGGGAGCATCGGTTTCCTCGGTAATTACGGTAGTTTCGTTTAGGCCTCAGGTCCGGCAAGCTCGGGGAGCAGTGCGAAGCCGTCGTGCGTTTCCCCAGGCTTTTCCAGAAGTATCCTTTCCCTATTCTCATCAATTCAGCTTTCCTGAAGCTAGCGGATGTTTTCAGGGTGGGGTAAGTAGCGCTGTGTTTGTCCCCGTCTGTAGTGGGCTTGCGTGGCTGCGGGTGGCCAGTGACACCGCTCCCGCTCGCCCACCCGCCTTTCGGGGTTCGCTTGCTGGCTGCTTCGGCCTCACCGGTGTAAATGCTCCTCCCTAGGCACCTCACATCCATAATTAATAAATAGGCGAATGGTCGCATGTGCAGGTTCCACGTCAAAAGGATGTTAATAGCAAAAGCCCAAAGTGTAGCTTTTCCAAGTGCCTGGTGTCCAAACGATGCCTGCGATGGAGTTGGAGCTGCTTTGTGACAGACCTGACAGAGTTACCTGTTGTCCTTGTGGAATGTTTCGCTGTTGGCTCCGGGAAGAACTTCACTCACACCTGGCAATGGCAATTAGACTTTTCTTAGTCCTAGATGTGCTTTTCTAGCAGAATTAGATCCCTAAGTGTGCAAAAAAAAGAGGCATCTGCTTACACTCCTTCTCACTGGTGTCAAGAGTTTAATTTCCCAGAAATTGGGCCTAAATTTTGCACTGCCTGTACTAGAAAATAAAACAATACTGTATTTATATTCTCTTTTTAATTGTAGCAGTCAAATAAAATATAATTCTTCTAAAGCATAGACCGTAACTTATTTTAATTTACTTTCATGAGTTCTTTTTTAAATAATTTCATGTTTAAAGTGTTTGAATTTTTATTATAAAAGAGTCTGATAAAGAAATATGTGTGTCTTCTAATAGAAACAACTTCCTGAGGCTGTGTGTGCTGAAAGTTACTCAGCAGAGTGAGAAGCACCTAGAGAAGATCCTAAATGTGGACGAGTTTGTCAAAAGAGTTTTCTCAGTAATTCATAGCAATGATCCAGTTGCTCGGGCTATTACACTTCGGTATGTATTACAAAAATGAATCTAACTTCCTTCAAATCTCTAGCTAATTATTAGTGTGCTGGTCACGAAACTACCATGAGTGAAACGTAGGAGGCGTCTTATACATTGCTCATAGAGTGAAAAGCAAAGACATCTGTCTTTAAAGGAGGTGAGTGATAAGGATCTGTGATCAGAACAACAAGGTTATTAACCAGTTCTGTTGGTGAGAATTTTGTGGATGGTTCCAGGCAAAACAGCATTTGCAGCATTGAAATTTTGTGTAGTGAAGAGAAGAAAAATGAACCTGTTGTATGCATAACCTAGAGAATAGCTATATGCTATTTACCATATGTTGCCTATGATACATTTAGACTAGGACCAAAAGTGCTTCCTTACTTGTAAAAATATTTTTTGTGAACTAAAACTTATTACGCTTGCAAATACTTTTTGTTTATTGTTGTCCTAGAAGTTTACAGCTTGTTGATCTCTGATCAATAACTTCTAAGGGAGTGCTATTGTATTATTGGTTCCCTGGGAATCAAATGGGGAAAAACATAAAGTTATCTTTAATGTCACTGTCCTGCTGCTTTGCTGTCTGTGTCTCTACCACTATCTAATATGGTCGTCTTAACTGCATCTTCCAATTCCTGTGCAAGTGAATTCAAATGTGAAAAGAGTGCTTGCTCTTTCACTGTTGGAAGATGGGAAGCATTAACAGGGATTTGATTAGCTCATACATCCATTTCTTTTTTCTTTAGATAATCTGAGGTTGTGCTTTCATGCTCTGTTGTCTCAGAAATCTGTGAATACAATATATCTACATGTTTTCGTGTAGTTCCAGTTCAGTGTTCTAATGTAAGATTACAGTTGTTGACTGGCATTGAGGGCTATCTTTACAGACTGCTAGAACACCTAGGAACCTGCTCAGTTTTAAAAAAAAATGCTTAAATTAGTAATCAATTCACAGGATGTATCAAATGCAAGGGTAAAACGGCTGTTGGTTTAGCAGTTCCAGTTGAAAATCTTCAGTTGATTTGCTGTTGTCCTGCTTAAATAGTGTCAGTAAGAAAGAGCATACTGAAGAAAGATCTACGAAAACAAAATTTTGTGTCTGTGGAATTTTATTGCGACGTAACTGTGTGTAAATATTTGCATAGAACTCTCACTAAAATTACCATCAGTGCAAATCCTGCTTTCATTCTTCTTTTAATGAGACTACTCAAAATAGCTATTCCCAGTAATAACCTTATTTCGCATCAGCGAAAGATCTTAGACATAAATGATGAAAGTCTGATACTTGTTTACTTGATCATGGTAACATTCTAGAAACACTGCTTTCTTAGCATGTGGCTAAAACTTATGATTTCAGTCATCTGGCACTTCTACAGTCTTTATTGGGAAAGGTGGAAACAGTTACCAAGTGCTTTTTCCCCCTTAGACCACCACTGAATGTATATCCCATGATGTGTATTGCATGTGTGTCTGAAAACAGCCATCAGTTCATTTTAGCAGTAAAACTGTTGTATTGATATCAGAGCTTGAATGTAAAAGCATTTTAAAAATATTTTTTCCTGGTGCCATAGTTCAGTCTTAATTTTATAAGAATTCTTGATAAGTTTCTCACTGTGCCCTTTTCAAGCTAAAAGTTATCAACACACAATCACTTTTTTATTAAAGCACTGACATAACACGTGACAGAATTTGTTACCTTTTAATTACATGCCTATTTTGAGCATTGTTTGTTTCTGTAATAGACATAGAAAAGCACATATTTATATAAAAATAGTCCTTTAACCAGTCCTTTTACATTCTGTTTGGTTTCATTGTGCATTTCTTCATGATCATTGTTCTTGCTGATTTTGCTGTGATTTATTTCTGTAGGATGTTGGGCAGCATGGCATCTATTATTCCAGAAAGGAAGAATGCACATCACAGTATTCGTCAGAGTTTGGATTCCCATGATAATATGGAAGTTGAAGCTGCTATATTTGCTGCTGCCAACTTTTCTGCACAATCAAAGTAAGAAGTCCTTTTTTGTTTGTTTGGTTTTTTTTTTTTCAGTTCTTCTTATTACAGAGAATGGAAGCTCCATTGACACTGGCATTCACCAACCTTAGTATTTCTTTCTGTAGTGCTAGCCGTGTCATAGCAAAACATTTAATTATGTCCAATAATGGTATTGTAAAGAAATCTGAATACAAGTTTAATAGATTTTTTTTTTTAATAAAGCAGTAAGGGAAAGCTCATAAATACAGGAATGCAAAGTGTAGTAGCAGCTTTAATCAAGGATTGTTTTTACAGAGATATTAGAGAACAAAATATAGTGCTATTTATCATTCTTGATACATTTTTAAAAGCTTTTGTTTTATCATTTGATCATGCCTGTGTGCAGGGTTTTAAAACTCTAGGTCTTGGCAAGCACTCTTTTGTGAAAGTTTTTATTATTATAATATGTTTTGTAGTTCAATTTTTTTTTTTAAAGTGTTTATTTTTTTGCATTTCACCTGGTACTTCCTTTTCTCTACAGGGATTTTGCTGCTGGAATATGCAATAAAATCAGTGAGATGATTCAAGGTACATATGTATATTGAACAATAGAAGGGAAAAACTTTAATTTCTGTGAGAATTCTTTGTTATCTATATGTAAGTGTCGGACGTCACAAGCTGTTGCCCTTATCCTCAAATTATTCCAGTTTTTCAATTAAACTAGCTAATCAATAGAATTTTAAGAGGACACAGCAACCAGACGTTAGTCTAAGTTCTTAAAACTTGGTTTAGTAAAGTATATATCTTTACTAAAACCTGTTTAGTAAAGAATAAAAGCTCATCTATAGTATGGTGAGTAAACTTACGTAAACTATCTCAGATTACTTCCAATGAGTTAATATGTGTATTACCTGCAATGAAGCAAGGAGCAACACTCTCAAACAGCCATAAAAGTGCTTGATACCACTCTTGTTACCCTGCTAGTAGATAAATTATTTGAAATCAGCATAGATGCCTGCACAATCTGCATTCAGCAGTGCTGGCAACACAGACAAATTGTGTGCCTCAGTACTGCCAAAAGCCATATAAGTAGAAAGGACTTATATTCTGCCTGTGTTTCTTTTCCTTGTTGCAGGTTTGGCCACACCTGTGGACTTGAAACTGAAGTTGATCCCAATTCTACAGCACATGCATCATGACGCCAGCCTGGCCTCCAGCTCCCGGCAGCTGCTGCAGCAGCTGGTAACATCCTACCCCTCTACCAAGATGGTCATTGTTACTCTGCACACTTTTACTCTGCTTGCTGCTTCTTCTTTGGTTGACATTCCCAAACAGGTAATCCTTCCTAATGAATTTCTTCAAGTTCAAGTACATTTAAAAACCTCAGTTTCTAGTTGATGTCAAAAATAAATTGTGATAAATACGCTAGGGGTTGCTCCTATGTGCTGTATGAAAGCAGCAGCAGTTTCCAGGGTATTCTTTCTCTATTTTTTTTCCCTCTCTGGCCCCATGTCCAGATAACCCCATCAAACAGGAACCCTTCTTTACAGATTCATAACCTGTCTTTTTTTTTAGATCAGCTGCAATTGAAATCAACTAGGATCAATCAGCATTTAGGAAAACGAATACTCTGACTTCTTCTGAAGGCATTTCATCTTAGCTGTAGAACCCAGGTTTCACTTCTCACTGCTGTGTATTCTCTTGGTTCACGGGTGTGTCTTTTGCCTTCATTGCATGCAAGCAGATTAATATTTCAGTAGCGTAGAGGGCGCTTAAAAATGTGTTTCTTGACAAACTCTGAGGGATTTGAATCTGTTGCTGTAATCTAGGACTATAAGCCAAGTTAGGGGAAAGCAGTGATTGGGAAAAAAAACAATGCTTTTATGTTCTGATAACATGCTTTGTGGACGTGATTTCTGTAGCTGGTCTGAACACAGTGAGATTTGAGATTCATTTAACTAATCCTTGTGAAGTAGTCGTGAAAATCTCTTTGCTTTCTTTCAATCCTTTACAGCTATAGAAGGCTGGTGCCTGTTATCATTAGATTAATAGCATTGATCTGTCTGAAACATTTTTAGTATGGCTGAATTCTCTATTTCAGAGGATGCTTTTGACAGTACTGAAAGTCAACTGAAACAACATTAGAACACTTGATGTGCTTTTTGCTGGCTATTTTTTTTTTGTTGAGTGGTTTTGGTTTTTTTATGGTGGTAAGCATGGTGATTTAGGCTGTATTTCTGCAACACAACAGCCAATGCTGCTAGAAAGTGTTGTAGCCAGGGTGGGGATGGAGAGCAGATCCATGGTCAGCATATTCATACTTTTTCATATGCTGGCTATTCCATCTCTGTAAACTTGCAGGACATGAACACAACAAAGGACATGCATCCAACTGTCACTTAATTTGAAGTAAATGCCTTGGAGAGGCTGGGTAGGGATTGTTTTTGTTTAGCTGGTGTTTTGGGTTTGGTTTTGGCAACTATTGAGGCATGCAAGGTATGTCTGTGTTACTGTCTGTTAACTGCAGATCACGCGGACACTCTGGGCTTTTGGCACTAGTAGCCGAACTATGACAGTGTAAGGTGTTTAATGAGCTTCTTGGGAGTATTTTATGGTATTTCTGTGAGTGCTGAAACACATCTCAAGATTTCTTAGGTATGCACGGTGATGTAGAGTAGGGTGTGTGAACAAGAAGAGCAGGTAGAAATTTGCTGTTGGACTGTTTTAGCTTGCCATGGCATCACAGCCTAAGCAAGGACTTTTCTGTGTGGCCGGCAATCAGACAGATAAGGCAAGGTAGTTTTGGCTGAGTGTGCTCAAAATTTCTTAATGAATGTTTTCAAAAATACTTCCTTCTAGTAGAATTTCTCTCAAACAATGAATTTACTTTTATTTCAGATCCAGCTTTTGTTGCAGTACTTGAAGAATGACCCCAGGAAGGCTGTGAAGAGGCTTGCCATCCAAGATTTAAAGTTGTTGGCCAACAAGACGCCACATACGTGGAGCAGAGAAAATATTCAGGTTTGTACGTTTTTAAGCTGAAGTTTATGATGAAACTTTTCAATTAGTTGTAGAATTCTTTCCAAAAGAACAACTTGGGAGGTAAAATAAGAAAGAACATACATCTCCATATCCCTATGTCAGGGTACTCTGCCAAGCAGAGTAGCCAACTATTAATGAACACCTCATAGGATACCTTGAGTTGGGTAAGTTGAGCCATGAGGATCAAAGCTGAAGTATTATACCTGAGGAAGGGCGTGTGTCATGTCGTATGCTTTTACTGGAAAAAGGCCTAACTCTTTACATCTGACAAACTGATCCAAGATAATAGACTTAAGAGCCAAATTGTTGTGATAACGTTATGATACAGAGTCTCTCTGGAATTTGTTAAAGCATCCAGGATTTGTCATACAGCAAGGTGTACCCGAAAGGACAAATAGCATGTTGGCTTCATTTGTTAGGATTAATTGCTCGATTTCAATAGTGTCCTTGTGGCACCTGTTCCATGAATGAGACCCTAAAAGGTGTTTATAATGCATCTGTATTACTTGAGAAAACAGTTGTTACATTATAGATAGGATTGCTGATTTCATTCAGTCACATTTGCATATAAGCACTTTTTTTTCCCCTTGTCTTTCCCTTTGTCTGGTAGAAACGACCGTAGAAGAATAAGATTCTAATGGGAAAATAAATATTTCAAGAACTTAATGGCACAGATTTATAGTTCTATTTTTCTGTCTTTTTTTTCTTTGTTTTTGCTGTTCTTGGAAACTACTTTTGCTATATGTTGTTGGAGCATAAGACTGATGGGAGGAAAAACTGCATATTTTTGTTAATAATTGTGTGAGAATAAAGCACGCTTTGCTTTGTCTCTGATTCTTAGATAAGATGATTTGGAGTGTGCAGACATTTTTGGTTTAGTGAACTGCTTTATTCTTCATAATGGATTAATACCAGAAAATTGTTTCTTTTTAGGAATGTTAAGAAATTGCTTTAATTTTTTTGCGGTCAAAATGGTACTCTAAACCATTATGCCTGATTTGGTTGTATCTCAATACAAGTTAGAGATACTGATAACATGGTTTTCATTGTGATGTAGTGTTTTAAAGTAGGTGTCCTGATGGTTGAAATGCATAGGAAAAAGTTCCATTGGTGTCAGAACTACACCAGTGACTGGGATAGAACAAAATTAATTGCCTGAAGCTTGTTATTGCTTGCTGAATGGCATGCAGAAGTAAGGAGAGTTTTTTCTGACTTTCAAAAAGTCAACATTTTGACTATTTCTGTATATTTTATATATATTTAACTAAGTTGGTAATGTTTATACAGCAGGGACTGCAAAAGACCCTCCTTTTCTCACAGCAAGACCTGCTTATTGTATCTTTTTACCGACAAGAGTTTCAGCAATGTTAACTTCTTCAGCATTTTGGGTCTGTCTGTGTAGGTCACATGGGAGGCTCAGTCTTTGAATTGCGGAGACTTTGCTGATTTCTAGACATCAGCTTTAGAAGCTGTTGATGCTTAGACTAGTCCTCCTCCTCACTGTGAAGATAACGAGCATTCTGCAGTCCATCCTGCTAATTCTTCTGTGCTCCTGGAATTCTTCACAGTTACTGTTTCAATTAGTAACAGTAGATTATTAGTTAGAGTGGTGATCTAATAGTACTGGAGTATAACAGCAATGTCTTGGGAAACATCAAGACTAATTGTCAGCCCTAATCGTTGTACCTTCTTCTGTCTGTTGATGCCACGCTATTCAGTAGATTAGCAAAATACTACGTTGGTACAAATTGCAGACTTACTTAGAATTTATCCCTTACACTGTAAAATAACATGCCTGATAAGAACACTATTTGGAGTATTTATTTTTTCTGTGGAACTAGTTCTGTTATCTTTCTTTATTCAGCTTTGGCGGTCTCTGAGGCAGAATATACCTACATTACTGTCTCATACTGCTTTCTCTTATGTTGACTAAAAAAGCCTCCAAAGAAAGAAACTTGAACTGCTGTCCAACAAAATACAAGAGGACTTGAAGTAAATGACACTTGAAACTTTGTTCTTCAGGGATGTATACTTACATAAAACCCTGCAGATTGTTATAAGGCAAAATGATCAGTGTGCCTCAGATTGGAGAAGTGTCTTAAATTCTTGTGCAATATTTGATCAATGAGACCTCATAATATTTTTGCCACTTATTTTCAATCGATAAATGCCTTATTGGTGTTTCAGAGCATGTGAGGCTCACTGTCACTTTTCTGCAAGTTATGTCCTCTGTCTGCTAAAACAGATGCTTCAGGACACGACTCTTAAGTTTTTATTTCAGTATCATATTTTCTTTAGAAAAATCTTGACTCCCAAAACTCTTCACAGACAAGTGCAACTAAATGTTTAATACAGATAGCTCACTGGACTGCCTTCCCTCTGTATCTTTTCTCCTGGTAATCTTTAGGCTCTCTGTGAATCTGCTCTTCACACTCCTTATGACAGCTTGAAACTGGGCATGCTCACTGTTCTTTCCACGTTATCAGGGACCATTGCCATTAAACAGTACTTCAGCAGTGCTCCAGGTAAGAAGACTAGATTAGATTATTATCTTTGGCATTGTTAATGGCTTGGCTGTTTACTGATAATTAGTTCCATCAAAACAATTTGCAGCGGATTCTGGAACTATTTTTGAACTTCAGAACACGAGCTGAGAGTCGGACTGTGTTCATTGTATGTAAACTTAAAATTTGACACTGTATATCCATTAATAGTTATGGTTTAGGATTTTGTTCTGGATTTTGTGGGTAATAAGCTATATGAAAGCATATTGTGTCTTCAACTTTCCTTCATTTTATGGAGAGATGTAATGCCTCTCAGAAGAAGAATGCCTCTCATTGTACCATTACCCTGGCACAATTGAGCCATGTCACCCTTGTGGGAATGTCCTGCTTCAGTACCAGGTGAGCCTGTCTGCCTTGTGACTATTCTCTGGCAGAATTTTAGACATTTTAAAGTGATTCAAGGTGATCATAAAATGGTGATCATGCTGTTTTTCATTTTTCTTCTTGAAAGCCAGAGTGTCCTAATGAGTATTATGAGCCCAACTATATGGGCTGCAGAAATGGAGGAAAGTACATCCTCTGAACTCATTTTGGCATGTCTTGATAATTATTATGCTCACCAGCTTTTTTTTTTAAAATCGGATATAATATTTCTTAAGGTGATATTTCTTTGAGACCCTGAAACACCAGCCTTTATTCTTTCTCAAGTGTGTCTAACTTGTATGGTATTCAGGAATGGAGGGAGAGCCTCTGTGTGTGAAGAGAGAGAGAGAAAGATAAGTTTTCATAGAATCATGGAATGGTTAAAGTTGGAATGGACCTTAAAGACTATCGAGTTCCAACCCCCTGCCGTGGGCAGGGACACCTCCCACTAGACCAGATTGCTGCTTCATTTTTTAAATGTGTAACAACAACAACAAAATCTTAAATTAATACAGGTTTTTTGGTAGAAATGTATACTGGAAAAGATCTGTGGTGTAATTATGAACTGTGCTGTTTTATGTCTTGTTTACCTTGTTTTTATCTAGGAACAGCAACTACAACTGCAAGATCATCTGATTTAGTAATACTGGCGCAGGAATGCTGTTACCACAATAACCGTGGCATTGCAGCTCATGGTGTGAGAATTCTGACAAACATATCAGCCTCTTGTCAGGAAAAAGGTAAATGGAAGCAAGGACAATGAAATGTGTCTGTTTACAGTCAGGCTTATGCACTTAATATGTATTAACTGCTCTTGTTTGTAAATCTGTTTGATCCTTCATGCTGGGAGAGAATTGGGACTACAATTTAGTAGAAAATACTCTGTATAATTTTTATCAATGGTTGGGAAGATTCCATCTCTGTCAAATTTTCAGAAATTACTGGGCACGGTAGAACTCGTGCTAAATAAATGCTTGTCTTATCTTTGTTGTAAGGCTAGTGACCTGTTTGTCAACCTTTGCAAACTCTTTGCACAAAGTCTGTTGCAAAAGAATAACAGGGTATTTAGAAGTCTTAGTCCAGATAATTTATGCATGTTTTACAAGCATCCCTGCGTGTCTGCTGAGTAGTTACTTGAGACATGGCGTGGCAGAATTGTTTCTCATCAGAATGAGTTTTAAGGCAGAATACTAGGAAGATATTTATCTGTCATGACTGCAACACCAGTGCAAGCATTACACCAATTATGTCCAGAAAACGTAATGGGGAGCTGACTTACTCTATTTTTCTTTTCTTAGATCTTTTGCCTTTGGAGCAAGATGCAGTTTTTGGCTTAGAAGCTCTTCTTGTTCTTTGTAGTCAAGATGACAGTCCAGGAGCTCAGGCAACCTTAAAGGTGTGATTACTCTTGTCTTCCCTTAGCACAGCTGTACATTACAGTAATAGCTTGTGTAACAAAGGGCTAGTGTGCACCAGATCCTTTCTGGTGGAAACATAACATAGTGGAAGGAAATCAAGGTTTTTCTGTATTTTTGCCTGTGATCTGAGTTCAGAGCAGTAGAGAAACTGAGCACAACTATTGTGCAACTCCTCTCAGCTCTAGAGTAATTTGATTGTGAAAATCAAAAATGCATTCCTCTGAGGAGCAGCTCTAATAAAACATGAACTTGAACATGGGATGGAGGTGTCTCTGGAGAATGAAGAGAATCTTGGAGAGAACCTGGGGTTTTTTGGAGATGGGAATGCAATGTGTGTGATTACAATACTTTAATAGACAATTATTTTTATTTTCTCTCCTCATGAGCTGCATAATCAGTAATTTTATCTAGTTATTTACTTCTAAAGGCTGGTAGCATGAGAAAGAAGGTTATTGTTTTTTGAATTTGTGGTATGTTTTTGTGCTGCGAACACAGGCAGAGAGGTTTGGGATCTTAGAAAAGTCTCATCTTTTTGTAGAGTACGTGGTTGTGAAAAATACCGGATCTTTTGTATTTCTGCCATCATAGTTACAGATTAGTGTGTCTGGCTTCTTTATTTGTAAGTAGCTGCTGTGTGTTTATCATACCTGTTGGCTGTGTGATTTGCAGATCACCTTAACTTGTATGGTGAAGCTGGTCAAGTGCCGTCCTCACCTGAGCCAGTCGGTAGTGGAGTCCCTGCTGACCCAGCTGCACAGTGCCCAGGACGCTGCCAGGATCCTCATGTGCCACTGTTTAGCAGCTATTGCCATGCAGCTGCCTGTCCTAGCAGATGGGATGCTGGGAGACCTAATGGACCTCTACAAATTAATCGGGCGATCTGCCACAGATAAAAAGCAGGAACTCTTGGTAAGACCTCCTTCTGGTGAACTACTGTGGATGGATTTTATTTAAAAAGGCAGCTAAGCCTTTTTGTTATGTCCAGGTTGGTGTGCCAGTCTCTTATAGCTGCTATTTTCAGCTTTGCTTTAGCTTTTGACTACGTATGTCAGTGTTCGATGTTTGAAATCTTACCTCATGGGTGGCCCTGACTACACAGTGTATTCCATTAGACTTTCCAGCAGATGGCACTGCTTAGACAAATCTGGCTATTGAAGTTACTGGAGTATCTGTAAAATAATGGTTATAGGAAAAACAAAATGTCAGTTAGCTTAATTTATGTATGGTATTCCAATTCACATGATTTTTTTAATATACTGTAAGAGATAAAAATTCTTTTATCACATCTATTTGGAAATTAATTTGAATTTTAAAAAATTACAAGTGTCCTGTTAATTCATTTGGAGCGTTCAAAATATCTTACCTAAAGCCACAGTAAAGATTCTTTAAATAAAAGTGACTTTCATCTACAAGAAGTACTTGGTTGCCATAACTATTTAAAAGGTACACGACTGAGAAAATTTCCTCAGTTAAAATGTATATGTAATCTTCTATGTAGCTTTGAGTCCAAAATCAACAAAAGTTCTGGTAGTTTAAGAAAAAGAATTGGCTTTTTTTCCACCCTCGTTTTTAGTTCCTGAGATATAACCCTCTTCCTTATCCCTCCACTCTTCATTAGGTTTCTCTTGCCACGGTGATATTTGTTTCCAGTCAGAAAGCTTTATCTTCAGAAGTCAAAACTGTTATCAAACAGCAGCTTGAGAATTCCTCCAATGGATGGACAGCCTACAGGATAGCCAGGCAGGCTTCCAGAATGGTAAGTGACAAAACCTGGAGGAAAAAGGTTTGGCATGGTGGGAAGGATGCTGGTGGGTTTTTTTTTTGAAGTGGAAAGAGAAAGTAAGGAAAATGGGACTTTGAAGGAGGAAATTAATTGTGAGGGGAGCAGAATTTTCCATTTTAATTCCCTGGCATGCTTATTCAGATATATGCCATTTAGGGCAGTCATCCCATCAGATTAGGTTTTCACTTGTCTTTTTTTGAAGTATTTGAGAAGGAAGAAAGTAATGACCTGATACTTTCTTGAGCACGTGCCTAATTTGCATTGTCTAGTTCTTCTTTAGAAGGTGATATGAGCCATCCTGATGTGTGCTTCTCTTCCTCAATGTGAAAAGAGGAAGAAAATACTGTTTCTCTTTTCCCTTCAGTAAAGTCAGAGCTGGGGTTAGAATTACAAAGAAACCCTAGTACGAGATGCTGGGGTAAAAGTAAATTTTTGTTTCTTATCTTATTGAATTATCTGGTGTAAACAAAATGCTATACTTTACACAGGCTGATATTTCCATAAAATAAGCATTTGTGCTTTTATTTACTGATAGGATTTTCATTAGCAAATGATTGGAAGAAGTTTCACTATTTTGATTTTTAAAGTAAGAGTAGTTCTGGAGATGTTTGTGTTCTCTTAACTGGATTTGTTTCACAGAAATCCACAGATTTCTTTTCATGTCCCCTCTTGGAAACATTCTTGTCTTTACAGGGCAACCATGACATGGCCAGAGAACTGTATCAAAGCCTCCTGACTCAAGTGGCTTCGGAACACTTCTACTTCTGGCTGAACAGTTTGAAGGAGTTCTCCCATGCAGAACAGTGCCTGACAGGTTTGCAGGAGGACAACTACAGCTCAGCACTTTCTTGCATTGCTGAAGCTCTAAAATCCTATCACAAAGGAATAGCGTCGCTGACGGTTAGCACAGAGCTTCTGCTTTCGCGATGATGTTTCTGTGTGCTGCAGCAGGGCTGTTTGGCTTCTTGTCTTAAACCTCTGAAAAGTTTTTAAAGATGTCAGACATCTGCCAGGCCCTCTTTTTGAGAGGTCTGGAGGGAAGAGCCAGTTGTAACACACTGCATCTTCAGAGAGGAGATATGTAGCTCAGCTAAGTGTGATTAGCTGCATTTCTCTTTTTTTTTTTCTTCTCCACCCCCCTCACTTCCTTCTGTGATCAAATAATGTGTATGACAGATTTTTTTTTAAAGTTACAGTACTTAACATTTTCTTCTTGACTGAGTAAATGCTATGTAGTAGTCAAGCCTGGGACTTTGTCTAAATTGGCTGCTATCTTCTCAAGATAACGAGGAGGATTTAATTGCCTTCCTCTGCTGCTGAGTTTATGTTGCCTTGTATTTGACAGTGTGATCCTATGGAATTCTAACAACATGGCAACTCCAATTTAGTAAGAAGGAGGAGGACAATTAAATCTCATCAAATCAGCAGTATTCAGATGGTACCTGCTTTTATACAAATACTTTCTGTTTCTCCAAAGTAGTGAAAATGACAGGAAGCTGTGTGTGTGATGTCTGTGAGTGTAATCCAAAAAAGCATAAATGAATATAGACCTTCAGTTCTTACTACGAAGCTCCTTCTTAACAAAAGACAATCCAGCTTTACACAATATGTTATTTCATATTTTAGTTTCCAAGAAGAAGCCTTTAAGTAAAGTTTTTTGTATATCTTTTGAGTGAAGCTCATTACTGGAATTGTCAATGTTGTGACAATTCAGGTATTAATGTTTAATAAAATTCAGATATTACTGTTTTATTAATAAATGTCCCTGAATAAGCAGGAAAGATGTAAATTTTACATCTTCACATCATGTCCTCAGAGAAAGCTCCGTTGTTACTAAAGTATTTGTCTTTAACTTGTTGGCAGAGTGAATAAGCCTTTTAATTCAGTGTTTCAAGATTTTTGTAATGTCTAGAAGACTGAGATTTAGACCTCATCTAATTAGATGTTAATATTTAATACAGTCAGGAAAATAACCTGCTTAAATAGGTCATTCTGTGATTCAGTAATTTCATTAGCCTTTCCCTAGAGTTTGGGTTTTTTTCTGTTGAAGGATTCTTGTCCTCATCTCCTCTGCTGACTTTTTCCTGCACGTTGCACATAAGTATTGCACCCAGAAAAGCACTTCCTGTGGGTTGTTGTGGTCCAGAGGAGTAAGTACAGGTTTCAGAGGGCTAGAGAAGAGGAAACTGGGTTTTATTGCTGGCTGTTGGTGACTTGTTGCATCGCTCTGGACAAATTCCTAACCAGGCTTGGGTGTATCAGCTGTAAAAGGAGACACTCACTGCTTCCATCTGCAGAACTCGGCATCTCGAAGGGGAGCAAAGTGCTATAAGTGCAAGATAGTCTGACTGCTGAAGACTTCTGGTGTCTCTTCCCTCTGGCTTCACCTTTACCATTGCTGCTGTTTCAGTGCAGAGTATGACTCGGCGCTGTTGGTACCACAGAGCGTTAGCACGGGTGATGAACCCTGTGTAGCCCTCTGCTTTGTAGCTGGAAGACCCTGTGCCAATAAATCTGTTGCAGATGTTCAGTCAGCGATGTTTAGCAATGACAAAACACTCAGACAGTGTCTGATCTTGTCAGAACATTTCTCAATTGCTTCTTGATAGACATGCAACTGTCTTGCATTGCTGTATGCAAGATGCTCTTTCATGTGAGTTAGTCCATTTGAGGGAAAAAATGTCCCCTTACTGGTTGGATGAGGTGGAGGGGAGGCCAGGGACTTAGGGAGTGTATTGGCCACAGTCAACAGTCTGTCTCGCTGCATACTTGCTTGTATAGTAAGCAAAGGTTTTGAATAGGACCTGCTCTTTCTGGCACAGAACATGCATCTCGTTGGTAGCATTGTGCTTATTTTTCACTGCTGGTAATCTAGAGAAGATTCAGAGCACTAATATAACTATTGAGCAGAGCACTAATATAACCATTGATTGAGCGGCACCAACTCTGTTGGTAGCAAGTGGTGGTGTTTGAAGAACTTGGCTGAGCCAAAGAGCTCTTTCTGTCATTTTCAAAAAAGAATTGTAACTCGTTTATTGCCCATGGCTATATGGGTAGCAGATAATGTAAATTGCAGTATTAATGAGACAAGCTTGTATTTCCATTTACAAGAATCTAGTCCAATTTGTGCAACTAAAAACGTCTGGGTTTTCTGATATAAGTACTGATACTTTACTCTCTGTAAAAGCATGTAGTCTCTGTAGAGCAATTACAGTGCAGTGAGATCTCTTGCACAGAGGGTTTTCTGAAACCACCCTTGCAGAATAAACTGGACAATTTCCATTCAAAAGGGCTTTTTTTAATGCCCTTGGAAAAGGGAAAGTGGTTGGTAAGAGGGGCTGAATAGCTCAGATGATGAAATACTCTTATTTCTGTGGTTGAAATCTAACTCAGTAGTTTAAAGTGGTTGCAGTTGGCTGATGTTTCCTCACTTTAATCTATAGTGGGCCAGTTCTCAGAATATGTGATGTTTTGCAAGAAAGTAGTTTGCTGCCTTCCTGCTGAGAAAGGAGTGATTCCTAGCAAGGTTTTGGGATGGGTTATAGCTTCTTCATTCTAGAAGTGACACTTTCTGTTGAGAAATAAGAAGCTCTGGGGAAGACACATGTGAGTTTAATGTACCTCTGTTCTCCGAGTACAAGAAGGTACCAGTGCTTTGTTTGCAGATGGCTTTTTCCCCCCGAAGAAAAAAGCATACTCTTCTCAAAATCCAACAGTGTAAGAGAAATAAGTGGTGTGTTTTTGGCCTAAATAGTATCAAATCTCGAGTGCTGCAGTCTACCCTCTCCTGGGTTTTCTAGGCTGTCAGAGATGCTTCTGCAAGTCACATAAGTTCTTAGAGAGCAAAGTTTCACAGACCCATATTTTCTAAGTAAAAGCAACATTTCTACTCTCCTGGAGTTCTGTTATTTACTGTTCTTAATTGTCACTGAACTGTGTCTCTGCCTTTATCAAATGCAAGGTTCAGTGCCTTTGGAATGTTCCTGTCTGTTTCAGAGTTCCAGAAAAATCAAAGGTTATCGTCCCTTCCTCTTGCTGCAAGTAACTAGCTATTTTTTTCCTCTTCTCACTGATGCAGAGAATCACTTTTTCAGTCTTTTGTGTTTCTCTTTGCCTTCCAATTCAGTGTGCTATCTTATTGCAAGGACTGTCTGGAGTGATGTCCTTTTGAAGCTTAATGACTTGGCCTTGGAAAAAGAGGAAATAGGTGCCCTAATAGCATTGTAACAGATTAAGTCACATTTGGTACAAGGGTGATATACTTGAAATATGACTTAGTAATTACCAAATTTTGTATGATTTATATTCAGTATGATTTAACTTGAGCCAACTAGTTAAATGTAGTTTTAAAAAAAACCAGCTTTTATAATTTTAATGAAGGGCTCAGTTGTCTAATGAGACAGTTCAGTGACATTGCGAAGTTATTTTATCATGTTTGCTTTTGACCCAGATTGCCAACATTCCTATTACTGTGTTTCAGGCTGCTAGTACGCCTCTTAATCCTCTGAGCTTTCAGTGTGGATTTGTGAAACTCAGAATTGACCTTCTGCAAGCTTTTTCTCAACTTATTTGTACCTGCAACAGCCTAAAAACAAGTCCACCGCCAGCTATTGCCACGACGATTGCAATGACATCAGGAAATGATCTGCAAAGGTGTGGGCGCATCTCTAACCAGGCAGGTGTTCTTGTTTCACTCGCGTGCAGTTACGTTTATGACTCTGGTATGAATTTTACTTCTCAGCAAGCACATCTGACAAAATAAATGATAAGTGTTAGTGAAGAGTTTGGCTAAGTAGCGAGTCTTGGTTTTCACCTGTAGCTTTTAAAAAATATCTGCCTGTGGTGGGCCATTTTTTGGACTTGAAATAGGCTTTCTCATACTTTTTCACGTGCACAGCTTCCAAGGATATGCATGTAGTAAACCATTCACTAAATGCAAACTTGCAGTGAGACCTTTCACACTTTGTTTTGACACGCCTCACATACTGTGATTACATTAAGGAAGAATATACACTTTAGCATCCTACTGTAACTCCCTTTGTTGAGTGTTGGCAATTGACTTTATACTGTACAGAACACCCAGATACCCTGCTTCTAAAATTCATGTCGTCTGCAAGAAGGAATCAATGGGTAGTCTTTGAAAGACAGAGCAGTTTGATTTACCAGTAGAGAA
>BJBW01001025.1:0-32368 GCA_004320125.1 Scolopax mira | reverse complement strand
ACCCTCATAGTAAAGAACTTATTCCTAATGTCTAATCTAAATCTGCTCTTCTCCAGTTTATACCCGTTAGCCCTTGTTCTGTCATTGCCAGCCTCTGTGAACAGACTCTCCCCAGCCTTCCTGTAGGCCCCCCTCAGGTACTAGAAGGCTGCTATTAGGTCTCCCCGGAGCCTCCTCCAGGCTGAACAACTCCAGCTCCCTCAGCCTGTGCTCATAGCAGAGGTGCTCCAACCCCCTAATCATTTTTGTGGCCCTCCTCTGGATCCATTCCATCAGGTCTATGACCTTCTTATATTGAGGGCTCCAGACCTGCACACAGTACTCTGGGTGAGGTCTCACCAGAGCAGAGTAAAGTGGGAGAATCACTTCTCTGGACCTGCTGGCAACACTTCTTTTGATGCAGCCCAGGATGCGATTGGCCTTTTGGGCTGCAAGTGCACGTTGCCTGCTCATGTCCAGTTTCTCGTCCATCAGTCCAGTTTCTTGTCCATCAATCACTTCACTTGACCTGCTGGCCACCCTTCATTTGATGCAGCCCAGAATGCGGTTTGCTTTCTGGGCTGCAAGTGCACATTGTCTGCTCACATCCAGCTTTTCATCTACCTTCTTATCAATTCCTTGTCAGTGGGGCTGCTCTCAAGCTTTTCATCCCTGAGCCTGTATTGATACTGGAGATTACCCTGAACCATGTGCAGGACCCTGCACTTCACTTTGTAGAACTCATGAAGTTCACACTTCTCAAGCTTGTACAAGTGTTCTTGGGTAGCATCCAATCCCTCAGGCCTGTCAACTGCATTACTCAACTTGGTGTCATCTGCAAACTTGCTGATGGTGCACTTGATCTTGCTGTCTTTGTCACTGATGAAGATATTCACTAATTGAATTTGGGTGTGGAACACCTTGGTCATGGTTTATATGAGCTCTAGGGAGACATGAAGAGCTGCTGTGGATGATTTTCCTCCATTTTCTCACTTCCATTTCTGTCTCATCACCTACTCTGTTGAATATATTTGTGTTGCCGCTGAGACAGTGGAGGGCTTTGGAGAGAAACTGCAGGATGCTGTGGGTACTCAAGCTTTCTTTTCTATGACTCAGGCTCTTCAGTTTCCCTGTTCACTGGACAAGGTGGTAATGACAGGACTAAGAAAGAGAAATCTGTGGTAATGGAGAGGGTTGGAGATTGCAACACTGGTGAAGACAAAAGCATTCCAGTTTTGTCTTCTCTTGCTGTCTTAAACACTACCACAAATCACTAGCACAATTTTAACTGCATTTTATCCTTTGTAGCTGGACATACATCTAGACTTAAGAAACAATAGAGAAATGAAAGCCTGAAGTGCATGCATAAGGAGGCTCCAGCGTAACAGAAGTCTAGAAAATTTATTCATGCTTTAAATTAAATTTTGAAGTTTGGTCCACCCCTGTCTTTTATTTCCCAAGATAAGCGTTATGCAGTACAACAGAGCTTTTGCTGGAATCCAACTTTTAATCATCATTGACAAGATAATTTTCCCAATTTTAGGATCATGCACAGTACACCTCCCTTGCACAGCAGTCTCCCCTCCGCGCCTCTGCTGCTGTGTCTCACTTAGGAGGAGACACTGCTGCAGTGACTCAGCCCCACAGTACTCTGCTCCTCTGTAGAGGAGAGCGGCTCCCACCCCCTTCAGTTTTCATGTTCCCAGTGAAAGAAAATGTCTTCAGAGATGGCAATATTTTCTTATTCTAATGAAAAATGCCCAGCACAGGACTCCTGGTGTCTGATCTCCTATGTATGAGGCAAACCCTGTAGCCTCATGTAGGTGGTATGGACATCCCAAAGGCCATCCTCCAATGTGAGCTTTTTCCAGCTGGCTTTTTTTTGCCCTGTCCTCTCTTTCTGTCTGGGATGTGAACTCGAGGGAAAAGAAACCTGTTCATTAACAAGGCCAGAGCTGAGATGCTGACCTGTGCTGCCACTGTGGCTGGCTTGCACAAGAGGACAGATGGATGGGGTCATGGAGCCCTGGTCCATCCATGTTTTGCCCACACTTTGCCACCACTTCTGTCCCAGCGTTTGGAAAGCAGACAGGAGGGGAGCTGGGGATCAAGCTGGTGATGGATGAGGAAAGCAGAGGCAGAAGGAAAGAGCCTCAGACACTGTGGAAGGATGAGAAGCCAAGAGACAAATCCTGCTGGGATCAAGGCTTCTGTGTGTGACATATAAATGTGAACCAAGCCAAGAAGTAACAGCAGATTTTTCTTTCCTTTAATATCAAAGTATAGCTTTAGAAGCTAAGGTATTACTTGCCTACCTTGAAGAGTGAATGATGGAAATGATCCTTTGGGAACCTAAAACTTTCAGGAAACTAAGGAGTTTCCCCATGGATTTTTAAACATTAGGAGATTGCCCACAAGGTAAAGAAATCCTCCAAGGTACAAGCATGCCCAGGGGAAGCAGGTTAGAGCAGCACACCAGGCCTCAGGCAAATCTAGCAGGTGAAGAGCATTTAAAGAAAGGGCATTGAGCAGTGAGTTCAGGGAGGTTCCCTTTGTCCTTACACATTGTGGGACTTTTAATAATTGTGGAGGAAGGAAAATTGTCGTGAGGACTGGCTCCAAAGAGTTTTGCAGCTCAATCATTTAAGGTCAGGAAAAAAGAGGAAACTAACACTGTCTCTTAAATCTTTAAGATGTCAGTAAATAAATGATGTGGTTTTCAGAACTGTAAAGCATCTCATATCTTCTGCTGACTTCAGCTGGAGCACTGGGTGCTCAGCACTTCTGGAAATAAAATCGTTTGTTTGCCAAGCCTTGGAAGGAAAAGCTGAGAAGGCTGACTTGGAGTTCTTGTTCCTGCAAATATGAATGTGAAGCAGGATATAAAAATATGAGCTGAATATGAATTGAAGCAGAATATGAAACTTAAATCACTAGTGTTCCCTCAGGAAGATCATTATTTGTATGAAAAGAAAAAGTGCATATAAAGAAAAATTTGTAAACACCATAGGAAAGGAGGAAGGATGGAACTTGCCTGGCATTATTATAATTTCCTGTCTTGGAGCTGGTCTGCCTCTGCCTTTTCTTTATGGTATTTGTAGTAGTTTTGCATCAAACTAATTGCTTCCAGCCTTGGGGGTCTGTCACAAAAATGTAGGCAGTGCTAATGCCTTAACTGGTAATTAACATGATAGCAAAGCAATTGAGGAAGAGACTAAAATGTCAAACAGTGGAGACAACTGAGTATGAAAAATACCACACTGATGCCTGGTGAGAGGGTCAGGGGGAGGCTGGCGCAGATGCTGGAGGAAAGGGGCTCCTCTGTGGAGCTCAGGCTGCCCTTGCCCTTGCCCACCGCAGCCGTGGCAGGAGCCTCCACCAGCCTGCTCTTTACAGCATGGAAGAGATGCTGAGAAGTCCTGCACAGCCCTCAGCTTCTGTCATATGGTTCTATCAGGATAAATAAATATCTTAAGCACTGAGAAAGTGTAGAAATTTTGTTGTAATACAGAAGGGGTTACAAAAGTGTTTAACATGAACTGGTATCCACTGGAAAACAAAGTCCCTTGGTTGGTTAACCTGAAATAGTCTCGATTCATTTCCCTTCCATTACAGTGTCCCAGCAATTGGGAAAAGCTTGAAATGGGGTTTGAGAGACCCATGGCACGCTAATGCCAAAAGGAAGTAAAAAGAGTACGAGCTACCAAAATACGATTTATCTAATATGATGCCCACTGGGAAAGTCAGAGATTAATGTCCAATGAAGTGAAAATATTTTGTCCTGGCTGACATAAAAAATTAAGTTCAGGGATGTTTGATGCATTGATTCCCCCATTCAAATTTAGAATGAAAAAACTGTCAAAATGAGAGGACTTCCTACAATAAAAAAATATTAGGGTTTTTCTGTAATTTCTTTAAAAGACTAATATTTTCTTTTTTCTGAGAAGTAATTTACACATTTTAAGTCAAACATTCTGGTAGAAAAAATATTTATATAGATATTAATTTTAATAAGAGACTTCATAGTACTAATCTTCTACTATAGAGCACCATTCAGAATCACTTTATTATACAGTTTGCCTAGCAAAGCATTTCATCATGCAGAAGTAAGAAAGGGCTAAATGCACTGTTCTGATGAAAAGAGAGAAAAACAAGATTCAAAGGCTGAACAAGATGATGAGGCTATCGTGAAAAAAGAGCACCAAAAAGCTGCTGAAGAACAACCACAGCTAATGGAGACAAGAGGATCTTTGATGAACTTGTACAGAGTTTGCTCATTAATGCGTTGCAAAAAGCTTTACAAAGAGAGGCTGGTATCAGTGTTACAGGTAAAGGAGGTGAAGTGGAGCATGGCGTGACTTTTGCTCACCCTGAGAGCCAAGAGCAGAGCTCAGACCCTTCAGGCACGGTTGAAAGCACCTTTCACAAGATTAGGTCCTTTTCTTCTGTGACATGACATGAAACCCACCGTTGCTTTTCTCTCTGGACTTCAATACAAGACATGAGTCAGAATGGCAAAGAACAATGATTCATCATATGGACTTTTTCATTAAATCAAGTTATATGTTGTGTTAATTTTTCTGCAAACCTGTTTGGCAATGCCTTGTGAAGCCTTGACATATGCCTAAGAAGTAAGCCACGCTCTAGCTGTGGGCTCTACACTCCTTATCCTGGTGTACGATGTGCAGTGATTAATTTTGTGCTGCTCAGTTGCTTGTGTGATCCCTGGGCTTTAAATCCCAAAGCACCAACTCTTCCCAACAGTTCCAGCCTTGTTCAAAGGAAGAAGGATTTAATGAATTTGAGAACTGGATGCAATAATACTGTATATTTAGGGACAGGAGGGATCACTGTGATGTTATTTGACCTAATTGTCAGTTGACATGATTTCACTCAGTATCAGCAACATTCCAAATACCTCTTATTCCATAACTGATCACCGTCAGGCCACTAACTTGCAGCTGAACCAAAGAGCATCTTTTAGAGTAAAGCTGTTTGGCACTGCACTCAAAGATGCCATGCTGTTTTGTTCCCAGCACTTAGGAACATTTGATTTTTGAAACCTTAGTTCTCAGTCTTGTAATTGTACAAGACAATTGTAAAAAAAACCCAGAAACTGTAATTTCTTCTTACAAACCTCCAAACCAAGGTGAACCTGTGAAACACATTTCAATTTTTATGCACTGCAATGCAGAGTAAGGTGGCTAGCCCCGAATTACATCCTGTGAAGCATTGTTGTCACTTCTAAAAAATTGTATTTATGTGTATCTGCATATTTTCTTTTTTAGTCATCTATGTAGAATTATTCTTCCAGGCTGAAAGTGCTTTCCTGAAATGTGCCAACATTTTTTTTTTGCAGTCAACAGATCACCTCCTGCCTCCTGCTTTCCCTCTAGGACCTCACAGACAAGGGCTGTGGCAGCACGGCTGATTGCTGGGGCAATCCCAGACATCTGCCTTCTGAGCAGGGAATTGAAGATGCTCCACTTTGCATAACCTTTGCCTTAGGGTCAAAAGTACTATTTCTTGAGGCCAGACATGGTTGTCCTTCGGGGCCACTGCTCACATTTACTGGAGCACTGCTCACATTTAAACCTCCCACTTAGGAATGCATTAGTTTCATTTTGCTGAGCATATTGTTCATCAAAAGTTGCTCAGTAACAACTGACTTTCCCACCCAGCTATGCTTTTTGTTCTATTTCTCAAAGCTATGAGATTTCACATGATGTGTACTTTCATGGGATTAATATCAATGTGATGTTCTATATCCTAATGTATCTCAGCTCATTAAGTACCTTAATTCATTTTCTAAGAATGTCTTTTGCCTTCTACTCAGAAGATGTACCCATTTGTGTATCATCATTTGTAGGCTGTTCTCGACCCCAGAGCACAGAAGAATTCTCCTGCTATTTAAAATCCCACTCAAAAGTAATGACTTTTATACCTACATTCTAATATCTTTCTGGTAGATCAGCTTATGATGTATCCACTGTATAAAGCAAGCTGAATTTCTCTGCCTTAGCATCAGACTGTCACTAATTGTTTTTATATGTGTTTGCTATGATTACATTGTCCTCATTTCCAGTATCTGTTTTGAAACACAATATTAGTTCATTTATTTCCTATGTCACAAACCAATCTCACGGTGAACATTGCTTTGCAAGTTTATTGAGCTAATGTTTCTCATGAGAGCTTTGTCCTGCTGTTATCCTTGTGCTTTTTTTTTAATGGTAGAAGTGTCACCCTTTCATAAAGTGAATTGCTTTGATTGCAAATGGCAGAATTCGCCCCTTGTGCTGAATACATTTGGGTCTTATCGAGACTGCTCTCTTTATGGTTTCTGGACTAGCTGTGTGTTCACCCTGGGCTCTGTCTTTGGTTTTCCTTAAATGCCCATCAGCGCTGCTGCTGCCTGCTGCCCCTTAGGAATCACGTAGCTTTGCTTCTCTGATGACTCAAGTCATAGAATCATAAAATCATAGAATAGTTTCAGTTGGAAGGGACCACTAAAGGTCATCTAGTTCAATACCCCTGCCATGAGCACGGACATCTTCAAATAGGTCAGGTTTCTCAGAGCCCCCTCCAACCTGACCTTGTTTCCAGGGATGGGGTATCTACCATGTCTCTGGGAAACCTGTGCCAGTGTCTCACCACCTTGACAGTAAAAGAATTTTTTCCTTCTGTCTAGTCTGGATCTACTCTTCATTTAAAACCATTACCCTTTGGCTTGTCACTGCAGGTTCTGCTAAGAAGTTTGTGCCCATCTTTAAACCCCCTTTAAGAACTGAGAGGCCACAACAAGGTCTCCCTGGTGACGTCTCTTCTGCAGGCTGAACAACCCCAGCTCTCTCAGCCTTTCTTCATAGGAGAGATGTTCCACCCTGCTGATCATTTTTGTGTCCCTCCTCTGGACCTACTCCAACAGGTCGGTGTCTTTCTTGTGTCAAGGGCTCCAGAGTTGGACACAGTACCCCAAGTGGGATCTCACCAAGCAGAGTAGAAGGGCAGAATCATCTCCTTACACCTTCTGGACACGCTTCTAGCTATGTCCAGCTGATTTGTAAAATCCAAAATGCTTTCAGTTCTATGGTAACATGGCTCAAACTGTGTGTGTTTGGCCACATCTGGGTGGCCACATCTGGTGGCTTGTTTGCTTTTGTTCTCCATGAGCAGGCGTAATGGGGAACCTATTCAGAGACCTAAATGGATTTTTTCAAAAAGTAATATGAGAGCCTCACTGTCTCTTCAGATGCTTAAATAACTTCTGAAATTTGTTCTCTGACATTAGTTCTTCCCTTTGAAATGGTTTTGAGGATGTAGTTATTGCACATGCAAGGATTTTAGTCTGTGACGTTTCTCTCCTATGCTTCTTGGAAGCCTTGAAAGGTCCCAGTCATTTTCTCAGCTGCTCTCTCACCTGTGTCTTTGGACTGAGCAGTTCAGAGGACCTTGTTCCCTTTATATCTGAAGGCTGACCTGACTCTGGAGCAGCACAAAGAAGTGACACATAATGATCTCATTGAACACTGAACTCTGTTCCTTCCTTCAAGCACTATCCATGTTGCTCTGCTCAAATTTTAACACTTGGTCTCAGGGAAATCACATCCTTCAAGACCACAAGGGACCAGCTTTATCACGTACAATGTTCTTCACACGCAACCATGGGGTTTCACCAGTGCTCCTGCACCCGCTAGGTGTCCTTCACTGCACTGGAAAATATTAGCTAGACAGATACTCACTTTTGATTTAAAGATCTCTGCTGACAGGGATGTTGCTTTATTCCTAGGTATGTGTTTCCAGTGGCTAATTTTATTCACCTAAAGATTTACACGTGGTGTCTTGCCTGAGGCCATGGCAATGCTTTCAGAGGAAATTTCTGATGCTGAGGCCAAGAACAAGCTGCTAACAGAGGTGACTGATCACTTTGCTCCAGGGTTATCACTGGTCCTTGGCCCTTTCATTCTGCTCAGTGTTTTGCTGAGCTGGGGAAAATTCCTTCTGTTCCAACACCCTCTGTTTGAAGGCTTCCCCTGGGAGCTGGCACCCAAGCTGTCCCCTCACAGGGCTATTTTGGCTTCTCTGGGGATTTGACCAAAGCCAATCTTCCAGCCTCTGGAGGTGATGACCATGGGTATAGGCTTTACGTTTTCCTTCCCATCACTTTCAGCAGCTGCTCTGATAGGATTTGCCTAAGGGAAAATAAAGAAGCTGAGCAGAAAAAGTCTTGAAGTCTACAAAGGTGATGAGCATATTCTCCCTTAACCTTACATCACATAATTTTTTAAATTGAACTTCTTTAAGTCCTCATTAATACACCAATTTTGTAGCTATTCTTGGAAACATACTTGTAATTTCCCAGTAGCCATTTAAAAGCACTGAACCAGGATTCAGCTAATCAGTATGTCAGTGGTTGTACTCCACCAAATGAATTTGGGTTGTCAGGAATGTCTCGTGAACTCTGTACAACTCACCTCTGCTCACCAGACTGGGGCTAACAACAGACTTTCCCAGGAATGCATCTAATGTTTTGGGTATTTTTTTTTCCTTTCTCCAGGTTATTGATAAAGATAATGAATAACACTAACATAGGCAGGGTTCTTGTGGGAATCCATGAGATATGCTGTGGAAGCTGTTGTGAATGCCCATCTTCCAAGGTGTGATGAGGAGCAGATGGCTTTTCAGAGTCTGTGTGGTCAGATCCATGTTTAGATTAACAAGTGAGACCTAGTGACAGACCAGGTGTGGTCCTCACACTCGCATGTCCCTCTGTCCTGGGAAAATCTCTATGCCCATCACTGAAGGATGCTGTTGTCATGTGGGAGAACAGTAACTGTTACAGGACATGCATGCTCCAAAGCTGCAAGACAATTGAGAGAAAAACGGGCTGAGCATTACTCTCCCTCTTCAAATTATAGACCAAAATGTGTAGGTAGCAGACTGAAACTGCCCCATAGCAGGGACAGGCCTGGGTAGACCTTTGCTTGCTGTAAAATTCAGTATGGGATTGTCCTCAAAGGTGACTCAGCCAACTGTGTGCCAGGATCCTACTCTGACACTGCCTGCAACTCTGCTTCTACTTGGGGCTGTCTGACCCCAGCACTCACCTGGCCTGTCCTTCCAGAGCACAGCAAGAGGTGACAAAATCACCGCATGACACATATCCCCAGGTGGGGATACAGGATGGAGGCTGCTTCACTGTCACATGGATGAGTCAACCTTCCATGTCAGAGCATGTTTCTTAATTTAGATGTACTGGGCTACAGTTCCTTCAGACACGTAACCAGAGAGGCATTTGCTTTATTGCTGGTTCACCGATGCCCTCCTGTGACTTACCACAGGTGACTGACAGCACCACTGTGGCACCAGCGGGTAAGGAGGAGCTGCATCACGAAGGGAAACATTTCCACAGTGTGAGCAGACAAGCTATATAAATTGGTTTAGAAACATCATTGCTGGTGCTTAACTCCAGAGCTTGGCCCACATGTGGTGCTTGTATCATAGAGATGTTGCCCAAGTGATTTTGGAACCAAACTCTCCAAACATGTCCCACCTTAATTAATACACATTAGGGGCTAAGATTGTGCTCACATTATTACTAAATTCTGTTTGTTTAAGTAACGGGTCTTAGTACTGAAGATCCCTCTTGCTAGCCACTGAAGCAAGAGGTGATGATTTTCTTTTCAAAGTGAAGTCTTAATAGTGTCCCACCGAGGATATGATGGGACTCCTAGAACAAGCCCCTTCAATCACTGGTTGAAGTGGGAGCATGGCAGCGCTCAGGTGTCCACTCTGTTTCCTTACCTTGTCTCTGTCTGCACTCTCAGAAAGGTTAATAGGGAACCCACAGAACAAGGCATGGAGAGAAAGAAATGACATTTTATTATTATTATTATTATTAATTATGTTCATTATGATAGCTCCTAGAAGCTGAGGCACAGAACGGGTCCCTGCTGGGAAAGGCACTGTGCAGGCACAACAGAAAGACAATCCCTGCCCCAAGCAGCTTAAACATTAAGCAAAAAGATTACGAGAGCAGAGACTAGGTCTCAGTGTCATAAAACTCTACTTCGCTTCTGCAGCAGTGAAAACATGAAAATCAAAGATTATTGCCTGACAGATGTTTCCATAAGCAATAAAATGAGCAAGGAGAAAAGTAGTCTTGCATGAAGACAATAATTTCCCTTCGGATGCGTGATTGCTGCTTCACCAGAAAGTTTTCCATGTCCCTCTCCATCCCCCTGCCTGGCAGCCTTTCCTCTCTGCGAGCAAGTGCTTGTAGCCAACAAGGGAAAGCCTTGGGACAGGAAAACCTTTTGAGTGGGAAACCTCCAGAACACACCTCTTCAACCCTCTGCATGCTCTGCAACCTCATCCGCCTCCCGCAGGGAAACTGCTCCCAAGGGGCTGTCTCAACGCTCAACAAAAAGACTCAACATGGTCTCTGCAAGGCCACGTGTCAGAATTGCTCCAAATATTTTATTGATGGGACAATACCCACCTGCAGTGTAATGCTCAGGTCCAAAGCCAGCTCTTAGCCTCTCCAGACCTGCGATGACACTTATGTAAGGGTGACTCATGCCCTGAGTAGCTAAAGCTCTCGGATGTTATTTTCTCCTCCATAGCAGTACATGTAAGCTAGGGTCTGATTTTGGAGCTGAAACTGCTTATTCCATCCCCCACCATTTCTGTGGCCAGCAGGGAAAAGGCAGTAATGCATATTTCTGTTTTGTGGTAAAAAAAGAAGAAAGCTTCATTTAGTAATGCCCATGTATTGTTTAAACATTTATCACCTTGCTCTTTCTCAGAACTAGTTCTCATCAATTTATCATGCACCTTATATCTTGGTACCTACATTTTCTTACTTTTGGTGAAGGCAACCTGAAAAGGTAAAATACCAACCATGAACTACTTTGCAAGTTGGTGGCTGGTGTCTGAATGCCTCTGCTGCTCCACACTGGGAAAAATGTGTCTGACAACCCCAATTCCTCAATTCCGTGGCAGCATCCCTGGCCTCTCTCCATGTTAACACCCTCCCTCTTTGCCAGGATGGCCAGCCACAGACCAGGCACTGAAATAAGATCCCAGGGAAGTGGAGGAAAACAGCTTTGGGTATCTCCCTCTGCTCACCTTGGCAGCCAGGCAGTGGGCAGCATTGGCTGGGGCCACACAGTTGTGCCCATAGGGGCTGGAGCCAGCCAGAGCCCAGCTGCAGGGCTGTGATGAACAACTGCAGCAGTGGTACCTCCTGCCCAGACAGAGGGCTGGGGCAAATGCTGTGACCTGCTCCTCTGGCTCTGGGCTTGGAGCCTGGCATGGTCTGCAAAAGCCTGACTGATCTCTGTCCAGAAGCCCCTCAGCACTCCCCTCCATCCCTCACAGTTAACCAACTGCTTTTGCCATGGGGGTGGTGGACATCTAGAAAGCCAGCTGGGAAGGATGGCATCTCTCCCTGTCCCTCGATGGCACCCCCTCCCTGCCTCTGGAGAGGGCAGCACAGCCCTCTCCCCATGCTGGCAAAGGGACAGCTGAGATGTGGCATGTTTCCCATGCTGATCACCCCAAAGGGTTTCACACTGTACCAAATTCCAGCTTTGAAGATTTAAGAGCAGGCTGGCTGCTACCCCCCACCATGCAGGAGTTGTTTCTTTACAATGTATGTTTTATTTATAGATTAACATTAGCATTTGCAAGAGGAATGACTTGGGCTCAGACTTATCGCTTCCTATTAACCTGAAATTATTGAGTGTCTGAAATTCGTGACGAAACCCAGTGAGCAGAAAGTATCAGAAAATGTTCCTCTCCTTTCCTTGAAGCACAGAGAATAAACAACCTCCTTCCTTTGGAGGGCTGTGCAAAACCACAGAAATGTCAAACGAGAGCACCAGGCAATCATCTTTCTAAAGAATCACAAACATTACCCATTTTCCATTTCATGTGTGTACAGCTCGTAATATATATTGCATAACATGTGCATTATCAGATTCCTATTTGCCATTAATAATTGATTTTAAATTGCACAGAAGGGCAGGTCCTGCAGCCCTCTTGTGTGTGTGTTACAGCCCTGCCTCCTATGGAAATGTTTCCCTCCAGCAACAACACGGCAGGCTTGGGTTTGGTTTTTTTTAAACAAGTTTTGAGGGGGCTGGTGGGAAAAAACCATCTTCATCCAGCTACACGGGGCTGTGCGTGGGGATGGGGAAGGGCTGCAATGGTTCCCTTGCACCACTGCTGGGGGGCCAGCCCCACTCATGCCTAAGAGAAGGCTGCTGTGCGTAGCCTGAGAGAGAGTAGGGCTCAGCAAATTTAGTCACCTACAATTTAGGCATCTTCTTAATCTGATTGCCTAGGTCCCTCCTCCATCCCTCCTGGGCACCAGCTGCCCCATGCAGAGGTGAGTGAACAGTCAATAAATAGATGGGTTGAGCTGCTCTCCCATCTTTCTCCATGATAACAGGGAGAACTTCACTGACTAACTCATGAGAGATCTCTAACTGTTTTTCATAGATGTCTAAGTGATCCAGCATGGAGCCTAGGCTGTGAGGAGGAGGACAGGGTAGCCCCTGCAATTATGCAGAAGGCCACAAAGCCCCAAAAGCAGGGCAGGGTGAGGGAAGGAAGCTTATTCTTGTCATTTAACCTCCACATCTGAAACACAATATTTTTAGTGCCTCATTTTCAGGCATTCTTCCTCTTCATTCATCCAAATCAGGAGTAATCACTTGCATTTATGTAACAACTTTCAGGCAGAAGAAGACTAAAATGCTTTACAGATCCAAGATGGCTATTTACATAGCTTTTTATTTAATCCTCCTTATGCTCCAGTTAGGGACAAACTGGTATCAATCAATTCTTTCTGCACTTATGAACTTTCATGATCTGTGACTGACAACTTTAATAATCTTCTTTATGAAGCCTCGGCATCATCCAGAGTAGCACCTAAATGGTCCACAGGAGCTGTAATTAAAATTAAGCCACCCATGGGTTGCTTTGATTACAACAGGGCAGGCCAGCTTAACCTTCAATTTATGCTGACTTGAAAGATGGCTCATACGGAGAACCTGTACACCAGACATAGATTTGAATTAATTATGCTGATTCTCTGCTTTTATTTTACTATCTGATTAGGCTTACAAATGAAATCACAGTCCCATCCTTCACAAGAACTTCAGTGTGAATGCCAAGTCCCAGCAGCCTGCTGAGGTACCTGTGGGCTTTCCATCCATTCTCCAGCACAAGGGACATGTTTGGGCATCTGCGGGAGGTGGTGGCCTCTCACACAGCCACTGCCGAGCTATTGCTGGATGCAGACACAAAGCTCCTAATTGAGTCGTATAACTGATGGGCTGCAAACATGTACTGAGCATGAGCAACTCCAGCAAACCCCAGATCAGCCTGATTCACCCTTTCCTCCTGCTTCTCACAAATGGAGCAGGCTTTTTGGTGTTCCTTGTCTTCCAGCTGCATGGAATAAGCTCTTAATTAGCATCAACAATATCTGAAAAAACTAATCAGAAAATAGGGTTTCTTAGGTAAGGCTATTTTCTGTCTAACAAAATATAGATTCACATAGATTCCCATTTTACATAAATTAAGCTGCGTGTCTCTCATGTTGTTTGAACAGTCAGAACTGAAAGGTGGTGGATGCATTTCAGCAAAGCTATAATTTGGTTACAGACATTTTTAGAAAATGTCAAAGCAGAGATATGAAGCCTTCTGCCCCCAGCAAATTTCCCAAATCTACTGGTAGCAGATTAGTGACATATAGCATACCTTCTTGTCAACTGTCTTGGTGTAACCTCTTAACAATTGTGTTCTCAGAGGTTTCTTTCCTTATCTTTTCCAAAAGCCTGTATCATAGCACCAATTGAACTACAATGTCCCTCACACTGTATTTTTTTCCAATAGGTTGGCAAAATACGTCAACTTAGGGGATTTCTTCAAATGTGTGTTTTCCCTTGGTGTCATGGTCTAACCCCAGCTGACAACCAAGCACCACACAGCCACTCGCTCACTCCCCCCACGGCACGATGAGGGAGGGAGTCAGAAGAGTAAAAGTGAGAAAACTCATTGGGTTGAGATAAAGACAGTTTCATAGGCAAAGCAAAAGCCAAGCAGGTCAGCAAAGCAAAGCAATTTTCATTCAAAATTCATTTCAAGCAAAATTCATTCACTACCAGCAGGCAAGTGTTCAGCCATCTCCAGGAAAGCAGGGCTCCATCATGTGTAATGGTTACGTGGGAAGACAAACACCATCACTCCAAACATCCCCCCCTTCCTTATTCCCCAAGCTCTAGATGACATCATATGGCATGGAATATCCCTTGGGTCAGCTGTCCCAGCAGTGTCCCCTCCCAGCTCCTGTGCACCCCCAGCCCATTCACTGGTGGGGTGGTGTCAGGAGTACAAAAGGCTTTACTCTCGGCGAGCCAGCTGAAACATCCCTCTGCTATCAACACTGTTTTCAGCAAAAAACCAAAACATAGCCCCATACTAGCTCTTTTGAAGAAAATTAACTCTATCGCAGCCCAACCCAGAACACTCTGACAAAATACTATCTTTTTACAGCAGCAAAGACTTGCCATGTCCTTATGCTGCACCTGTGGCAGATCCAGCCTTTTTCATTGGTATCTTTTCATGCAATACAGACAAAAAGCTACTCTGCTCTTTCACTGGTAAGTATGGCACAAAATGTGCTCTCTTTCCTGCTGCCTATCATTAGCCTATGAACACACGTGCAGTGTACTAAATACAGTTTAACTAGAGTCAAGTGACTGCCAGTGCTGAAGACCATGTTTGTGTTGTTCCCACCCCTGCTGACCCCTGGGGTACCACTGTCCCCAGCTGCCTGGCTAGAATGACTGGTTTGCCAGCTGGCACTCGTACCTCTTTTCTAGGCAGCTGTCAGGTGTCCTGACTTGGCTAAATGGAGAAGGAGAAACCCTCATTCCTCTTTGCATCTCCAAAGTGGCAGGGAGCAGAGATGGATGCCTCTTGAGAGTCAGAGCACCCTGCAAGCAGGGCACCAGCACACGGTCCACTTGGTGGTACGTAGGACTCTTGTAGAGGTTAGAAAATAATGGCCATGCTGAGCTTA
The DNA here is from genome assembly GCA_004320125.1 of Scolopax mira. Taxonomy (NCBI): domain Eukaryota; kingdom Metazoa; phylum Chordata; class Aves; order Charadriiformes; family Scolopacidae; genus Scolopax; species Scolopax mira. Next base: position 17,295 of record BJBW01001025.1, on the reverse strand, counting down.
TTCCTTGCACGCAATTTTTAAAGTTTCTCCTTAAACCAGAGGCTTTTCAAGACTCTGCTTTTGCAACTTCAGGTTGTTGATGTGGTAATTTGTGCTGCTCTTCTGCTGAACTGAGGGTGTCCTTATGGAGAATTACTTCCCATCTCCTGTGGGGTTTTCAGTCCAGCACCCAAGCAGCTCCTTCAAACACCAGCTTAAAACATCTGCTGCAAAGATGGCAGAATATTAGTGTTTTGGTAGACAGCCTTTGGAGAGTTTAAGCCTAAAATTCCTCTCCCTCTCAAATTCAGGCACTGAGCTCCTGCATCGAGAGCTACAGGGCTGGAGTCAGTCTTACTCTGAAAAAGAAGATCAGGAATTTACCAGATATTTGTCTTATCTTGCACTGTCTTCTGAGTGTTTTAGCAAGGCTTTGTGTATGTTGCTTGAGCTTTACTTCTTTGCTTCCACAATTATTAAACTGCCAGTCTTCGTAATGCTGGTGAAATCCTATTAAAACGTTTCAAATTATCATTACAAATTGAATCTTCTCTCACGTGTCTCATGTACTATGAATCCTATTTTATTAACACTGCAATACTTCAGGTCTAGAATTAAAGCCAGAAGGTTTGGTATAGCAATTAGTCCTTGAAATAATTTTACCTGCAGTGCTTTGATACCATTTTATATTTGCTGAGTTAATGACAGAGCTCTTCCTAGTAGCATTTCTGTCTCTGCATTGCTGTGATGCCAATTTAAATGGGAATTGCTTTAGTTGGGAAAGGGCTGGATCCAAATTGTCCTTGGTAGTTGAGGAATATCTTTGGATAGGGATTGTAAAGGTAAGGAAAAGAGAAGGGCTAGGCTTTGCCTGACTTTCAGAGAGCCAGGGACACGTACTCATCCTCGCAGAGTATCACCAGGGGAGTGGGACAGTGGCAGGAGGGGAAAGATATGAAGAAGGAAGGGGGTGAGAGAGTACTCTGCCAGTCTGTGAGGTTGTCTCAGGGGCCCCAGCATTCCCTGTGCCCTGCAACAGCAAGGGAGGAGGCCAAAGCTTGTTGTTGCCTTAGCTGTACATGACCTCCCAAATATGTTTCTTAGTGACTGGGTACAATCCTGCACCTTCTGGAACCACCTTACCTGCATATATCACCTTTCTGGCAAGTACTGATTTATGGCAGAGCAGACCATGCCCCATTTCTAGGACAGCTTCTCAAAAAAGCTCCCTTCAGCACTGACTTGACCTCTAGAAATCTCAGCCACAAAATCACACCGAATCAGTGAACAATAAGTTTCAAAGAGGGTTTTAAACAAGCGAGGCTGTACATGGAGGAGGAGAAAGAACCACAGTCTCACACCATTTTGGAAACATATCGCTAGTAGCTGCTAGTAGCTGTTTCCAGAGGAAGGCAGCTTCTAGTCCCTCTCTTTTGTATCCCAGTCTTGTGCTGTCTCAGGGAGGGTAGAAAACTGGGCTAGGAACTTCACAGGCATACGGTTGGAAAGGATTTCTGGAGACGCCCAGCCCAGCCTCAAGAACAAGTGGAACAAGACCCAGTCAGAACCATCAACTCTTTGTCTACCTGAATCTTGAGGACTTCCATGAATAGTGCTTCCACAGCCTCTCTGTGCAGCCTCTCCAGGCAGGCTCTCCATTGGTGTTCTGATGAAGAGAGTGCAACCTTATCATGGGTAATGTACTGGTCAGCGGGGCTTGGTGTGTCCTGTGCCACCAGCAAGTAGCTGGGGTGGAGGTGGGGATTACTCCATGGAGGGATTTTGCTCCACTGCTTTGAACAGTGAACCACAGTTGTGTTTGATTGCTAAAGCCATCCTGCATCATGGTTGGGAGGAACAGCTCTTGGACATGGTCTAGAGATACTGACTTTTTTCTCACTAATGTCAGTAGAAGCTAAAGCTGTGGTTGTTACCACTAATTACCTGAATATATCTCTTGTGCAGGTAAGTTAATTTTTAATTTACCTCCTGCTGTGTCAGCGAGATGTCAAGAAGAAAAAGTGCATTATGAAGCACCTCATAGAGCCAAGGTAGATGTGGGAGGTCAGTTAATAGTTCAGGTGCTTTTGAAATCTTTTAGGTTTTCTTTTCATAATTCAAATTAGTATGTTTGCTTTCATGGCTGGTTTTACTATGCTGTTGCTTCCCTCCTAGAGCTTTTAAAATATTGTCAGTGTACAGCTGATAGGCTGTTGTTCACTACTAAGGGACAGATTATTAAGTAAGTATAACAGCCTATAGACAAAGAAAGCCAGAGAACCAAACAAAACAGCATTAAGTCAAATGGCTTGAAGAAACAGATTTCAATAACCAAAGAAAGATAATAGATAATAGTTTGTGGAAAAATAGTTTAAAAGAAGAAATAGTTCAGGAGAATTGTCAGTTCCTTGTAGAAAATGGTGCAATACAACTGGAAACCCTACCAGCATGTAGGCAGGCTGGAAATTGCAGCGGGAGACCAGTTTGGATAAATTCCAGCCCTTCAGTGAACTCATACAAGAAAGAAGTACAGAGGAAACGGGCATGAGGTCAAGTGAGTAAGGATGAATATCAAAGGACAGCATGTGCTGGAGGGGAGAAAATCAAATTCAAGTGAAAAAGAAATAAAGAACAGCAAAAAACCACGGTCTATGGAGGCATTAACGGAAAAAGAAATATCAGAGAACACATTGGTCCACTACTTACTGCAGAAGAAAAGCTAATGGCAAGCAATACCGAGGAGGCTGAACTACAGAATGCCTTTTTTGACTCAGTTTCCACGTAATGATCAAACAGCTAACATTGCAGAGGGGAAATGGTACAAATTCAGGCCAAAAGGAAGGAACAGGAAAGTGCAAGATGTTAAAAAGTACAGCAGTACATAAAATATTTTGAAATTGTTGGAGCCTGACAAAATTTGAAAGTTGGATGCTCTACAAGGGTACTTCAAGAACTGGCCGTGTAATTTCAGAGTAGAAATGAGGAACCAGGAAACACCATAAAAGAAAATTGTATGTCTCGCCAAGGAGAGGCAGAGGAAGGCTCTGGTAAATGCACATTATTCAGATTAATTCTGATTCCCAGACTGAAACAAGAAAACACCCTATTTGTAAGGGCTTCAAGTAGAACAAATATACAAGTAATAACCACTGTAGATTTTTCATACACTACTAATGTGCACTGGTGGTTTTGATACCAGCTTACATGAGATTTTCATTAGCAATTTAGGTGAATAATACCTAGAAGAAGCTGAGAGTGAGCAGAAGACTGGTAAGGACTGTGCACTCAAGACACTGCAGCTTTCAGTGAGTCACTGCCCAAAAGGGCATGTGGATCAGTTGCAGTTTCAGAGGAGTCTTGCTGGAACCATAAACCCCTCAGCATATTCACCCACAATTGGGTGAAAAGAAGGCTTGTGGATTAAGTCTTCAAAATCTCATGGAGGTGGGGGATCAACTGAAGGAAGGGAGATGGACTTGGCTGGGCAGATTGTGAAAATGGCCTGAAATTTTCAATTCAGTCCAAAAAAAATGAAAGTCCTATGTCCAGGTAGATCCAGGCAGCTGCACAAAAGGAAGGGGCTTGATTCTCATGTATGTGACAGCATTGCAGAACAGTCTGTTGGGTTTCAGAGGACCAAGTGGAGCAAGGACCAGCCACAGCACAGATCCAGGAAGGCTGCTGGGAAGCAGGGCAATGGCTGGGAGAGGAGAGCAGTGGGAATGGATCAGACCAACATCCCACCCTACTGCACGTCCCAGACTGCCCTGAGCATGTGTGGGAAGGAGCTTGGGCCCTGCCAAGGTGCTTCCCTGCCAATGAGCCTGTGACAACCCAAATTCAGCTCCAGGCACCTCTCCTGCCCTATGGAGTGAGTATTACCAAGATATCAGCAAAGGCTGGTGGCAGCTCTTTGAACTCTTCATCAGTTGATGGAGTGAGTTCAAAGGGGCCAAGGTTCCCTGCTTGCACTCCCTCTGCACATGCACCCATGGGTGCTCCAGGGGAATCCTCCTGCTCTGGTCTCAGCCACAGCAGGCACCCAACAGCTCTCCCACCCCCAGCGGGCTTCCCTTCTTTGGTGTGGGAACCAGAAGGATCACTCTCAAGCTGGTGACTTGAGCAGTTTTGTTCCTAGAGACGCTACAAAATAAGACAAGTAAAATATGAGTAGTTTAACATGGGAGCAGGAGATGCTGAGACAAAAGCTGTTGTGGGACATATAGGAACTAATTCATACAATTGTCAAACAACATTGATAAAACAATGGGGGAAAAAAAGATTTACGTGCATCCTGTTTTAAGAGGTCCTAACACTTTGACCTTTTCTTTCCAGATGATTTTTCAGAAACAGACAAGTAATTTTAACTCTAACTAGAGAGTACTGAACAATGTCCTTCAATTTATTTTAATTATCATAAACACTTTGAGCGTTTTCCAAGTTTTGTTACTCAGATGCAGCTAGCAAAGCCTGCTCCACAAAAAATCAGACTGCACAATGTGAAAATTAATTCACGATTCACTGTCAAGGAAGTTGGATATAATAAAGGAGGAAGAAAGTGTTTCTTGTAAACCTTTCTTTGCCTAATATTAAAACATTGTTCCTGTTCTTTTGCAAAAAACATTTTAATGGGACTCTGTAGATGAAAAATGCATTAAAAGCAATTATCTCTGTAATTACTATCTTGCTTCCCTTGACCTCAGAAAACACCATCCTGCACTCACTGCTAGGGAATTATTCCTGGGACAGACACCTGTTTAAATGGGGTCAAATATGTGAGATATTTAAGATCAATGGTTAACAGGAAAGTAGAGTGATCTGAGATGATGTGCACATCCCCTCACAGAGGACTTTGCGTGGGGGCTGAGCTCACAGCATTTCTCACCCCTGCTGCTCTTAGCACTGACACAATCACTGTGTCTCTGTCTCTGAGCAGCCAATATTGAGGTTATCTGATTGCAGCGGTGTTCTGAACTGCTTCCAAACACACTGCATTATTTACGACTGCAAATGACTGCACACAAGCAATCCAGGCTCACGTTCCCACCTACGATGCTACCTGGCACTTAGTCAAAAAATGGTGGCAACAGTCTCTGTGTCACGAGAGAGATGAGGAACCTCACCCCAGGTTTGCTGTGCAAGCTGCAGATTTCCAATGGAAGACATATTTAAAAAAAAAAAGTTTCATCCCACCTTTTAAGTACGACTAGCTTAATACTTGTGGTAATTGGCTGCTGAATTAGGATTCTGGACTCTTCCTCTAAACCACCCTGTGCTGTTGGGGAAGACGTCCCCAGAATCCCTAATGGAAATCAGCCAGTTGAGTTAAGAGAAGCAGGACTTCTTAGAAACATACTCTTTTTCTGCCTTTGCATCAGAAAGTGGGCAAGCATCATCACATTTGTTTTATTTCAAGCTCTCTGGCAGGATGGCTCTCCCTGATGCTCAGCCACCCTGTCCTTGGCACTGGTGGCCACATACCTGCTGCTGCCTACCATCTGCAGTGAGGTGGGGGAGAGCCAGTGCTTGTGCAACTCCTCAGTGCACCCCTGAGCACCTCCAGGGCAGCCATGGTTCTGGTTTGGCCCACTCAGCTGGAGCTGTCACAGAACTGTCACGCCTGACATGAGTGTCCAGGGGCTGGCAGTAGCTGAGGAGGCTCCAGCACCATGTGGCTGATAGAAGGATGCTGCTGCTGCACAGGTGCTCAGACTTTCAGGTTACCATGATATGCCCCTATCACAGCTGCTGTTTTTAATCACCTTAACCATTCTAATTCAATAACAGGCCTAAAGTACCGATTAGCTGTGTCTATCCCATTGTGTTCAACTGGGGAATCTGGGGGTGAAAAGCCATTTTTCTTTTCCGTGACAAAAATCAGTGTCAGCTGCTGTAAGTGGCTTGGGGAATCTCTTTCCACATATTTTGCATAAGACAAATAATGTTTCTAGATCTGCTTGTCTGCAAGGTAAATGTGGAGTACTCTGAAAAACATACCATGTCCCCCTGAGTCTGCAGATAGCCAGAAGCACCAGTCTGGGGACTGTCCATCAGCCTAGGGGGGTGTCCACCAGCCTGGGGGAGTGTCTACCACATTCTCTGGGATGGGGCACTAAGTGCTAGGTCTGACAATGTCACAAAGAGCTGAGCTGAGAGGCTGTCCTCATCCTTCTGTGGATGTAAGAGTATTAAAGTGTCCCTAATGTGCTGGGGCAGACAAGACCGAACCTCCTGGGGAGAATTACAGCCCATCAAGCACTAGGAATCAGGGAACATGCAGGGAAAGAGGCACTCTTGGTCTCTATTTTTGACTTAAACTGAGGGCAGATGATTGAAAACAGCACATGGCAAGGTTTATCTATAGATATGACAGCTACCTGCGAGTAGCTCTATACCAGTACGCGTGTCAGCTTGACATGACACGGTTACAGCAATCTCCTCTCCATGTAGCCAGGAGAAACTGCAAAGGAAATGATCTGCCTCCAAGATAACCTTGTTGTAAGCATCTCTTGACAGGTATTAAGTTTAGCCTCTTCAGATGAAAACTCTTGATGGCTCCTTCTCGGGAGAAACGAGTTCCTCCGGGAGCATCTCCTGCAGGAAAGAATTGGCTGACCAAAGTTACAATTCCTCAGTCACATCAGCAATGAAGCTACTCCCAGATGGTGTCGAGGGAGTTTGCCAGTGATATGAAATGCAGATTCGAGAGCAGAGTAAAAAATTCCCTCACTTGTTTCATCTACTCAATCCATTTCTTTTACCCTTGGTGCCTCTTCTGGCTATCAGCAGCAAGGACAGATGCTGCCTGGTGTGGTAGATGCCAGAGCTGGAGAGGGCATTATCAGTTTTATTGTGTTGGTCTCACTCCTTAAAAGCTCAACAGGAGCTATTATTTTATTTCTGGTTACACTTTCAATGCCTCTTGCATCCAGAAATGTTTTTTTCCTTCTCTCTGCCTGACGGTGTAATAGTCAGAGCCCTTTTCACAGGCCCCTTTATACACTGAAATTGGTTTTACAAGCAGGCACCTTGCCAGTTATTTTTCTCCTGTTTTCTTGGAAAAGGATCAGACATATTTATTGTCCTTGTGTTTGTAACCATGGCAAAACATCATACCTTATCTTCTCTGATGCTTCTGTGGTAACACTGCTGTTTTCTACTGGAAGTATGTCAAATTGCCTCCCAATGCTTTTAAGTCTATTAACATTTTCATAGGCCCCTTTTTTACAGCTGTATCGGAGTTGAACTGCACAGTCTGCTCAGCAGATTTTGGGCTTTGTGTTGTGAAATGACATAAGTCCTGTTGCTTACATGATCAAGGCTGGAGATCAGTGGTTCTGCTTGGTGGATATAGAAGGGAAAGGAGGAGTAACATTCTCCTGTCCCATAAATGTCAATGCCCCCGAGCAACGCTAGATCCCCAGGGCCCATCCACTGCAAAGAAAACACGGTATTTTCGACAGAGGTGTGCCAATCAAAAAGCAGAGCTTTTGGCAGGTCAAAAATAGCACCAAGGCATGCAAAAATATAAAAGTTCATGTGCAAGGAAATCGTGTGAAAGAATGGGTAAGTAAAAGTATCATATGAGGAAAACAAAGCTCATAAGAAAAAGAGGAAATGGTCTAGATGCATTATCAGGCAGCAAGGACTAAAAGGAAATACATTGAAGGAATATTGCAAACTTCTACCTCCTGTATTAATCAATTATCTCCTATTAAGATCTTGCATATTTTCTTGCTTAAATTTGTGACCTCACTCAATTTCAATTGATTAAACACAGCTAAATCCATTTAGGACAACTTAAAAGACGGCCTGAAAGGGAAAGAAACCATACCACTCTTGCTTCATTACCAAGTAAGTGTCTTTTTTTAACATCATACATGAGGGTACAAAACTTCCTGCTATTTTTGTTATTTTTAGTTCTTGTTGTCCTTTGGAGATTTCTAATTGATTTTCACAAGGCTGTTGTGTACTCTTTGGTGTGTGCATGTATAATAAAATCATGCAAGTAAATTTTCTGCAAGACTGAAGAGTGAATGAGTTGTTAATGCAAAGAGAATAACATTTGAACAACTGGGAGAGGCAGAAGTTTTCAGTTAAACTGTTTAAAAAGGTTTGACTCTGTTTTCAGTGCTTACCACCTCCAGCTTCCCATGGTGCTCTGGGAATACTGCTGCCTGCAGGCAGAGCTGGAGCCCAGAGGGCCAGGCAGATGCTCAGAGGGCTGGAGCACCTCTCCTATGAGCAGAGGCTGAGAGAGTTGGGGTTGTTCAGCCTGGAGAAGAGAAGGCTCTGGGGACATCTTATATCAGCCTTCCAGCACCTAAAGGGGGCCTATGGGAAAGTTGGAGAGGGACTGTTTATGAGGGAGTGTAGAGATAGGATGAGGGGTAATGGTTTTAAGGGTAAATTTAGAGTAGATACTAGAAAGAAATTATTTACTGTGAGTGTGGTGAGGCACTGGAACAGGTTGCCCAGAGGAGCTGTGGATGCCCCATCCCTGGAGGTGTTCAAGGCCAGGCCGGATGGGGCTTTGAGCAACCTGCTCTAGTGGGAGGTGTCCCTCCCCATGGCAGGGGGGTTGGAACTGGATGATCTTTAAGGTCCTTTCCAACCCAAACCATCCTATCATTCCATGAGCTGCACTATTAGAAGGTCCAGCATTGCAGACAATGGCAGCATCTCACTTTGTCCTGGGCCCTTTATCCTGCAACACAGCCCACATCTTCATGCACTGCAGGGAAGGTTCACACCTTCTACACCCTGCATTATCAGGATGGTGGGTTTTGGAGTCGTTATTTCTAAACTAAAATTGAGGATGAAAGAGAATGACACAGGCTGTCTCAACAGGGATGAAAGACCTGGTGGTGTCAGAGGGCAACCACAGTCTGCAAGTGTAAATATCCACATCTGAGCTGGTGTTCCTTTATAGTCACAGGAGAGAAACAGGCATAGCCTGTGTGAAAACTCACTTCATCCTAATGAAGCTGCCTGAAATAGTCCAGCTAAGTTGCACCCTGTAAAAGCCCATTTTTCGCTCTTCACTAGAAAGTGAGCTCAGGGTGATGGGCTCATCTATAGATATTTGCAGCAGAGATGTCGAACATTAAGGCAGATGAATCCTTTGATTCCTTCAGAGCTGGCTTCAGTTCTAACACCTCCTGCCTCTATGTGTATTTTTTCCTGTCTTCAGAAGTATTGTACGACTTCTAAGATAAGGTTTCTCTGGAAAAGAACAAACAAAATTGATCAAAAATGAACCATACTCTCTTGATACAGCAAATAGACTCGGATGAAATGAGATGAGATGAAAACCTGTCAATATTTATAGGCCTTGTAAATTGATAATTTTGGCACAGTTGTGCTAATTTGCAGCCTGTCTGCTGCTATAGAGTCCAGAGGAAGCCCCTTGCTCCTGTTATTAGCAGTTATTGATTTCTACCATTCTGCAGACATGCAAATTGCTTTGCAATCAAAGAAATTGATCTTTAGAGGGGTACAGGGTCCAGAAAATCTGTTGACTACCCTGAAAATTGAGACCACTCATGGAGGAGCCAAAGCTGGCTCCCAGTCATGATGTTCAGAGGAGGCTCCTCTGGAGGTTTGAGCCTATTGAACTGGCATTAATGATCGTTTAAAAGTGTTCATGCTCTGAATATCCCAGCCAACAACTTCTCTTTAAAGAGACAATGACTCAGTATGGCAGAATATCCTATTCATACAAGTTCTCTCCTATATTTTAATTTTCTTCCACTGTTTGATGTTTTTTGTCTTTTTCCAGAAGGAGATTAGTTAAGAGCTTTGGTGATTCTCCAGCAGCTCTGAGCTTTTATCTCCCTAGGTGCTAGGCTGTTGATGAGACTTGTTTGGCATGATGGTACTGAAAGCTGAGCAAACAAAACATGGGGTATGTTATCCAATCTCTTTAGCTTAAGCTCTTAAGCATAACAATTATTACTGAGAGGCAGTGGCCTGTGCTCCTTGGTCCATTACAGTTGGAAGGAAACTTTACAGGGCTTAGGGATCACAGAAAAGAGAATCAAAACAGATTCAATCCATAATTTAAAGACAGGGTTGAATGATGAAGGAAAAGCCATTTTGTCCAAAGTTGACCACAAGCATGAAAATTATGTTCATAGTTGACTGGTGGCACAAAGGTGGGACAAGAATAGATCATTTAGTGCAACACTTGGAGCCTGGCAGGATCCAAAAATTGCAGTCTGGAAAAAAAATAGAAGTCCACGGTTAGTGGAGTCCTCACACCAGAAGACGGCTGTGCTTGATGGCAATGACAGACGACGGGGCCTGAAGGACTATTGCCTCCTCTTGCAGCGGGGCCATGTGCTACGGTGAGGGGGCAAGCAGGAATCACCCTACTGGGGACAGCAGGGATCCCAGGCTGCAGGCAAAGTCTCAATAGCCCTTTGGGAGCAGTGAGCTGCAAAGATGTATTATCTAGCTGTAAGGTCCATTTTCTGTTATCAGTTTTAATTTGGACAGGAGTTGCTTTGTGCTGTTTCATTGTATCACCCTGTTCTTTGGGGAGAAGGCTCAGAGAAGCACCTAATTCATCTTCTCTCTAGCACTTATTGCTTTGTGCCTACTCCTGAAACCCCTTCTTTATCTTAGCTAAAGCCTAATAGGTCCAACCTTCTCGGTCCTTTCACACAGCAGTCCCAAGATACTGTTAATGAGAACAAACTATATTTTAGCATTAAAGTTTTTGAGATCCAGGGGGAGGCCTAAGGTACAATAATCTAGAACTGTTTGCACTTGGTTGTGCTTTTCAGCACACAGGACTCAAAACTGGCTGCCATTTTCCCAGTACTGGCATTAATTGCCATGATCATTGTGAAGGACACTGTAGAGAGGTTGGTTGTGGTCCTCTCTCACAGGTAATTAGTGACAGAATGAGAGGGAATGGCTTCAAGCTCCAACAGGGTAGGTTTAGATTGAACCTTAGGAAAGAATTTTTACAGAAAGAGTGGTCAGGCATTGGAATAGGCTGCCCAGGGAGGTGGTTGAGTCACCATCCTTTGAAGTGTTTAAGAGTCGTTTAGATGTGGTGTTGGGGGATATGGTGTAGGGGAGAACTTTGTAGAGAAGGTTAGATGGTTGGACTCAATGATCCCAAGGGTCTTTTCCAACCTAAATGATTCTACGATTATATGGTCTTTAAGGTCCCTTCAAACTCAAACAATTCTATGATTCTATGTGTACTATCAGTTTGTGCAATGACATTAAAATAGGTCTCTAGTGACCAGGAGCTGATCCTGGATAAATGCAAGCTAGCAGGAAAAAAAGGACTTTCAGCAAAATAATTAATCAGTAAAATGGCTGGGTTGGGATGATGGAATATTCTGTGTCCATTTAAAATCAGCTGTCCCCTTCTGGAGGAGTGCAATTCTTGAGTCTCTTTCCTGGTCTTCAAATCTATACAGGAATTCTCCTTTACTTTTCAGGTTTGCATACTTTGAAAATGTTTTCTTTATTTGAAACAGCAATTAGCACTGGGAAGTCCACGGGGAACTACTACGATGTGGGCCATGCTAAATGGAAGACATGAAGGTTAATAATCCCCTCCCAGATTTGTGGCCTGATTTTGAGTCTATGCTCTTCTCTGCATCCATCCCAATGCTCTATTGTCATTTTAACCTCTGAGCGTCCCAAGCTATATCACTACTTCACAGCCTGAGTAAACTACAGGTAGTACCTTGTATTTCAGCAACAACAAGGGTTATAGGGAGTGTGTGCTCTCTACAGATGTGTATAGCTGCTGTTGAAGGTCCATCTGCTTTTCCAGATGCTAAAATATCTTGCTTTCCCTGTATGTCCCAAACTTTGGCAGTGCTAGCCCAAGAGTAATCCAATGCCTTGGGCAGAGAGGTGGGTAAGAGTCCTGGACTGTGAAAGGTTTGTGTCCCACCTTCTCAGAGGATATGTGTTTGCCACCATCCCTAGAGAGCTCACACGGTATCTCATGTGCTGATATTGGAGAAGTGTGGAGGGACACAGGGAAATGAGTCTGCTGTGATGCCAAAGAGGACACAGACTGAGACTGGTGCCCTTCTTTCCCTGTAAACTGACAGAAACCACATGGAACAGACCTGGATTTGAATTAATACTCGGATACTCCTGACAGGTTAGACAAACCCCTGCTGGGAATGGCTGCAGCAAAGTCCCAGGTTTAACACCCTTGTGCCTCCACAGGCTCTTAGTATCTCATTTTTTTCCACAGCTTTAAGTGCAACGTGATGTGACTGGTTCTTTCACATGTGTCACTAAGACCCATGCTGCTTCTCCGGGGACTGGATTGAACCCACATTGCCAGAGTCCCTTCTGTCTTGCTCCCCAGTTTGAACAGGTTTGTACCCTCCTGACTGCAAGCACCCCAGTTCAGCCACAGATCAATGCAGCTCAGGACCTGCAGGCAAGCTTAGATCTGCTCAACTCCTGCTCCCACTGGTCCCACTCTGGCATGGGCACTGCTGCCACCATCATACCCTTTCAAGCAAAGACAAGCTGCCAATAGACCCCACGTCTGCAGGAGGCAGATTTAGGGTGGAGCACTGGGGTCTGGTGTTATACTCTACCACATCCCCTGCACATGCCAGGGCAGCAGCATTGCCCTTTTCCAGACTGGGGAAGGATCTGCTCACAAACTGTCTTCTGTGCTCTGTATGCTTGCAGTGTGTCCTGGTCTGAAGTAAAACCAAACCAATTTTGCATTCTGGAATTTTACAATTTAGCTAGGCCTCCTCTAACTCTCTGAAATTAACAGCATAGTGTGGAGAAAATTTCTCGTTCTCAGGATAAGACCAGTGTTTGTGCTACATGCCAAGGAATGCTGTGCAGAGAGGCCCTTGCTTATATTTATTGTTATAACAACTAAGGTCAGCCAATTTTCCTGATTTGACCCATTGGAGGGCCAGAAACAGAAAAGCGTAGAGGGGTCACACCTGTGGGGAGGAATGGACAGGAGAGGTGACCCAAACCTGACCAACTGGGTATGCCATCCCATCTGCTCCATGCTTAGTATAAAAGCTGAGGGATCAAAGGGTCAACTCCCTTCCTCCAATGGCCAATGTCAAGGAGAACCTTGTCTGTTCATCTGCCTTTGATCCCAATCCATGTGTTCCTGACTCCAGAGCTGGGATCCATTTCCGACCTCTCACTGGGTCTAGTCTGGGACCTCCCCAGTGCCTGCCGGTGACGGGACTGTCATCCTGGGAACTTGAAACAGTTGTGTATATTGTATTTACTTCATTATTTATTTTTTTTTTTAATTTTAATATTAATTCTTCATTAAAGTAGTTTACTTCATTCTAAACTTCTGAATGTCCTTATCTCTTCCTCTCATCTTTTTTTGGGGGAGCGAAGGGCCTCTGTCTGTCCAGTTGCAGTGATTTCAGCTGAAACCATGACACAGTCTCTCTGGCAGGGAAAGTGCTTTGGAGGAGAAGACACATGAACCTGTAGCACAGACATTTTTTGTGTGGTCCACCAAAGGACTCCCTGCCGTGTGAGATGCACAGACAGGAAAACAGAAAAAGTCAGTGGCTCCACTCACTGTCAGAGGGAGCTGGCCAGTGTCTGGAAAGCCCTGACCCTGAGCTCAAAACACATACAACATCATCACATGTCAGGATTTCAGGAGGCCATGGCTGTACTCAGGTACTCAGGAAGAGAGATAGACCATGTCTTCTTCATGCAAAGATTTTTAATCTCTCTCCTGAAAAATACGGTGCACATCAACCTTCACCTTTTGAAGTTGTCTTAGGTACTAGTAGGAGAAACTCTCTGGCCTATGTTAAAGAGAAATGCAGACCATAAAGTCTCTTTTGCTTTTAAAAGCTACATTAACATCTCTTGCAGCAGCTCCTGGCAGATGACTCTATGGGTGGAAAAAAGACAAGAAAGGGCACCCTGATCCAGCCAGGCAAACATTCCCCAGGAGCCACTGTTGGCACAGCTGTCTCTGCAGCCAGGAGCTGCAGAAGGGCATCGCTCCCCAAGGCAGCCAACTTGGGACCAACATACCCTTTTGGTGTCTAATATCACTGCTAAAGAAAAGATAACTTCCAAAGCCCTTCCTAGCTGTCAGTGAGATTAAACCTGTCTGGGTCCATGAAGCTCAGCAAGTGGGACAAGAACCAGCTGTCACCCAAAATATATAGAGAAGGCCAAAACCAGCGCAATGAAGTGAGGTGTCTCACCTGAAACCTTCCCACTCCTAGCCAACACCTGGCTTTCCAGAGCCCTGAGCTCTTGCACCTCCAGCAAGTCATTGGAAATCCAACATGGTTTATTACCACCCGTCTGTTTTATTTATAACCAAGGGGAAGGCTTATTCTTCTCTGACAGTAAATCTACACCACAGAAAAGAAGAAAAAGCTTGTTTTGACATGCAATCTGGGTAAACCTGACAGGGAGGGAAGAGAAAGGCAAAAGGAAAAGAGACCATATTTTAGCATTAAAAAAAAAAAAAGAAACAACAAAGCCAAAGTAAGGCAGCTGAAATGTTTGAAGTGTTGCTGCTAGAGCAGTCCCCTCTCTTCTCATTTTTTTTTCCAAAGTCACTTTCTAAATAACTAATGCAACTATCACCTCTGTAACCACGTCAAAAACAGTTGTCCACTTGTTTACAAGTAATCAGGATTTTAAAAAAAAGTATGTCCAAAATTCAGTCTTGAAACAGTTAAAAGTAATGTAGCTCACTCTAGGGATTCGGGTTTCCCAGTGAAACCCAATGAACAAGGCAGTAAGGTGGAGCTGGCCACAACATATCCACCGCATCTCATCTCCATTGCCTGGCTGTACAAGGACTTACACTTCAACATCTGTGCACCCCAGACTTGCTGCTGACACGTTTTTCTTACTGATTAAAGCTTCAAAGCATACATGATACCATATGTGAATTTTGCCATACATGATGGAAAAAATAATCCCTAACTGTAGCAGTCACAGGATGCAATGCACAGTTTTAGTACAGTAGAGAAGAAGGGTGTGATATTTGGTCATTGAAGCCAAGAGGCTGGTCCTGCTACAGTGCTCAGATTACCCAGTGCTCAGCATATGGCCTATGACAGGGGCTGCAGGAGCCCAAGAGCCACCAGAGGTCCATGATCTCCAGATGTTACATACAGATGCACAGACACACTGAAACCACTCGACTTTCCCAGCTGCAGGCAGAGACATTAATCACTGGAGCTTGCTCCAGGAAGATGTGACGATATTATCTCAAAGTCATCCCAGGCCTTGTACATAACATGGTGGTGTTGGAGCTGCCTCCAGCAGGCTCAGGTCCCCCTAAAGAGCTGGCTAGAGGAGGAACCTCTCCTGAATGCACCCCACTAGGGTTTCTTATATTGGGATGATATACATAGAACAATCTCTATGTATCTACCTCCCCACTTCCTTAGGCACTGTCAAGCAAATAGATTTTCTCAAGAGCACAGGAGTGAGTTTGGGACCAGATTCATTCCCCAGCCTAGAAAAAGGAGTTTCTGCTGCGGGGAGGGGATGTGGTCATGTTGTACCAGACCCCACTGCTCCACCCTAAATCTTCCACCTGCAGTGGGAGGGCAAGGCACTAGAAGTGGCATGGTACGGATGGCATGGGATCTCAACTGCTCTGGCTGTCCTGCAGCCCACAAGGGTGAGAAACCTGTGCAAGCAGCCATGGTCCCCATTTAGATATACATCACCACAGGCACTGACAAGTCCTGGAAAGAGGGAGATACTGAAACTATAAAGCATCCCACTCTTTTCTTGAACCACAACTCAGGGGCCACCCTCAGTAGGAGTGCATCATTGTGCTGCCATTCTTGATATGCTTTTTCTAAAGTAGCTTGGCCTTGTGTACCCAACAGGGAATACAGAATTTAATTACTTATGAGGACTTAAATCAGGCCACTCCTATCCTGATACTCACCTCCACAGGCTCTATTGCCTCAGTCATGTTATCACAGAGGGTCTTATCTTGGGAGGATACCTGGATGACATATAGTCCGAACTCCTGCTCAAGTTATGTCAGCTTTGTCAGCTGACAGTTGAGTTGTGAATGTTCCCAAGAGGTGGGTTGGCTGTTCAAAGAAGATCTCTCCTCTAAGCAGAGCACTTTGGGTTTGAATTGACCTGGAGGAGGACCCTGATATAGATGTCTATGGTAAGGGTGGTCCTAATCTAGGGGTAAAGCTCTGAGTCATGTCAGCAACACCTATACTGCTCTGCACTTCAAACCCTCTTCCATGCACATCCTGTGAGCCTCTAAAGCTGTCCAGATCATTTCCTTTGGTTAAAGAATTTTAACTCACCCCAGCAGCCATAGAAAAGGAGATCCCATCTCAGAACAAGTCAGTTTGTTTTTTGGGTTTTTCTTAATGATGAACACAAAGGAGAGAGGAATCAAGAGCTGTGAGCTGAAATAGGACATGACAGCAAGATGAAGCACAAGAGCAACACGTACAAGAAGTGAGGGCAACGTGAACAGTGAAGGAAGAGGATACTCAAATGACATTTATTTTCTTTTAACAACTATTTTAGGAAGTTATATGGACCAGATAGACTCCTTTCATAGGAGAAAATTCTTGCAGAGTCACCTGAACCGATCTCTGTGGCCTAACATACTTCCAAATGGAAAGGGCCCTGACTCCCCATGCCAGGCAGAGATGTGCCATGGAGGCGTACACCCAAACAGAAATGTCAGCAGTGCTTCACTGAGGGTGAAGTGGAAACTTCAAGACACAAAGAGGAGCCACAGACACAGCAGCAAGGGATCTGGTCATTACCCGTAACGTCTTCATGGCCTTGCCCCGTGCCTGAGCCCTGCTCTGCGTTATCATCAATCCGCTCGCAGCAGGGGTTGCCCATTTTTCCCAAACAGGGAGGTCACCAGGAGGCAGACAGTGAGGGACGGTGAGATGTGTGCTGGGTGAGGGCACAGGACTATCTCCAGCTACCCAGGAGGAGGTAATGGCAAGTGCAATTTTAAGAGCAGATGCTTTGCAGCCTTTTGGAGTGAAAAATCAAGTAGAGCAGACTCAATAGATTACACTAATTAAGAGATGCAATATCCAGAGAAGAATCACAGAATCTTAGTGGTTGGAAGGGACCTTTGAGATCATCAAGTCCAACCACATTAAAAAAACAAAACAAAAACAAACAAACAAAAAACACACCTTAAAAAAACCCACACAGACACACCCCCAAAAAACCCCCCAACAAACCCATAAAACCCACACACAAAAAAGCACCCGCCAACTAAACCCCACACCCACACCCCACCACAAACCAATAATCTTGTGCACTAGAGCA
>BJBW01001024.1:310518-473816 GCA_004320125.1 Scolopax mira | reverse complement strand
GGTGGCTCTCCTCTGGACACGCTCCAGCACTTCAGTGTCTTTCCTGTAGTGAGGGGCCCAAAACTGGACACAGTACTCAAGGTGAGGCCTCACAGTAAAAAATTTTTTTTTTACATTCAGATGGAATTTCACGTGTTTTACTTGGCATCCATTGTCTCTTGTCCTGTCACTGGGCACCACTAAGAGTCTGGCTCTCTCATCTTCATTATCTCCTGTTAGGTACTTACACACATGGGTAAGATCCTCCCTGAGCCTTTCTTCTCCAGGCTGAACAGTCCCAGTGCTCTCAGCCCCTTCTCTTAGGAGAGATACTCCAGTCCCTTAATCATCTTAGCAAACCTGTGCTGGACTCACTCTAGTAAGTCCATAGTTTCTGGGAAGTCCAGACCTGGATGCAGCACTCCATGGGTGTTGCCAGTGCTGAGAAAGAAGGAAAGATCACTTAAAACAATCCTTATACATGCACTGGGTAAATAAATAAAGAAGAAGTAAAAAATTAACTGTAAGTGGACAGATATGGCATTGCAACAGGGGGTTTGGGAGCCAATGGTCCTTAGACATTTTAGTTATCATTCAAGAAACAACAACTTCAAGGCTTAGAAAGGCACACTGATGAACTAGAGTACAGTATTTTTGTTAAGGCACTCTCCTGGAACCTGGAGAACTGTGTTTAGGTCTTTTCTCTATCTTAAGCGAAACAGAAGACATGTAAACATGTGCTATGTCTAAACCAAGAGCTAGCAGATCGTAAAGCCCTTTAAGGAAAGGCTCTTCCACCTTTTTTCTCTGTCTTATTCTGGTGAAGGATGCTGTGTGGTCTCAACACATGCTACACTGGGCAGCTTAAGTAGGGGACCCCTGGCCTATGTCTCCCAGGAGAAATTAGGATCAAGAGATCCACCCAGAAGTTCGGCTCTGACAAGGGTTATGTGATTCTGCCTACTCACTGACAGTGTTGCAAGTGTCCATGGGATTTTTAACAGCAGAGATTCAAGGACCTGTACAATTCGATAGCAAAGCAACATCAATGACAGTGGTGCACATACATCGATCTCATGAACCTAAATGCCAAATTATCCCTGTTGTTAATCTGTTCTCAAGCCAATACTGTTCCTTTAATCTTGATTGTCTTTTTCTCTCATGATAAACAATGCATAGCTCATCTAAGAAAACTGGACCAGGTCCTCAGGTGACAGCAAACAGCTTTGCTCAAGGCACTTAACTGGAATGCGTTTTGCACACTTGCAGGAGTTTTTGCTCAGTTATAGGAAGACACTTGTGATAAATGTCTTTCATTTTTAAAGTTCTCTTGGCAGAAGCACAGATTCCCCAAACAGCAGTTCAATATCATAAAAACACTTCTTACAAAGCAATGTTCTCCATTAACTGCCTTCTCCAAGGGGCAGACTCATCTCAAACTACAGGCACTGCAAGATATGAACACGGAGGACTAAAAGGCTACAGAGGCAATCTCCACCACCATGGATCCTTTATCTGCATCAGGCTAATCTGGATTTACTTCTGTGAGGGTGCAGAGAATTAATCATATATCTTGGATATTAGTGGAAGAATTCTTGCTGTCTTGTCCTTTTGTACACTACATATTACCTTTGTTGCTTAGTTACTCTCAGACCTTCCAGTGCAGTTTTAAAAAAACACATTTATTGCCTTGCCCATGCAATCTCTATTCAAAATGAAGCAATCAAGGAAGCAGTGCTTACCAACACAGGGCTGGAAGCTGACTGTTCCAAACACCATGCAGAACTCACTGACCTGCTCATCACTCCCAAGCCCTTAGCTATCTTATCTCCTATGTAAGAACAGTCTTACGGTAGAGCTGACTCTGTCCTGCCTGAAGCTGTCCCAGAGCTATTCCAAAGTGAGTCTGATGAGGAAAGTCCACTTGCGCCTTCACAATTGACAGTGTTTACATGAATAGTTACATAAAATATGGAGTATGAGCTCTAGAATTAAACAACATATGTTAGTGACCCTGCAACACTAATAACTGCCTTCTCTTTCCATTTCCACTGTATGTTGCTGTCAAATCCTCCAAATAGAAACAGATATGCAAATAGATGCAAATTATTCAAAATTAATAATGTGTGAAAAAATTAGAGCTCCAAAATGGATGTGAAATATGAATCTGCTTGGTGTGAAACTGCTCTCAACAAGCATTTTCACTTGGTCTGTGAGATGGAGAATTGTGGTAGTTATTTCACTGACTGGCTTTTATGTGGATCAAGTGTGCCCAGGAAATGCTCTGTCTATTTTTCATATCCACATGACATTGAATGGATTGCAAACCCTAATCTGTACACAGAATATTCATGGTTGGAAGGGGCCTTTGAGATCATTGAGTCCAACAACAACAACAAAAATTTAAAAAAAACCCAAACAAACCCACATTCCCCCACAAACCAACAATTTCAGGCACTAGAGCATGCCCTGAAGTGCCATGTCTACACGTTTTTTAAATACCTCCAGGGATGGCGACTCCACCACCTCCCTGGGCAGGCTGTTCCAGTGCCCAACTGCTGTCTCAGTAAAGTAATTCTTCCTAATATCTAATCTAAACCTCCCCTGCTGCAACTTCAGACCATTTCCTCTGGTCCTGTCATTATTCACTTAGGAGAAGAGGCCAACAACCACCTCTCTACAACCTCCTTTCAGGTAGTTCAGCTGAGAGGGCCATGAGGTCCCCTCTCAGCCTCCTCTTCTCCAAATTAAATATGCCCAGTAAAACTAAACACTGGTCCAGTACTTTTGGATGACCAGAATTTAAGTATTGGATTCATGTTTTAGGAGAGCTGGAAGCCCTTACAAGTAACAGAAGTCAAGGCACCATTTGGATTTGGGGATGAAAACTGTTATGTAGATATAGTCATCACCTCATCTCTGCAGCTGAAGGGAAATGAGAGAGGTCTCTTGGATTGAAGACACATCTTTAACACACAAAGTACGCGCTAATAAGCAAAATGATTGATTTTCTATAAAAAAAATGTTTGAGAGTAAAAAACTGAAGGTTAGGTTTCTGTAATGTCTGCTTAGTCTTGACTCAAGTGGGTGTGATCATGGAGAGCAATAAGCAGAAGTCTTACAGACCAAGAGCAGTTTGGCCTGGAACATAAAGGTCTAGGCAGTAAAAAAAAAAAGTACCACAACAGGGGCTGTAACTGAAAAAGGGACTACAAAAGGATGAAAGCTACATCATTTTTCTATTAAGTCAGAGAGTCATGCACATTTTATGCTCAGGAACCAGCCAGGCCCAGATCCCTGGTGGCACAAACAGCATTTTTTTCAAGTGTGTTCTTCTGGTTTGCATTCATGAAAGACAGTGAATGAACAGAACTGTCTCATTTATAACTCATGGCATGTGGATACCCAGGCCTCCTCTACCTTATATGCTTTGTCAGTGTAAATCAAAATCACCTCCTCTCAAGAGCATGTTCATAAGTTTAATACCTTGGACAGTCAAAGTCCTTCCCATGGTTGCACAGCCACCACTAAACCTGCACATACTCAGAGCTTGCGGTTATTACGACTATTTTTTCTGATGTTTCAGCACCTCTGACTCAGGCAAGCAGAATCCAATTCCTTTCTCAGTCACAAATCTTGTCCGTGGCCTTCGCCAAGAGAGTCATCCTCAAAACTGGCTGTCACCACCCCTCCACAGAACCAGCCCGCTCACAGCAGGATGTCTATTGCTCTTCAGACCTTGGGCACAGACAGTCCCCATGAGCTTCCATCACGTCTACATGATGAAAGGCCTCCCTTGGTGGGAGCTATGGCCTTAGCACAGATCCATAGCCCTGAGAGTCATCCAAGGATCTAGCAGAAGCAAGTATGCCTGAGGAGCAATTTGTGTTGGGTACAGCTGCAGCAGGGTAGGACAGGACAAACTGAAGAGCTACAGCCTTGCTCTGAGCTACAAGCGAATAATCATAGAATAGCAGCATAGAATGGTTTGAGTTTTAAAGGACTAAATATCATCTAGCTCCAACCCTCAGCCATGGGCAGGGACACCTCCCACTAGACTGGGTTGTTCTGTGAAGATACAGGTAACCCATGACAAAGGCTTTGTTCAGCAGGTGCCAAAATCAGTACTGACTTCCATCCCCTCATTCCTATCTCTCCCACAAAAATCTCTCTTCTGTTTGCCCAGCTCTTGAGACCAGACCCTCACGGCCTGCCCAAGGACCAACTTTCCCAGTCTCTGTTAGTCCCCCAGAAGCTGTGTCCTACCACAGTTGACCAGACACCAAAGGGAGCCATGTCTTGCTGCCTGGGACCATAAAACAAGAGTACATAGATGATATCATCCAAGACATTGTGTGAGAATAGCAGAAGTATTCTGCCCTGAAGAGCACAGCTAGAAACCCTTTACCAAAGAAGTACCTGGATAAAGATGATGCTTAACTCTACCCATATATTAGGGAATCTGCTTCTTGGTGGCTGAGGAAAGGTGCTTGCTTTGATAGGAGCTGGCTGCCGTCTTGCTCAACAGCTTCGAAAGGCAAGTAAGTGATCACACAGTGCCAAGAGTCAGGATTCTGATTTTGGCTGGTGTGGTCCAGGCACTCAGGAGTCTCAGGTCACTTTGGAGTTCAACCAGAAATGTCAGAGCAGAGGCTATGAGCAAACCTAAGCAAGCCAAGCAATCTGACAGCATTTCAAAGACTATTGCTATCGTTGTCCAAAATAGTCTTGCTTTCATTGTTTCAGGAGTAAGGCAGGTGCTGGGTAGGGAGAAATTGGCACAGGATTTTTCTGAAGAATTTTAATGCTTGGAATTCTCACATTCTCTTATCTGCCAAAACTGTAAGTCACTCACTACTGTACCAAGAATCACTGAGACATTATTATTTAATTTATAATAATATTAATGAAAAATATTTTTATATTTTTTAATATTGAGTTTTATTATTCTTTAAGAGAAGCTGAGGCACACAGAGACATGAAGAACAAAATCCTTCAAGCTCCTCAGACCCATTGCCACTATTGAGTGAAAGACTCTGCCCTATGACTGATGCATCATAAAAGGCCTGGTGACACACAAACACACACACACACAAAAGATGAAGGAACTTTTGCAACAAGCTGAAATTAGTGGGGCACATGTGAACATCTGACACATGCAGATCTGCAGCCCAGATGGCTTTTCTCTCTTGGCATGGCTGGCTAAGAAACAGCTCCTGAGCAGCCTCTCCTGGTAGAAATGAATTACTGCTTTTCCGGCAGAGTAAGGGTTCAAATGGAACAATTAAGCATGTGTGTTACTAATTTTGATTGACTTCTGTTTAATTGTTCTGCTGAATCTAATCATCATGCAAGATTGCTCACAGTAAAGCCTTGTGAACACTTAGAAGTCCGATCTTTTAACCATCTAGAAATCATTATAGCATATAAAATTAACTTTCTACGTTACATGTGGAGTAGATAAAGCAAGTTAAGGCCGGCTCCGTACATATTTTAATGTTATTGAATCACAATGATGTTTTTGACAAAAACATCATCTTTTTCAAAGAAAAAAAATTTTTTTTCCAATTGCTAGGTAAAAGCGAACTACAACATTTTCCAACTTAAGAATTTTAAAACATCCAGACACAAACTTGCTGTAACGCTGTCTTTTTAGGGTAGACATTTCAGTGCAGGACTCAACTTTGACAGCAAGGCCACACCAGATGGTTCTTTGGCTGGACTGAAAGCTGGTAAGGAGGAAAATTATTTCCTCATCCCATTTCCACCAGCTTCCTTCCTTGACTGAGTCTCCTCTGGAGGGAACCGAATTTACTAAGGGAAACCATGTCCTGAACTGTCCACACAGCACCCAAGCTTTTAGCAGCATCACACCATATAAGTGGGAGACAGACAGCTGAAATGCATCATGTTCATGGGTTCCATTAATGGACAGAATGGCTCCTAAAGTTAATATAGCACTTAACGTTGTGATTCAAGTTATTTGACTAATATATTTTTTCAATTTTCAAGTATTCTTAATGCAGTTTTCAGTCTCTTTTCATTCTAAAAAATGCACGTAACTATTTTTAACATTGCAATACAACACAATTATCACTATTCTTTGAGATACCATGTAGATATATTTTTTTTTTCATTTTTCTGTTAAAAGAGGAGCTAATATATTGTAGGTGATTAATGTGGCCTTGGTTAGATTAAGATGCATCACTTCTGTTGCAGTTGGCTTGGAAAACAGCACTACTTAATTTGCTGTGGCTTTCCCTGGTCTCTGTGAATGACTATGGCTAATACTAAGACACTTAATTTTCTTTCATAGCAGCTGCTTTCTTGGTGTTATTTGCTGCCAATATGATCGGTTTCCCCTGAAGGCTTTACCTCAGAACTTCATTGCAAACAACTAGAAACTTCCCCTCTGAAAATGAGAAAATTTGGGGAAATTATTTCTAACCCATATAAAACATTTCCTATGCACAATGTCTATTGCTCTTTCATTTATACCTTGACTTCCTGGAATATTATTACCATAGTCACAATTATAATCCATATAAGGATGTAAATTTGCCCAGCTAGAAATATATATGATAACACCTACAATTGCTCTTAGCATCAACTATAAGTCTCAATGGTGATTACCCAGGATCGTCTGTGTCCTGAGCCAGTAAAGCTTCTGTGCTGTCCTCTGCACAGATAGTTTCTATACCACGATTGATACATAGAATGAAGTTTGATTTATAGAAGACAACATTATTGCTAGTTTTCATGTAAACAAGAGCTACTCTGAAAGTACATCTCAAACATTTTTGCATTATAGTGACAGCTGATATTTCTGGAACAATTTGTAGAGAAATTCAGGATTTTGAAATGTCTGAGGAGTGGAAATTCTTGCTGCTTGGAACTTAATGCAGTGGACTTGATCTTAAACAGAAAAGTGACCTGAAGAAGGAAACGGCTTTCAGCAAAGCAAACAGACTCAATCATGTGAAAGTTCCCCTGGAGACTAACAAAACTCTTCCAAAACGCTCCCAGTTCTTTGCCTTACTCTAAGCAAGTCCTTCAATTAGCAAACAGTAAAGAATTTGAGGGACTCTTCTCTTTCAGTTCTCCTTAAACTCTTACTTTGCCTTTGTTATAAATAGGCAGGGACACGGTCTCATTTTTTTCAGTTCTGCCTTATGCTTTTAGAGGTTTTTGTCGGCAACTGAGAAGACAGGATAAGCTGTGAGCACCCTGCCACCAGCCTCCCACAGGCAGCTCTGCAAAGCCTGACTCCCAGCACCACAGCCTGCAGCAGCAGGCTCAGCACAAGGGATTTATTTTCCTGTGCAATACAGCAGTCCTACAAAATGCAGGATGAGAACAGATTTTGTATATTTTTAAACAAGAATAGGGCAAAACCAAGAGAAAACGTTTCTTCAATTGGGGTTTTAAAGTAAAAGTGATGTGTTATGAGATGCTGTTTTACTTAGCTTTCTCTGACAGCTTAGACCTACCCTGACTCACATCACAAGTTGTCCGGGGAAAAAAAAAAAGCTCCCTAGAGAAGGAGAGGGAATGATGCTAGTGTTTACTGATAGGAAGGAAGCTGTGTGCTCCTTGGTCCCAGCACCTGATGGTCCTGGCCCAGGACCTGCTGCAGGGCTTGTTTCCTGAAACACAGAAGCAGCCAAGGCCCTGTTTTCCTACCAACAGAGAGACACTGACTATGTTTTGGAAACAAACTCCTCCAGCCTTCCTCAGGAGGGCTGGATGCCTACACCCATAGCTTCCTCCTCCTTACCTCTTCAGTCTCCATTCAGACTCAGATGAATTCACTCTCCTTTCCCTTTATTAACTTCATTCCAGAGGTGAGTTTCGCAAAAGCAACAAGTATTAAGAGCTATTACTCAGCAATACAAAGAAGGTTCCAGTAGACCTGTTTGGATAACTGTTCTGAAATTATGTAGTGAGAAAAAAAAAAACAAAACATTTTTCACATCTTCAATGTTAATCTGAAAAGTCTGCTTTTTCTGTTTGCACAGGAAGTTTAACTTCAGGTGATTGCCCCCAGGGTAGTGGCATTGATCAACTAATTCAGACACAAGAGCACTTACCAGCAAAGCTCAGGGGTGGCAAAAATAAAAATACTGCTCATCTTTATTCATCACCCTTACTGGACTTTTCTGCAACTTCACAGATATCTGTTGAAAACTATTCTTGGGGCTTCACGCTTAATAGGAAACAACATCAGTAAAAATTCAGTCTGAGGACAACAAGGAAAGATAGCCATGATGAAAATTGCATTTGAAAACCTTCTCTCTTAACGTCAGTGTGGATCTTTGTATTAAATAATATGAGGGGCTTAGGGCAATGATGTAGAGGCAATAATGGTTAATGTAGTGGGATGTGCTCCTTTGTAATTGCCTCCTATCATTGCTGCTGCGTCCATGGGACATCTTGAAGAGACAGGGCCCAGTTTCCAAAACCACGTCAACAGATTGTCTCAAACTTAAGATCATTTTTCTTTTTTGAATGAATTGTCAAACTCCATTTTATTAACAAATTTACTTGGTTGGGCATCACGTCTGGTTGGGAAAAGGAAAAAGGGGTTACATTCTATTAAGTTACAGCTCTGAGAAAAGAAGAACAGTAAAAATACAAAGCTGTGCCCTGGGACAGTATTTTTAGCTGATGTGAACAAAAATTCAGCTATCAAGTAAAGGGGGGTTGCCTCTAATGGGATTGGAATAATTGCTCCCCCTTCACGTACATCTGCTGATTTTGGCCCGGTGACTGTTCTACGTAAAGTAAACACTTGGAGGCAGAAGCGGCATGGAAAAGAATAAAAAAAGCAAACACCATTAGTTCAGCAAGGCACTGAAGAGCTCCGAAAAGCCAAGAGAAAACTCAAATCAAGAGCATCGCTGAAAGCCTCATGCTTAAAATAAATACCTTTAGTGCTCTAAAAGACACTTCTGGTACTGAGTACACAGGGACAGGCCACAATGACGGTGAGGCATTTTACTTTATTGAATAATTCCAGGAAACATTTCAGATCTGTTAAACATTACGAAAGAGATAAATCATACTGGGAATCGTACTTCCTAGAAACTTGCATCTGTATAAAGATCCTGTTTATACAAACGAGCCCTACTAATTCCATCCTCTTGTTCCATTGCCTTTCCATCCACAGCTCCAGGTGTTTGTGCACACGTGTGTCACACACACCAAGACCCACAGATATCTATCACTGCCAGGTCCATGTGCTGTCTGGCTTCCCACTAGCTGCAACGGGTCCAGATCTGACAATACTGGTCAGAGCAAACAGTACACCCAGCAACACCCATGCTGTGGTCATATAAACACCCTCACAGCACACCCTGCCGCGTCCCGTCTTTTATGGTTCAGCACCCTTTTCAGCACACCATGCCTGCAACTCTTCCAGTCCCTTCATCCCCATTCAGCCAAAGACTTGCAGGTGTTACAACCAACAGCACCATTGTTACAGCCAACAGCATGGTACCATCAAACACCCTCACACTCACAGCTCCTTTCACTCACAGGGAGTCTCCCTCCCTCCCTCAGTCAGTAGCCTATACACGGGAGGAGGTCTGTTCTTTAGAAACAGAACAGACAGAAGAGGTGAAAGAGGGAAGGGGAAGAAGCAATGTGAGATTCAGGGAGGTGCTGGAGCCACCAGTGAATCTTCAGTCCCAGACAATTGCTAAGCGCTAAAGATGACAAATCTTTCTTACCGAGACACTCGAGAGCTGCCGAGTTGTGTTACGCATTTTTCCTTTGTGCCCATGAGCTATAATTGAACAAGCCCCACTTTAGTGAGTTCCACACTGAGGTCCAGCTGGTCCTTACCCTCAAAACTGAAGTAACTCTCCTCCCGCTTACACAGCTCCACACCTCTCCTCTCCGTAGGCTTCCTTCCACTCTTGGCCTTCAAGAGCCAAATTCAACATTCATTTTCCTACTGCAGAAAGAAAATCAGCAACAGAGCAAGTAATTAGATGCACAAATGAGAGCCTGAGAACAGAATTACACAACATGTAACCATCTCACAAATCCTCATGACAAGCATCTAAGAACCTTGAAGTGTTTCCTTGCCTGTGGGGTGTAAATACTTCATTGTTGCCCTCCAGTAAATTCTGTTGCCATCCAATCACTCTGCTTCAGAACAAAGCAGCTTTAAGACCTCAGTTTATCTGCCACGAAAAGGCAGCTTTATGGTGTCTTTTATAATCTATGATAATACCAGACAGTTTAAACCACTATTTGCTAGAATATGAATTGGCAGAAAAAACATCACTTAATATCACATTTGAAAGGTTGTTAACAGAAATCACCAACAGGAAAGTAAAAAGAAAAGGAATTAAAAAGGAACACTTAACCCTGGGTCATCCTCAATTAGGAACACAGTTCTAGGACACCAGTTAATGTTGCTCCGGGTTGGCATGTCCCGCTGGTGGCTTTCCGTAAATTGTCAGTTAGTGGAATGTCACAGGCAGTGGGAGTCTTAGTCTCCCCTGCTCTTGGGGCTAAGCTGGAGACATCAGGAGTATGTTTGGTACGCCTTAGAATCCCAAAGAGAAACAGAACTTCTTTGAGACTCCTTGGGTTGCAATTCCAGCTTGTGCCATCCCCTGTCATCCAAGCTCATGAAGAGATGGGGCTCATCCGAATGAGGTGAAGCCGGGTGTTCGGGCCACGTGGGTACAAGCTTGAATTACAGCACTTATACTCAGAGAATCACAAACATTTGTTAGTAGTTTTTATCTGATTGTTTTCTTACAAGTGACAGATGACTCTCAAAACTGCAAATCAGAAGAGTTCGCAACTTTATCGCTTTTGATCTATAAAAGAAAGGGCTAGGAAGTGAAACAAATTCCTCTGATTTTTCATACTTGCCTGGATGATCAATGACTAATTCCAAGCTAATCCCTATTGCTGCTCTGTGGTCCACGTTTCCTCTCAGCACAGCTTTTCCTCAAATGTCCTTGATCACTTTCCTGAGCCATATTTAAAAAACCAAATAGAAATTTGTCCACCTTGTTTGCAAAGGAAAAAACCTCTCACACTATTTCTTATAAAGAGCTTCCTTAAAACAAGAAAAAAAAAAACCAACTGAAAGAACACTGAAATTGGAAGTTAATCCACATGAGACTTATAAAAAGGGGAAGGTGGAGCTGCACAGGGCAGGAGTCAGCTCCCTTTCTTAAATGAAGAGTTCCTGTTTGACAGAATAGTTATCCAGGCATTATACACTGACCTCTAATTTTTTTTT
This sequence comes from Scolopax mira, assembly GCA_004320125.1. Classification (NCBI taxonomy): domain Eukaryota; kingdom Metazoa; phylum Chordata; class Aves; order Charadriiformes; family Scolopacidae; genus Scolopax; species Scolopax mira. The sequence goes on along the minus strand of BJBW01001024.1, from coordinate 462,568 downwards.
TTTCCTAAGCTGGAAGAACATTACCAAACACAGTAGAAAATTATTTACACCTGTCATGTGTCATCATTCGAGACCCAGTCCTAACGTCTCTTTTCACACACTCATAACCTGTGTTATGCGTGTGCCTGTGAAGCAGGCATCATACAAGCATCCCAAAAGGAATTCAGTATTTTGCATTTTTTACAGGGTCTGGTAAGTCATAAAATTTTTAAGTTAATCTCCAGTGAATGTGGAGGTAAGAAATACATATTCAGTACTTAAATGTGGCAACGGGCCTACAGGAGACACAGGATACGATCTTAGAGGTAAAGAGCGCTTCATTGATGCACAACGGAGGTGGGTTAAGGTTCTATCATCCAGAGATTCCCTAGCTTTTGACCTCCATGCAATTTTAAAACTTTTTCTCCAGTTTAAAATTTATTTTTTGAAGCACAGGTGTCTTACCAGGTGGGTAAAAAGCTTTGCCAGTTAGCTCTGTTATTTTGGGAGACTGTTTCCTATATTAGCTATATCCACAGGTAGAGAAAACCAACTCAAGGAACAAATTAAGACATTTATTTATGTATTGTTACAAATTTGTGGTTTTTTCCATTAAACATATTTAACAGGACAACCTATTTGCACCCAAGGCCTTTCAGCATTTTAATAAGCTAAAATATACACTTTTGGTGCCATATAAATTATGGTCAAAAATAATTCTCAAAGACATAGTGAGGGGACAAGAACTTTAACTCAAGTTGAAATAGTCAATTCCCTTCAATAGTGGTTTCTATTTAATGAGGTTATAATTCTTTACACTAGCAAACTATATACAAATAATACCACAAAACTACTGTAAATGCAGTAAATGCAAAAATGTAAAAAATATACACATATACACAAATTGCTGTGTTTCTGTCTGAACTACCGTACTATTAAGAAATCCAGTACAAATGCACAATTCGTATTTATGTACTTAATTTGTAGTATCTAATTTTTCAATTGTAAACAAGATTCAGCATGAAGAGCAACTTAAAACAGTTGTCAGAAGCTTAAATCATGAGGCCTGGAGACTGAGAGACTATACGCACACTATGGATCCAAACGGACACACATACCCATGCCTTTTCTGACGATGCTTCTATTGCTGCGAGATTTAGGGTATTTCAAAGACTTCGGAGTATTTAGCTACTCTAAACAAATTCTTGGATTTACATGTTTTACTTTATTTAAAGTAAAATCAGGATTGCATTTCCAGGTACATGGATAATGTTGAGTAAGACTGCCTTGCTCATAAACACTTAGCTTTCTTCATAAACCGCAAAGCTGTTTTCTTGACAACTCTCAATTAAGCAACTGTAAATGAAAGCAAGCAATGGATGTTCACAATCAACCCCCTAACGAGAAAATAGAAGCAGACACATCCCTTAAGCACAGATGAACTCCCTGGTGACTGACCTAGTGCTTCTCATTAGGCAAGTACACAAAGGGTACGCTGCCTCGCTAAAGGGCTGTGCTAATTAGGGACCGGCAACAGATACTTGACAGAAAATGGAAGCTGCCTTTGCATGGATGTGATGATTTGCTCTCAGTCACTGTTATCATTCACATGAAGCATGGTTTCTGGTGTTTTGGGGTTGTTGGGTTTTTTTTCCTCCCAGAGATGGCTGTCTTATTTCAGGTACTTCCCAGGCACTCATCAATGTAGTATTTGAAGCACCAGGATGCTTCAGGATAAGAGTTCTGTCTGTCAGGAAAGCACACGACTGAGCCACAGCAGTAGAGAACCTGGACATTAAACATGCCAGTCTGCACCCGCCACAAAGGGGAGAAGGGCGAGTATCAATAGCAACTGGAAAATTCAAGTACAACAGCACTTTTGCAGATCTCCTTGTGCTAACAGAGACCTCAGCAACGTATCCATAGGTTTCCACTGCCAGGAAGTAACATCCAGAGCCAAACCTCTTTTTTGATATTTTTTTTTTTTTTTTTAAGTGCTTGAAAACTCATACAGTATTGAGCAGAGCACTTGATGAATCCCTTCTCACCCACGATATATACTTTTTGATTTAAAACACAAGCCGCTCTGTAGAAGACTCCTTTTTTTTTTTAAAAAAAAAAGGTCCAAATGTAAAGACTAGTTTGGTGAGCTTGGGGTTTTTTAACATTTCAAACACTGCAAGAGCATATTACAACTGGAAAATATGCAGAATATGCACCCAAAAATTAAGAAACTGCTTGTAAAAATAAAATGTTGGGAAAAAATTTAAATCAATTCACTGAAAAGGCTCAATAAAGTGCAAGCAGTAAATGCAAGGGTTTACACAGTGAAAAAGTGAAGTTTAATAAATTTGTATAATCTGTATTGCTGATAGACACTCTATAAAAATGTCTTACCTTGACAGCATGCCCTCATATAAAAATATATTCTAATTGCATTGCACCACAACCAGATCCATGACAGAATTGAAAAAGTAATGAATACGGAAATACCACTGCTCCTTTTCAATGTCAAAAAGGAAGAAAATATGTAGATTTATACTACTACAATGCACTCCAATTAACTAGACCAACTGGACCAGCTGGAATTTCATAGTATGGTAATGGCAAATAAGAATGATGCTCTGCTACTTACTTGCATTGACCCATCGTCACTCCTTGAGAAGGCAGCCAGGAGGTGCCAAACTGCCTTTATGGAACTCACTCCTGTGCAAAATGCTCGACCTTTGAGCTCTTACTAAAGCAGAGCTCTCTCATTACCAGCCAGAAGTATGAACTGCCAGCAAGTATTGTTACATCATAAAATATTTCACATAATTAAATTGGCATATATGTCTTCTCCAAAGCATCTCCTCCTGCTTATGGCAAGTTGTTTTATTAAAATAACCAGGTCTTCAAAGTGTACCCCAACTTTGATGATTCCAGTGAAGGAAACCAAAATTCTGTAATGCCACCTGTCACCCAATGCAAGAATTTGTTTGTAGCTGGAGCTGTTCTATGAAAAACAATAAAGCAGACTACAGAAGTCTTCCCAGCAGAGGGGATATTTTCAAACCATTTACCCTCCAGCCAGATTCTTTGGTGTTGAGGAATAGCTCGTGTAGTATCAGGATGAACAAGCAGTAACTATTTTCCTTCAGACACTCCTATTTGACCCATAAGCAAGCTGCTAGTGGCAGGCATTAAATAAGTGAGGAAAACCTCATCACCCTTAGAGAGTGAAAACTGATCAAAAGCATCCGATATCCCTCTTTCAGTGGAGATTTCCCATACAGCATATTTGCAGGATTTCAACTTATGACAAGCACAGGACTATGTCAAGCTTAAATTCTGGCAAGTCATCCAAAGTTTTAAGTTGGTGAAATTCAAAACAAGTACTTTTCTATTCAGAGTTTTTATCCTCCAGTTTTTGCTGATACCAGAAAAACCAATTTATTCCAGCATAGCTACTGCTGAGACTTTTAACTGCCCAGAAATGGCACAATGTCAGTTATTTAATAAGTTCCGTGGAGATCCTGGTCGCCTAATTAAACTGTAAATAATGTCAGTACTAATTTTGATTTTTGAAGTTTTGTTGATTATTTTTTCAAGTCCTCTCACCCATCCCCAGTTCAAATTTAATGACCCCAAATACTCATTTGTCAAATAACTGACAATACACAATTTAAATTAAAAATACCTTGTGAGAGCAGCAACTTTGCAACAATATGAACTTTAAGTAAAAGCAGATATTAAAATAAAGTCTGCATAGAATTTTAACTATGAAATTATGAAATAATTTCTTTTTACTTTACTTAGGATTTCTCATTCTTACAAAGAACTGTTGGATACAGTAACATTTAACTGCTGTTTTCCTGAAGAAGAGTTATTTTTAGCATTGTAATTAGTGTGACAGAAGACAAAGTGTTTTTACATATAACGAGTATAGTTTAAACAAATTTAAGATACATTTCTGTAGGATCATCATCAAATGATGCTCTTTTCAATAATTTCTGTAAGCTTCTAAACCACATAAAGGATAATGCACATTACATTTTATTCACACTATAAAAAAAGCACAATATACAGGCCATATCCTTTAAAGTGCAACACAACAGAACATTTCTGCAACATTCAGGTTCTTCGAAGACCCACAAAAGTAGGTATTTAATATTTAGGAACAAATCCTGTTCACAGGTGTATCAACACTGAATCTAACTTCTGAATGGTTACCAAGCTTGCCCTTGCTGTAAGTGCCACGCTAAAAAGCGATGCTTATGACCACTAAGTGATATTATCTTGTCATATTCCTTATTACACAGCCTTCATGTCTCGTGTCCAAAATGAAAGCTTTTCTCCTTTAGTCAGTGAGGAGCTGCAGAGCCCTTTATTGAAGGCAGTTCTTTGACTATGCTCAGAAAACATCTTTAGAGTATGCTTAGTTTCACCGTACAGGCTGCTGCTTCCGATGTTAAATCTGCCAAGAAAATTACAGTAAACAGACTAGAGCAAGCATGTCTCTGAGCTGGCAGCGCATGCTTCGCTACGTTTGGCACTATCTACCAAAAGTATTGGTAACACACAGTATAAGCAAGTACCAATTTGCTTTCCACTTCATAAATATTTTTGGTTGGATGTTTTGCTAATAATAGTTGAAAACCTCGTTTGTTCCTGAGATGAGCATAACATAACAAAACAGTGAGCTCCATCTAAAGCTGCCAACAGGACCATCTTCTGCATTTCCAGTCTCGCTACCTGCCTGCTGAGCCAGATTTAGAATCTCAATCCTCCCCAAGGCGCCACTTCTGAGACTCTTCTTGACGCACATCTGGCCTGATCTGGTTTCTCATTCCTCCGAGAACATTTGAGGTTGCCTCTGTGGCAACAATGAAAGGTTTAACCACGGTTGGTGGAATTTGGCGGAGGACTCCTCCTACTGCTCCAGTTACTCCTCTGTTTTCATGCTCACGAGCAGCAGTCTCATAGATGGTTTGGGCTGTGTCCGTAATCCCCTTTGAGAAATTAAAAGAAATTAGTTACGCTGAAAAACAAACTGCTCCTAATTTTAAGGGAAACTTTAACTGCCTTTAACTTTGCCTTCTCTGTGATTTGTAACTTTGTGACTTGTATACTGATACAGCAATATGCTATTCTGATACTGCATTTATGCTCAATCCAGCATTATGCCTAAAGTCTAACAATTTCAGAATTAACAGTGACCGGGGTGGTAGAGAAGGGAAGGATGGACATTGTGAGGAAGGAAATCAAGTTCATGTATCTCAGGACAACTGTAAACCTTCATAACTGCAGAACAGTAAAGTCCTAATCATGCTTTTCTGCATAACATTTTACTTCCACTTCTCTTGATTTTTCCATGCAGTTTCTGTAGGTTAGGACTACTGAATGAAGACAGTCTTCTCCAAACTAAATCCCCTTCTTCGTTTGGTCAGCTTAAACTAACATCTCATATTTTATTTGCTGTCTTAGGAAATAATTCTGAAGTTTGGTTAAGGACAATGATTTTGCACTCACCTCTTTTACTACACTGTATGCTTTAGCTACACCTTCCCGCAGGTCTACTGGCTGATGAGCTAAACGATGGCGAGGGAACCGTTTGATCTTTTTTGCTTCAATAAAAGTAGGCCCTGGTGATACCATGTCATATGCAGTTTCTGCAGCTGCCTGAAGATGAGGAGTGAATGCAATATATTTAAGAAGTCTTATAGCATCAGAGCACAAATTTAAGCTACTAACATAAATTAGGGTGACATAATTGAAATAAAAGAATTGCAATTCCAGAAATAATATTGATTTACATCACATTATGGTTTTTGCACAAGTACTTCTGGAATGGGTGCAGCTGTAACTACACATTAATTTTCACAATGAAAGAACAAATATTGCAGGTTTTGGTAGGGTTTTACCCCTCCCATTTGCATTCCTTCAAAGGTATCCTCTAATCTGCACAACACGCTTAAGATAGAAACTGAAACATTTGATTAACAGCACATTTTTCTTACAAACACAGAAGCATGTATATAATTCCACTCATGTGAATAATGTAATTGCTTCAAACTTTCACGCATCTACGATTTTTGAAAAATTAGGTAAAAACTTATTTTTGCTATGTATTTTGCATTGAGGAACACATTTATTAACACTGTAATCCAAGATTATAAAATTTTTTGGATTTAACTCTAGACTTCATGTACATCAACACAGTAGTGGTACTGAGGCAGTATTTTGGTTTGGTTGGCTTTGGCTGAGTTCTAGGGTCGGGAATTTTTGTGGTTTTTGTTTTTTGGGTTTTTTTTTTAATATATATACATATAAGCACAGATAAGCTACATTTTAAGAAAAAGTTAAGATTCTTACTGGAAAATACACATATGTGAAGAACACATCTTTCTCAATATCAGTGATTTTGTAGTGCAGCTGAGTATTTTAGTATTGAACTGTACATTGTAATACATTAAAGACATGTAACAGCTTCAGTGTTCAGCAATATTTTAACACAATTTTCTAAAAATTGCATTTGATGCCACCTCACAGACTGTTGCAAGCTTTGCCCAGTCTGCTTTCCTATTTATACAGTTGTTTTTTTTTAAGACATGCTCCCAACCGTAACTATACAGCATTAAAATATTAGCTTAATATAGAGCACTACTAGCAACACTTCTCATTTTATGTCTGACTCCAGAAGTACCATACTATACCTGTATAGTCTGAACCATTCTGTTTGTCAGTTCCAGTGCTGCCATTGCAGTGGAAGTACCAAAAGAAGCTGCTCCTCTTTGAAAACCTCTTACAATCCGGCCATCCTTTCGATACTGCTCTATTGGTAACCACACCAAGTCTTTCAGACCTTGGACTGAAAATGAAGACACAACACCATAGTTAGAAAGTTCTCTTCAGTAAGCGGAATGCCTTGAGAGGCAATGAAAACAAATGTTACTATTGTGGGTGGTTTTGTTTGTTTAAAACAACTGCCATGTGTGTCTGAATAGAAGTAAGAATTAACTTACCTAACTGCACTAGAGAATGCATAGGCCCTACTCCTCCCAAAATTCCCGGTAGCTGGTTTTTCTTTATATCATTAAGCCACTCGCTGATAGCATAGGAGAACAATTTATCCACACCTAATAAACTGAAGTAAATAAAATTATTATTATTTTTTTAAAAAGAAATGCATTAGTCATTAAAGTAAACAACCATGTAATTCAAACCAAAGAAAAGCTATTTTCAGCTGTCGTGTTTTGTTGCTGTTAGCCAACCAAATGTTTCATGAATATATGCTTCATAAAACTGAATTTCAAGACTGCATAATCACATCCAGGTCAATGTAAACATACAACTAAAATTTAGAAAGTTTAGCACCAAGACTAAATATTGTCCTGAAAATAGATGTGTTTTTTTGAATGCTATATATTTAACAAAAACTAGAATCAGGAAGTATTTGTAAAGTCAAAAAGTGTCTTGGATTTTAGAAATACATCTTAGAGAATTTGCTTGCCTTGCAGAAACCTTCAGTTTCAATTTGCAATACTGATGTTAATTTACAATTAGATACTTACCCATGTCTGTAACAAAGTCTCTTCAGCTTTAATTCTGAGCAGTTTAACTGAGCAAGCCCAATAAGAATCCCAGCAAGCGTCCCCTGTAAGAAAAATATTTTTTCTTACACACAAGATCACAAGAGTTTATTCATCCTGTACAATCTCAACTCTTATTACAGGTACTCGTATCTAGAAAACTGATTCTCTCCCAGTCTCCCAAATGCTACTTGTTACAGTGCTAGGAATTATGTTACATGAAAACTTGCAAGAGGTTGAAAACTGGCTTAGTCAGCTATTCTTAAGAAAAACATATGGATACAAGAAGCCTTCTTCAGAAATATTAAGATACAATAAATTGTGTAAATATAGCTTTGCATTAGTGTGTTCCCAGCATTCTAAAGCTGCTATTTCATTTTTTGACTTCTTTGGCAGCAGTGCAAATGCAAGAAGTTGCTGCTGTTACTTGTCCCTATTTTCTTCCATGACAGAGTACAGACCGAGCTGTGCAAAGAGGAGCCTTTGAGGGCTGCTCCATAAACTCATTATGATATTCAATTCTTAAAAAACTATGAGCATTTTTTTAATGTGTATTAGATTCTGCCATTGTTTATTAAGCCCATACATTAGAGACTGCAAGGGAAACGAACAAGGCAGGGGAAGACAACACTTGATTTTATTCTGGGATTAATGAGGAAGAAAACAAGTTGCACAATTCTGGCATCAGATAGTGGTGTCATCTTTTGATGGGCACCACAGGTGTGTAAAATGATTTCTAGCCAGTCACTGAGTCGAGAAATGCAACTTTCAAGTTTCACTCTGAGCTAACAGTAGCTGGAGGATTTACTCTGTAGTTTTCAAATTAAGAGTAAAACAAGGTTAAAGCTTTATTGAACCTAATAAAAAAAATGTTCTATACTTCTCAAGTTCACATCAATAATGAGAAGGGAGCGTAAAAATAGATCCCAGCTGAGGGGAGGGGGGGGATCAAAACAAACAACATAATTTTTTTTGCTCTACAGCATCAGTATTATATACAAACCTGATCCATTGATACATGTTTGCCGTGATAATCAAGCCGTATTGGAACTTCTGATGTAAACCGAAATTCTCTGAAATATACAAAGGAAATTTTACAGTGAGAAACATGAAAAGGAAAAACTATCCTTTCAAAAAGAAATCCATGATTTCCCATCCTCCTGGAAGAGGATGCCATACCATTTTCTGTAAACCATAAATTCTCCAGTTACTATTAGTACTTCAGAACAAGTGTGAAAAATAGTATGGTAAAAATCAACTTTTCTTGGTTTATCATCATCTAGTCAATGTTAGTATTTATAAGGAATTTATAAAGCCAATATTTAAAAATAAATTTATAATAAATTTAACATTCCTGCAAAAGTGCTACTAATATTGCAGGTGATTATCTTCCTTCAATTTTCACAGCATGAATTTCAGTTAAAAAAAAAACAAGTATGGCTAATGATAATTCTGTGGGCACAATTTAGCCCTGCAGCTGGAACTCATTACAAAATTCTGTTAGTGATATATGTGATGGAATAGAACCAGTCTTTCCTCATAATTCGGCTCTTCACTGCTTACCAAAGTACATATCTGTTGTTAGAGGTACTTATGATGTGAATACACAAGAGAAAACTTCTGTATAAAAAGCTGCGATTTTTAAAATCACTTCCTACTCAGGACTACAACAGAGTTTTTCTTCTGATATGTTAATCTTGTAACTCTCCCATATTCTTTTCCTTTATATACTCTGATCTCTGGTTTTATTACATCACATTTACATTGTTAGACATAAAAGTAGAAAACTGCTCTTTTTATTTATTTATTTATAAAACATCTCATTACTGGTTCTGTATGTGGCAGAGCTTTAATTAATTTTATTTTCCTGTACACTGTAGCGTGCAAAAGTTCATTAACCCACACACCCCCCACCCCCAAAATTTACTTTGTCAAAAGGTCTGAATAGTTTATCATCTCAATTTGTCAAAGCATTCAGTAGAACAGCTGTGGGTCACTGGAAAGTTTGTTTACCTGAAAAACACTGGCTGGTCACTGTATGACGTTACTTCTTCTGAGAAATGATGATCCTCTCCATTTACAACATCCACAGAATCAATGCTACCATTTTCATTTGCTTGCTTGTGAGATGAGAAAGAAATGACTGGACTTGGGTCCTTAAGGCTGCTGACATGCCTGGGCAAACTACACGTAACTTCAGCACCAGGAGACTTTTTAACTAAGATAAAAATACAATAAATTTACCCCTATTTTTGACAGCAATTACAAAAAAAATGGGTTTATACAACTATCTCACTAAGCTCTAATGCTTATTAATAAAAATTACTAGCAGGACATTATTTAGATTCTCTTAGTAAGCATCATGGATTCATGGATTTGACAGAGTTGGAAGGGACCTCTAGAGATCATCTAGTCCAACTCCCCTGCTAAAGCAAAGTTGCTCAGAGCACATCACTCAGGACTGCATCCAGGCAGGTCATGAAAATCTCCAGAGAAGGGGACTCCACGACCTCCCTGTGCAGCCAGTTCCAGAGCTCTGTCACCCTCACTGTAAAGAAGTTTTCCCTCATATTTGAGTGGAACTTCCTATGTTCCAGTTTACGCCTGTTGCCCCTCATCCTATCGCTGGAAACCACTGAAAAGAGTCCAGCTCCATCATCCTTCAACCCACCCTTTAGGAACTTGTAAACATAGATAACGTCTCCCCTCAGTCTTCTCCAGGCTAAAGAGCCCCAGCTCTTTAAGCCTTTCCTCATAAGGGAGGTGCTCTAATCCCTTAATCATCTTGGTTGCCTGACGCTGGACTCTCTCCAGTAGTTCCCTGTCCCTCTTGAACTGGGGAGCCCAGAACTGGACACAGTATTCCAGTTGTGGCCTCACTAGTGCAGAGTAGAGGGGAAGAATGACCTCCCTTGACTTGCTGGCCACACTTCTCCCTATGCAGCCCAGGATTCCATTGGCCCTCTTGGCAGCAAGGGCACATTGCCGGGTTATGGACAGCCTGCCATCCACCAGGACTCCCAGAAGATCCACATCTAACCTATATTGGTGCCTGGGGTTCTTCCTCCCCAGGTGCAGGACCTTACATTTGCCCTTGTTGAACATCATTAGATTCTTCTCTGACCAGCCCTTCAGCCTGTTCAGGTCATGCTGGATGTAGGCATAGTCCTCTGGAGTGTCAGCCAGCCCTCCCAGTTTGGTATCACCAGCGAACGTGCTGAGGATACACTCTGTCCCCTCATCCAGGTCATTGACGAGAATAACTTAGTTATCAACAGAAATTATTGCAAGAAGCTTAAGTTGAGGTTTATGCATCAGCATACATAATTCATCCAGTTTTAACGGTAGTACTGCATAATACTTCATTATCTATGCATTTCACTACGACTTCTCAACAGAAACAGGTAAAGTATAGCTAATAACGAACTCACAAATATAGTTAATAGAGGAAATATGCTTTTCAATATATATTTAGTTTTGCAACAAATCGTGTAGTACTGTTCAACTGTATACTTATATTGTAATGCTTATTTATGATCTTGAACTCTCTTCCTTTCTCTAGAGGTTACACAACTTCAAGCTATTAGACAGACTTACTCCTTTATGCAAGAGATATTAAATAATGTACTTTTTTAATAGCAACTCCTATTATGGTATACACAGTCCTCAATTTTTTCAGAGGTACTTATTAAATATGCTCCAATTTTGTTGAAAATTTTTATACAATGTGGATCCCAGCTGTTGAAGACCTTTGTTGGTATTTATAAAATACAAAGCCAAAATACCCAAAGGTTCTGTGTTCTAACAAATTAGTTACTAATGTTTGGGTTTGGTCACCAATTCTTTCACAAACGAGATTCACATGTGAACTTATATACATATTACAGGAAAAAGAAGCAGCCTTCATATTAGATTTTTGAAAGGTATACCTTCAGGATCTGGAGTAACTAAGAGTTCTACTTCTGTAGAGAGGCTAGTGAAAAAATCCTTCAGGAAAAACAAGGCATCCTAATGTCAAAAATAAAATACAATTAGGTTAAAAAAACAAACCACACAAAAAAAAAACCCAAAAGAGATAAATACCCATTTGTCTAAAAAAATAATATCTATTATTCCAGCTCTTTACTCCTATTTGGATATGAATCAAACCACAATTCTTCTTTTTGATCCTTTAACAAGTGCAGAAGCCACACAGAAATCTAGGACAGAAACTAAACAGACCCTCTTGGTCACTGCCCCGGCTCATACAGTATGATTTCATAATCTATCTAGCTCTGTCTTAAAACTCCAGGGTTGTTGTCATTATCTCTGCTCTCATTTTGGAGACTGTTCTAGAACCCAAGTGTTCTAATGGGTACAAACTTTTCTCTGATTTCCAATAAAAGGGTACTCAAATACAGCTTGTATTCATCTCTAATATTGCCAATGTCAGACCAATTATTGCAGATCAGATCTCACCACTACTTCATTAAAAGTCATTAATATTTCTGCTGTTAATGCCTTGTCAGTCTGATGCATCACACTGGTGCCTTGCCTTTAATGACATCTGGATTTCCTTTTTTTTTTTTTTGTTACCAACTAATAAGTAGACAGCTTAGGTAGTAATAAGAGTTTCTAACATGACTGTATGCAGCCCTGTGATTCCAAGACAGCTGCAGTTAATTTTGCAGAAGCTGGAAAGGCAAATTTCGTTTATGGTACAGAAAGTAAGACTTAGAAATTGTAGATAACACATTTCCTCGCTAGATGGCAGTATTTCCATGCCATTTTTCTATATGAAATTACTACAAGCAATATGGAGTTCTATTTTTCTCAATAAAATGAAAACCTAGTGTCTAATGTGTGCTGAGAGAAGAAAGTAGGTATGGAACTCCTAATTGTGCTTTTGAACAAAACCCACATCTCTCTGCAGATGACAAGTTAAACAGAAAATGTCTCAACAAGAAATAACTGCACTTTAAACTTGAATGCACATACATATGTAGCTCCCAAGTGTTTCTTGAGAATATGAAAATTATTTTGCACAAAGGCTTGGTAAAGAAAGTAAAACAATTTATCCTATGCCTCTTCTTCATGCCACTGCCGTTGATAGCAAGACCATAGCCTTCAGAGTATAGAGAGTGTCCTTGACTACAACATTGTGAACAGCTTGTAGATTAACGATTAACTTATTTTCAATTAAAAACACTAAATGCACTTCACGATCAAACAAAGCAAGATCATTCAAGATTAAGTATATTCTTTTTAAAAGACATGAGTTCAAGACATTAGAGATCATCAGAAGTCTCAGGAGGTAAACTGGTATTACTGAGAAAACAACCAGGTCTACAGATGTTCTTAGTTTTTAAATTAAAAAAGGCTAGTCTCGGTAATATCTGGAGCAAAAGGAAAGTTCTAATGTGGATATAAAGAAAAGTGGTAGAGATCCAAAGACATGTGTGATCGATCATAAATAAAAGAGGTATGAAATGAAGAAAACAACCGCATAAAATGTCTGTACTGGTTACAAGTATCTGGTAAAAAGCTAGTATCACTAAGTAAATAACAGCTGTTTGTTTGGGCTTTTTTTCATTGGCATAACCGACCTGGTCAATATTGAGGCGAAGCGGCATTAGTGAAACACGTAAACAACATTCCTGCGGGGATCTGCCAGACTCTGGACGGACATGTAATGCTTTAACTGTTAACTGAGAAAAAATAAAAAGATAAATATAAGTAATACCATTCACAATTATTAAATCTCAGAACATTAGCTAGGAAAAACATCTACCACAAGAAGTCTGTACTAATCTGATCCAGTTACCAGTTATAAAGCTAAAGTTGAATAAATAACTTATTATGGTTGTTATAAAGGAAAATTAAATATGAGAACCTAAAAAAAATCCTCCAAATTCATAAATCCTTTATCAATAGAACAAGTAAGACTACAGTATATCATAAAACTACAATTCTGCATGCATAATGAAAAGTCTATTCATACTCATACAAGCAGATGTCTGTTCAAAATAAAAATCTGAAAGCTACCAAAGTAGTCCTGCACATCTACTTTTTTAAACTGACAATCTCAAAAACATTAATAAGTGACATATTAATAAGCAAACTGACTTCTTAATTAGTTTTTATATCTACAAAGAGTCAAACAAGTAATTATCAACAAGTTATATTACTTCAGTGTTCCATGATCTCATGTCTCTTCTTCTGGAAGATTAAGAAATTTATACTATCTCCACAATGATAGTCCAACTGCTACAATTATAATTAATTAACATATTCCATAACAGTACCATGTTTGAATGCGCTTTTCTGGGCATCTCCTTACTGCAGTAGAGATAGAGAAATTTATTCATCTGCGATGTAGCTAAACGATCTCTAATCTCCAGGTCTTGAACAATGAAAACCTGCCGTGACACTGGCTGCTCCAACAGATTTGATTCACCTTCTGCCCCACCTGGAGGGTACACCTCATGCTGGAATTTCACCTTTTAAAAAGGAAAGAAAACCAACATTATCAGCTTCAGTGAAAGTTCAAGCCAGAGAGAGCCAGCGTAAGACAAAGAACAAGTTTTGCTTTTCGTTTTAATATGAGACTGCTTTTTTCCTCTCCATCCTAACATCTTTCTTACATCATGAAGCCTGTACAGGGCAATCTTGTCATTCTTGCATCCTGCAACTTCTACACTTAGGAAAGTAAATTTCTGTGGACTAAAGTAAGTAAAGAAAAAGGAAACTGACACTAGAAGAAGCTACTTGAGAAGCCTGATGGTAGGGAAACTTTTGCTTACTTTAGTCCACAGAAATTCTAGTCTTTCTTAAACTCTAAAGAATACTGAATTCTCTCCTTTTCCTTATCTCTTGATGTAGTTCTCATTTTCAAAGAACCTGTGGTCACCTACAAATGATTCCCTGTCTCAGTAACTCCCACCACATCCTTGTCTATAATGTAATGAGGCAGAGGACACATCACAAGCAGAACAGTGGCCTCTGCTGCCCAGATACAAGCAGTGTTTCTAACACCTCAGTATGTGCCCTGTTTTCAAGATACACGTGATAATGAACATCTAAAACACTGAAGAGAAAAACAGATGGTTATCATAAACACTGCTAAGAAACTTTGTTTTTTGACACTTGTCTTTTCTCCTTAATTTCTTGTTTAAACATTGTTATTATTAAGTCTTGTACCAAGTTAGAGGTACAAGCAGGGGAAAAAAAATACTACTACTTTCTGCCTTAATACTAATACCAACTCATTAAACGCCTGCAAATTAAGAGAGAGAGGTACACTTCTACATATGAAGTTTTCCATGTGGAATATTAAATGCTTCCCTTTTTCTAACTTTTTATTGCAATGTCACATTTTCTTCTTAGAAAAATCATAAAATAAGTATCAAACATTTCTGGCAAGTTTGAAGTGCTAATAGGATGAATTCTAAGCTCTAGAAATGCATGTAGACTACAAAAGGCATTTAGTTTTATATAGTATCTTTCATGTCCACAGAAAAGTTTGAGAAAACCTAATTTTCAAAAGGTCTTGTTATTGTTCCATTTAAGATGAAATTGGGTTAACTCCTTGCCAATATTCTTCACAGTACCAGAATCGACCACGTAGCTTCCATGTTAGAATTAAGCACAGGCTTAAAAGCAAGAGTAACATGCTTATGCCTGAAGGGTGCTAAATATGTTAGGGGAAATAGAGGAACTATACTGTGATATAACTGAATGTTATTTAATATCTAGTTATCATCAACTGATACATTGAGAGTCTCAATAGATCTACATCCCAGTTATTTTGCTAGAACATTTAGCTTCATATTAAGTGTACCAATTCAGAGTAGAACTGAAGACAGAAAAACAGAAGAGCAGTTGCGTGATGTGGCTATATTAAACAAAAACTTTAAGAATATAATAATAAATGTTCTTTATCTTTAGAAATGTTTATTCAGCAAGTAAACAATACTGTGCTAGAAGAACAAATTTTTTGTTAAACAAATTGTAAATTCAACACCTGAAAAGTAATTGCTTAGATATAGATACTAATGGAGGAAGTCCTACTGAATTCTAATGGAAAGCTGTTACCAAAAGGATATAAAATGTAAAGATATTCACACACAGACAGCCACGGCTGAAGCTGTTTCTGTCATTCACCTTGCTTAACTGTATTTCCATTAGAAAGTCTGGGTTTCTTCCTCTTCCCCCACATGCTGTACTTCGTCCATGCCTTGTTGGTGTATGAGACGGAGAACTATGGGGACTTCTGGGGAAATAAAAAAGGAAAACACATTTTCACACATTAAATTTAAAAGCTATATCACTGTTAACACTAAGAGCACATATGTTTCACTGAATATAGCTTATTGGTGTTTTAATGGTTACGAGAAAAATACTAGGAAATACCAAAGAAATACTGGAAACTTTGTTACAGTTGACCAACTAAACGCTTTATTTCTATTGCTGAATTAATGCATACTTAAGCAGAACACTAGGTATTGGCTTCCCACCAAATTAACAATCATGAAACATCTTCTTAATTTTGGGTGCAATAATATGAATTACACTTTAGTTTACATGACACCCTGAAAACCAGACTCCAGCTACCATAGCAATACTTTTATACTCCTTAAGCCTCAATCTCTTTAGGAAAATTTAACTTATACTATAAGCCTTGGAAGCAAACCCCATCCCTCCAAAAAAAAACTAAAACCAAACTCAGATTGTCCAGGTTAAGACACAGGAAAATTATACTTTGATTTGTGGAGCTAAACTGAATAAGAAGATTCTAGATTAGGGACCCTTCCAACCCAATCCATTTTATGATTGATTCCTTTTGAGGAGGGAGCAAAGAAACCAGTGAGGGAGACTTGAAATTGAAGAGTGAGATTACTAAATTTTCCCTTCGATTTGAGGTTATTTTTAAATGTTCTTTCTAATCTACAGAATTACATCAAATACTTACATGAAACTTTTAGCTGGAGATGTTGGTGGTGCAGTCCCAAAATCCCTTCCACCATAAAGATGCCAAATAAGAGAGATTTCCTTCACAACATAGCGTACCAGAGGAACAGGAAAATGAAGGGGAGCTTTGCTTGTGTCTGTTTTTTTAATAGGCTGGCTGAAATGATTTTCTTTTATGGTAATTGCATCATCAACCATTATTTTTATTACTGGCTCTTCCTCTTTTTCCTAATTAAAAAAAAAAGCATTGAGTAGGTGAAATGCATTCTGTCTCTAATGATATGTCTAATTCTTTTGTATGAAGAGAAATGAAAGTTATTCTGTACTGTCTTCTAAAGCTTATACAAACACAGGCTTGGTTTAGCAATGTTTCCTATAAAGTAACTTAAAGACATAAACATATCAATAAATAAAGAGATAAACATATCAAAATAAATTAGAAGTAGTTAAAAAAAATCTCATTCTAACTGTAAACAAGAGTTAAAAACAAATTAAAAAACATGGAAAAGCCCAGGCTACCATATTAGCACTTTTGGAAACAAACGAGCTGAGAGGTAACTGGGCAAATACAGCTTCTAAGCAGGAATAGAGAACTGCTTCTCTCTATTAAGAAGAATTTAACCAGAGATACTACAGAAACAGCTTGTGTTCATGTTTTTCAAGAGTTTGAGCATAGTTTCCTAAATCTTTTAACGCAGTGGACAGACAGTAATGTAAAGTGACACACAAGCTTTTCTCTGATCCTTTGGCAAGGATCTTTGGTGCCATAAAAGCACCAAAAGCTTAGACTAGGAGAGAAATGAATAAAAGATGAGAAGTGCACAGCTGCTATTTTGATAAATACTATATTTTGCTTATTTTTTTTCTAACTATGCCATTACTGCAAGTCAAAATGATAATGACAAAACAGAATTAAAATTTAGGAAAACTGCCAATATAGTTTAATTTGATATTCAGATCAGAGAACAATTCTATACTGCTGAGATATAGAAAAATCATATATATATATTTGAAAATACTTGCATTCATTCTTAAAAGTAACAATGCATTAAGTCCTTTCAAACAGAAAGATTATTTTTCTGCTATTCTAAAGAATAATTCCGCAGAATTTCTGATAAAATTATTATTAAGCAGTCATAAAAATGTATGAAATCTAATTTGTCCATGTCTTTACATAGGCTTTTCTCTAATTCATTTTATATATGTTTGGTTTTTTTAATAATTCTCAAAGCTTCTTACAGCCACAGCAACTTTGGGTGCAAAAAGAATGCAGAAATCATCGCTTTCCGCAGGAACATCTCCCATGGCCTCATTTATCAGGTGATGAGTGAATGAAGCATAAGTGGGACTTGGATCTTGTGAGACATTTCCGCTTTCGTCTGGAAACAGGAAGAGGTCTGAGCAAGATGGCTCCTGAGTTTGAGATCTGTCATCCAAAACTCCTGGGAGTTGAAGGAGGGTAGAGAAAAAACACGTTTCACTGGAAAAATCTTCAAAAAAATATGGAATATAACAGTTAAATAAAATTTGTTACTTCAATTACATCAAGAGAATTTTCTTACTGTATCTTGAAACAATTCCTACTATAAATAAAATACAACTACTGTACAAGTTTCTACTGTACAAGTGAAAATGATTATAATATAACCGTAACTAGTTACTAGTAGAGTTCTCAAAAAATATAGAAAAAAATATTTGTAAAGACCCCCAAAGATACAGAAAAAAACATTTTTGCATCCAAGTTTCTCATTCTATGAGTAAAACTACCACATCAATAACTTTCAGTACTGCACTGACTGCTCGCTGTTTGCCATCAAAAAGAAGACCATACATCATGGAAATAGTGTAATTCCACATTTGCAGTAAGAAATCCTTAGCCAATTTAAACCTGGATTTAACTCTAGCCATGATGAAGAAGCCATGATCCTGTGATAAAATCAATTGCCTTGTTTTATCTGTTAACTGAATGATTTCCTCATAGCTAGAAGTTCCTTCTGTGACTCAGAACTGTACCATCCTCTTGGACTGCCTTCATATGCAGAATAGAGTTCTTTGAGTCCTCCACAGTGCACTGTGCCATATAAAAACTTACACCCATACTAACTTAGACTCCTACAGAATTTGGGTCTTGAAAGAGTCCCACGAAGTCAGATTCCTTCCTACTTTTGCATTGCTGTTACTAAAAGCGAGAATGTTTGACAGTTTGAAATTTCAAAGGTATGCTTCTATTCTTGTTGCAGCATCTCTACACACACAAAAACTTCAATCCCACATTCCTTCCAGAAAGGTTGTTACTTTATGTGTACTTATGCCTCTAGAGAGTTCTTACCATTAGACTCTGGCTTCATGGCAGAAGCTGCCTGTTGAGTCTCAATTTCCTCCATTGCGTCACTCATCAAATCCCGTAAAATTTGTTGTTCTGTTTCAGCAAGGACTGGTCCTTGGGAAGATGGTGGGCTAAAGGTCTCTACCTGTAGGAGAGGAACTATACAGTTACATCTTAAGGAAGACAATTACAACATCGTGCTGAATAAGATTGTTAGCACAGCTTGATACACAGCTCTTAAACTGTAAGAAGTAACACCTTAACTTTATGAGTAATCAAGAGAGCTGAAAGTCTGAGCTAGATGATTCATAAAGTAGGTTAGAACATTATGGTTCAGGGTATTTAGATCAGAGAACTTGGTCAGCTCGCATTTGTCCTGGAATTTCTTTCTTTAGGTAACAATAAAGTACAATAGGTAAACAGAACAAAATATTTTCAAATATTAAGTAGTGATGAAAGTAGAAAGGGCACTATTTAACTCTCATATATATTTTAAGTTGGATGCAACCTGTCAATTTCTTTGCAGTCTTACAGTCTTTGGAAATAGAATGGGGATACCAAAAATTAAAGCATTACTAGGAAGCATAAAGTTACACTATTTTGCCATTTTATACCTTCATTTTTGGCTTGCTAACTCCACGTTTAATCTCTGTCTTTGCAGGTGGATGTAAATCACCATAACTTGCAATATACTGTATAAGATTCATTAGTGCAGCGCACGAATCGGAGCAGGTACGAATATGGATTACATCACTGGAACAGTGCAGCTCAAAACGTGGTGTAGTCTAGACAGCAACAATAAAAAGATAAGAATTCACTTCAACCTGAAGTTCCATAAGAAGACCATCTATACACAGCTGGTTTTAAATCAATTTACTTAACTAGCAAAAAAGGATTTAAATTAATAGTACACGTAAACTGAAAAACCTTCCTGGATTCTAAACATAATATAGTAACTTTCAAATCCTAATTTGTCATGGAAATTTTACGTTTTGTTTTATTTCTGATTAAATACTTACTCTTTCCTCATCAGAATCAGATTTTACTGCTGTAATGGTTAGTTCCAGCAGTCCCATATCCATAACACGAACATAATCTGAAAGAAAATGAGTAGTATAAAAAAAGTAAAATAAAATGAAGACTTAATAACAAACATCTCTTTGCTGTATTTTTGGTCATCAAACCATTAGAAATAGCACAAAAGTAAAAGGGATTTTTTTTGTCAAAATGTTTTTTATCTCTGCATTTTATTTCTGCATTAATCCTTCTTTTAGAAGGATTACTCTCTCAGTTCGAGTTTCTCGAGCTACTCAGTCTAAGAACTCAAATCTTTTCAATCCAATGTATCACTCCCACCATCTGTGTGCAGCGTGATCTTTTAAGATATTTATCCTCATCCTATCTGTGTGAGTTAGAGAAGCAGAAGTTGAGTGACTAAGCATTCTAGCAGTTTTTCAGTTGAAGTGAGAGAAGACATTTTCACATTGTACTAATCTTTCAGTACTGTAAATAACTTACTTTGCCTTTTTCTTTAAATAAAGAAAATAGGCACATCTTTACTCTGTCCTTCCTAAAGATTCACCTAGGCTAAATACACAGGTTTCTGGGCAGAGGGATCCATAAATTTCTCCAGCTCATTTGTTAAATATTGGTTCAAGTACCTCAGACCTTAAAGATTGTTACTACGCGAATGCGAGCAAGCCAGTCGGTATCACTCTTTTCAGAGCCTAGAGCAGCATGCCTCGTTAACAGCTTTCAAGTTCAGCTATTTAGAATATATATTTCATAAAATCGATCTCTTTTCTATGAGGATTTCTTTCTACAACTCCTCCAGATTTTTAGAATTACGCTTTTTTGAAATATACATTATGGAACTGTAATAAGAAAATTAAAGACCTGCAAGTTGCTGTTCTCTGACATATCTCTGCATCCACAAATCCAGCCTCAAGCACTCATTCTCATCAACACTGCATTATTCATTCATATTCAGCTTGCTGCTCATTATTTCCTCAGACCTCTTCTCCAATAACCTTTATATATGCTGAATATGCCTGTAATTTTGTTTCTTTAGGCTCTGCATTTCATTAGTCACAGCTAGAACACCCTTACCTCTATGGAGGTTCACCATAACAGTGTTGCACTTGTCAGATAGATGCAAAGCAGCTTCATCTAAAATTATCCTGAGATTACAAAGAAGTATGAAATAAACATGTTGGAGAAATGCTGTGCAATTCACCAGAGAAAATAAAAAAAAGTACTTAAAAACACAAGCATATCTAGCATATCTAAAATCTGAACTCTTCATTTTAACCTTTCATAATTTCCAAATCCCCTGGTAATTAACCACTACAAGATATTTTCACCATCACTAATTATATTTTATTGGCATTTAAATTTATGTATTTGATCCTGCCTAGAACAAAAAGCAATGCTTTTAGCATACAGAATTAATGCTTATTTTCTTATTTGCCTATTTTCTGTTCTAGAAAGTAACAGGCACATTTGTTTTAAAGGTCACTTATAAGGTATCAATAGAAACAAGCAACTTGGCATGTTTCATATCAGAATAGGCATAACTGAATATTTAACTAAAGTCGCAAGAAAAATTATTTAAAAGTTACAGAAATGTTCGGTATTCACTAAATATTTCCTGAATTAATATACTGTCTCCAAAGAACAAATCTTTGAGATATCTTTAGGTGCTACTAATTAACAAAACAGACACAATTTCATTTCAGGACATCTTTAAACCGTATTAAAAACTGTATAATTGCCAGTTGCTAAAGAAAGCAATCCAAATAAAAAAATAATAAAATTATTTAACCTAATAAACCAGAAGGATTACACATGAGAAAAATGTATTTCAAAAGATGCAAACCAGCATGCACATATACATAACACAAATACTTCCTAGGTCAAAAACGCAGACAGGCATTACAAGTTTTACAGAAGCCTCCAAGTTTCACAATCACTTAAATTATACCTGAGAGTAGAAGAGGATTTATCTACTGCAACACTGCTGGAAATGCTGAAAGTTTCAACAGTAAGCAGAGATCTGACTGGCAAAAACAAGGGCCTAACAAAAAATAGGAAAAAAAAATTAATACATTGTACTTGTTTAGAAGTGCAATCAACGTCTTACAGGTTACCTAACTAGATCTTGCAAGGCCTTATCCTACTTCAAATTGCTTACAGTTTAAGAGATTTCTGTTAAGTACTTTTTCCAAACAAGCCTAATTAAATATTCTTTACTATATACATACTTGAACATTCCTAAAGAATAAATATATAGCTGCAGTGCTACCAAGTGACAATACACTTGCATTTTATTTACCTGTAATCAAGAGCACAACTCCACAGATGTACATGAAAAGTTGTAATTGTAGCTGGAGGATTATATCCCAAAACAGGCTCATCAGAAATATTCAGAAAATATAAAATCTAAAAATTACAAACATATTATTATAATACTTCAATGTATGTTAAACTAATAAACAATTACGTATTAGAAAGGACAAAATCTGTAACAGGTATTAAAAAATGCTTCATTAGTAGAAGGAAAGGGGAGTGAACAATCTCAGGTATTTAAAGGTGCTTACCCAATATCTGAATATAGAAAAGCATACAATGTAAACAGGACAAAAAAATACAAACATCCAAACCACAGTCTCGAAGATATGGGAAAGACCAATCCACGGATGTGGAAGTGGCTACTTGTACAATACCTCACAATCTGTTTTTAAAGCATTTCCCACATACAGTCTCATTTGTCCTTCTTTGCAGTTTTTATTGTAGTGTTAGTATTTTCTTTGTTCTCCATCTGAAAAGCCAATTTTTCTTTTAATACTGTAAATTGGTAAAATTGCCTTCCAGTTATCTTTCTTTTTTATTTGGAAAGGACAGGAAATTTGCTCAGAATGAGAGATATGCGCACATGCATTGTATATACTGCTTTTTCATAAATTACTGCATAAAATAAATTCCTATCCTCCTCCCTCAAATCCTCTATGCTGTAAAAGTTCTTAAATTATTCCAAGCCTGGGGCATACCAACACTGCCAGCCTTTTCATCACTTCCTCTACCTTCCTTGTTGGCCAATTTTTACTTCCTCCCACCCTTTCTAAAAAAGATTCCCAAGCACATTAAGGCAACGTTAACTGAGCAAAAATTCAGAGCAAATCAGCAACACAGTATAAAGCAGGCTACGCAAACACATAGGAATACCATGCTGACAAGAAAGTAATGACACAGAAGAGGCCAAAGCACTAAGTTCAGTTCCATGCAGTTAAACATTAAAGATGCATGTCAAAATAAGCATATCATGCACATTGGAGAATAAACCTGAATGTCAGGCTTTACCACCTGCAATCCAGTACGGCGTAAGCACATGCAAGAACAGTCAACTGGATGCTAATGTGCTAAGTGTCCCAGCTCGTGCACGTTTCACACAGCTCCCAGATCATTGGGAGCCCTTCCTGTTCTGCTATGGCTCTGCATCCACATCTATCACTGCAACCCTTCTAATTCAGAAGTTTGCATTATAAGCATTTATATAAACTGATGTTTACTACTTCCCTAAACTCTTCTTCTCCATTACTTCTCAGCCAATATACTGCAGGAAACACGTAAGGGACAAACCAAGACTTGAGTAAAGAAATAAGCATAAATGAAAAAAATACAGAAACGCTTTCAGTGCTGCAAGCAGCATGTTTGTTTTGAGGGTGTTTTTTTACATCAAGGATTACCTAAGTACTTGAGGAGCACTGGACTACTGAGATTTTACTGAACTTTAAAAAAAACCCAACCAACCCAGAACCTTCCTGACATGTTGTGGGCGGAGATATAGTATTATAAAGGGAACTGTAGCAAATGAATACACAAGTAAGAATTTAGGAACAAGACTACAGTCTGTTGGTGGTCTCACAGAGAAACAAGAAAAAGTAAAGAATAACACTTTGAAGAGCAGAGTAAGGTAACAATACAGAGCCCAACAGAAAGTTTTCATTGAAGTTTAGTTGGGTAGGTAAAGCAGTTGAAAAGCAGCGAGACTGAAACTGAAGATGTAGTTGAGAAAAATGTAGCAGCCTGACCTGTTCATGCCAGCTTAAACCCGAAGGCAGTACCCTGTGCTGAAGGGTGGCTCCTCTTAGTCCAACAGCAACTAGAAACTCCTGCACAAGACAGCTGCATTAGTTTACATGAAATACATATAACCTTTTGACAACAAGATTATGAAACACAGTCAGCCTCCTGCTCCCAAAATGTTCAAGTGTCTAGAAACAAAGAAAGGACTCGGCCAGGACTGAACATACAAAAAAACCCCTGCTTCCTAATACAGAAACCCTAGCTAATATAGACTAATACTTTTTGCAACAGGATACTTCAGAAATTACAATTTTGTGGTGGTGGTAGAAAGGAATGCTACCTGTTCACTCACTCTGGGACTCACCAGGAATTACCAGGAATACCAACCCAAAGTAGTTCTTTCTTCTGCTCTTCAAATCTGAGTCCGTTGAGTCCCCATGACACTGTGCTGGTCTGCAAAATCCTCATTCTCTAGATAACTCTACCAATCTGTATGTCACCACTACACCAGCAAAGAGGTCATCTTTTAGCCATGCTAATGAATGCTACTGTCAAAATCAAGCGTACCTCTCCAAACAGGTAAGCGAAGGCTGCTTATTAGATGACACTCCTCATAAGCTGAGAAGAAAGCTTTTAATTCTTTGTATTTGTTCTTGCCTGATTTGGCATCAGATTAAAATTCAATGGAAGAAATACAAGATAATGGTCAACTGACCAAGAAAATGCATTCAGTAAAAAATATACAGTGTGATCAGCAAAGTGATGTATTGAACAAATTAGTAAATTATGCTGATCTTTAAATTTTACGATCCGCCCAAAAGATTCTAACAGAAAATTATAGTTTAAGGATAAGTGGCTCAGAATTATATGGTTTCTTCATCTATACTTCCTCGCATCCCACGCCTAGATGCTTCCATATAAACTGAGATAACTTCAACAAAAGTGCAAATTAGGGTGGTTTGAAGGAGGAGGGAGCCAGACTCTTTTCTGTGTTTGTCAGTGAGAGGACAAGGGGCAACGGGCACAAGTTGGAACACAGGAAGTTCCATTCAAATATGATGGAAAACTTCTTTTAGGGTGAGGGTGATGGAGCCCTGGAACAGGCTGCCCAGGGAGGTTGCAGAGTCCCCTTCTTTGGAAATTTTCAAGACCTGCCTGGATGCAGCCCTGAGTGACATGCTCTAACATGCTCTGGGCAATCCTGCTTCAGCAGGGGAGTTGGACTAGATGATCTCTATGGTCCCTTCCATCTCTAAAAAAATTCAGTGAAGATTCAGTGAAGACTGTGTGGAATTTAAAACCACAAACCTTTGTATTGCTCTCTATTTTATCTGATTGGATTTTGACCGCGACAGTCAGCATACTTGGACAATCCACTCCTACACCATCTGCAGCAGTCCTACTAAGACCATCTTCTTCAGAAAAACAAATAGTAGGTTCTAACCAATGGGGACGTATTGTGCTGGGCAGTCTCACTTCAGCAGAAGGGACAACCCCTTCTACCATACCTGCAAAACGATTTTAAAATGAGTTACCTCATGCTTCAAAACTGTTATTGATGAAGAGTTAGGGAAAGTCCTTTTTATGTTTAATGCCTTTAAAATTATTTTAATTACTGAAGTTAGTCACGTGCACTGACAGCCAGCTATTGTGAAGGGGAGGTTACACTTAATTCAATATTTAAAACCATGGTTCTAGCTAAAAATCTTCAGTGTGACTATAGGGTTTGATTTTTCAATTGGCAAAGTTGAAATAAAAGGACAGAAATCTATAGGTTACACGGAAAGATAAGAATATGTCTCACTTTTTCATTTTATGAGATAGTGCCAGGTTAATTACTGTGTATTTAAAGGTTAAGCCCCACACTAAAAATCCATTAATTTGACTACAACTGATGCAGAGAGAGACATTTGAGGGGAAAACCGTAAAAGGTTTAACTACATGGGCATTACCAGGCATACAAAGTGCACAGTCAACTTAAAATTTTTCACCCACTGCCTACAATTAGCTACCCAGGAAAGATAGAGCAGCCACTGGTAACTTGTACCTTTTTTAATTAAATAATTAATAGCATGCAGGAAGTGTGTACTTCCATACAGAACAGACTGTACAGCTAACTTGCCAGAGGACCACAGTATCTTTAGAGATCTACAGATGCCAAGGAAGGTTTGATCTAAACTAAGTAAATACAGCTATCACAAAGTTGTATTACTATAACATTTAGGAGCATTAGTCATGAACTAAATCTATTGTGAGAAATGATACACCATGATAAAAGAAAACCAAAAAAAAAGAATAAAAAGAAAAAAAAAATAGCATTTCTTCTAAAAAACTTCAGGCTTATTTAATTTCAAGTTTAGTCCCAAAGCTATCCCAATCCCACCCCTACCTTGATGATATAAATTGAGGCTGCTTGAATGGAGACAAACATAGTGTCTGTCCTCGTAGCCTTCATATTTAGTCACGCTAAAAAGCGAACCACTGTTGAACTCAAACCAGAATTCGCCGTATTTTCCTTCCAGTGTATTTCCATCATCCTGCTGAAGAAGGGATAGAAATGATAAAATGACTGCTTTCTGAGTTCACCACAATTAGTGTAAACTAACTTAACACTTGCTACCAATACATATTTTCCTGCTTTTATTTAGTTATTCTCATGTAAAGCAAACAGAATTGCTAAATATTGTGTTGCATTATTGTCTAGTTATAGTACAATGATGATTACAGAATTACTGCTATAAAGGGCTGTTCTTTCCAAAAACAGAATATATGCAAAGGCAATCCCCCAGACAAAACAACAGAACAACTTTTTCCAGCCCCACGTCTCACCTTTACATCTGTGAATATTGACACTAATCCATGTGTCACATTTAGCAGAACAGAAAGAAAGCTTTGGGAGTTCTTATTCTGAGATTCAAGCTTTTTCCTTCTGCGTGAACGATAGTTTGGATCAACAGTGGAATAGTACTGTAGTGTTTCTTCCTCAGATCCACTCTCATCATCTAATAGACAAAATAAAAGACAACTCTCTCTCTACCTAGTACACATATTATGCCAATAACTCATTGTTTTTCTATTTGTAATGTGATTCTACTTCACACTTATTTTACTTAAACAGTAATGTGCTTTTTTTTTCTTTGTTTAAGTAAATCTTTTCTTAAAAGTTTGCAAATTCTTTCCACTATCAGTTAAGCGCTTCAACCAATTACACTTTCAAATCAGTATAATTCTAGATGATTTATTAAGTATATTACCATAATTAACTGCAGATTTAAATTGACTAAAGCTGTCTTTACTGAAAGTGTTGATGAGCTGGCTGGCCACAGATAGTCCAACACCGTAAGAAAGGTTTTCAAATGTTTCTACAGGAGACGGAGCTGTAGGTTCCCACAACAATAAATCATTGCTGATCCTAGGAAGAAATACATCATCATTATACAAAACGTGTGACTATATTCCCACTTAATAGAAGGTCAGTCAAGCAATATTTCTTTTGCAGACTACATGTAACAGATGTCAGATTTCATAAACAAAGAAGAGGAAAAGGTTCAAGAGCACAAGAAAAAAAAATGTATTCAAGAGTAAAAGTGATAAATAATGAAAGTATCTTTTTTCTGTAATTATTGTACGCCCATATGTACATCTAACATTTGACAGTGACACAAAGCCTCTATTTGTAGGTGTATATTAGATCAGTAGGTTGGAGGTGGTGTAACAAAATCCTATTTTGACCATGTCAATTTTCAAGCAAAGTTGCAGGGAACGTTAGTTCTTTTGATTTCAAGAGAGTCTGTGTCTGTTGGGGTAAAGATATAAGTGACATTCAGTACAGAAGTAGAACCAACAGATGAAAGATTCAGCTTTGCCACTTTGGAAGTGAAAACACTTTGGAAACAAAGCAATCCCCATCAGAGAATAAAACAGACCAGCATCTCTCTATGTAGCTAATGTGTAGCATACTACCTATTTTTCAGTTGATTTAATCTAGTTGTATTTCTTTGTTATTCAAACAGAAGACTAACAGAACAAATACTGAACACGTATCTGTAAGTTGGGTTCACTTTCTCTACATTTTTGTAAGCTTTTGTGAAGCTTACAGAACTGGGTTGTTCCCCCTGCCTGTGTTGTAGACAATTTTTAGATGGAGAATAAATTAATAAAAAGGAAAGAATAAAATTACAATGATCTATTTATAGAGAAAAATTCAGAAAGATTAGAGTAAAATTAAACACTGCTAACAGATATACAAAATATTCACTGAAAGCAAAAGGCTATTTAAACTTTACCTTTTGTTCAGAAAATCTGCCAAACACTTTCTAGCAGCTGGCTGCTATGGTGTCAATCAGATATATGACAAAGTGTTTCTTGTTTTAACTTGGAAGAATATTTATATAGCATTTTATGTTCTTAGAAACCTATACAAATTAATTCCTGCTATAGCTGCTCATTCAATTGCTTTTATAAAAAATAAGTAACAGAACTAAAAGTACAGGTCATGGTAACCAAGTAAAACAATTCTCATACTTGCCTATTGTATAGCTTTTCATAAAAGCTTTTGTTTGGTAATGTTAAATGAATGTTTGGTAACATGAGTTCCAGTACATAATGAGAATTGCTAATTGTTTTATCTTGAAACTCAGTCATTTCAACTACATCTCCTGGCATCACCATCTGAAAGAAGAGAGAAAAAAAAAAAACCCACAAGTTAAAAAACCCCAAAAAACTGGAAGCCAGAAGATGCATACAAAGCAGTGAGAATATATTTCATTTTGTCTACCATAAGCACAAAGCAGTAACAAAATTCTATATTACCTCTTCATTTTCAAACATAACTCTACGAGAAGAAAAAGGAGAAGGCTCTGGTCTTCTAATATCACAGACATCTTTCAAAGAATGAGACCCTCCTTCTTCTTCCTCTTGAAAGTTATTATCACCTTCTTCCTCCTCAGCTGCTATCCTTTCCAGAATAGAGTGCACAGCCAAAGGGTTTATTTTCAATACAATCCTGACATTGGAGAAGTTACACAGAATAAGCCATTAGAGATACTTAAGAATGTTATATTGATGTACAGTCACATGTCCCCCAGTTCTACTAGCATTAAATGTGCATAGACTAAATAAATAGCTTGAAGACCAGGGATTTTTCTTTATTAGACAGTAATGTATTTTATTAGACAAACCAATACTACTAAGAAAAACAGCAAACTTACAAGCACAAAGTGACACAGAAAAAGAACTGCCAGGAGAAAAAATGTTTGCCTTTCTCAGGTACCTCAGGTGATAATTAGGTAACCTAAGAAAAATCTACTGCTCTCCAAAAATAATGTTTGTATCATTAAACCATTAACAGCTATTAAAAAAATGCTCTGCTACATGACGTACTGTATTACATGTACACACTGGTATAGAAAAGTTATTTGTACCACTGTAAAAGAAATTCATGCTAAGAAAACATCTATACAAAAACACTGTCAAAAAGTCACTAAATTTTGTGGCAAAAAACATATGGGGCAAATACTACAGCAAATCTAAAATTGCCTCTTTAAACTTACTATGTGCTACAGCTGTTAGGTCCTGTTCAGTAACTCAGTATTGTATTGCCTTACAAACGACATAAGCTGCAGTAATTCAATCACAATAAACTATCCTTATTGTCATTACAGCTTTATACCAGCTTATATTAATATTTTGAGGCAAAATTCCACTGAGATCTTTTGTTGTTTGGTATTCAGTCTTAAACATAGAAGTAGGAGAACAGCTAAAGTGACAAAACCAAAGATGGGAGAAAATTTCAATTCTAATCATTCACCTAACTTTCACTGAAAGGTACTCCAGACTACACAGAAAATGTTATACATTAAAACCATCTTGCATTATTATAAATTGAGAAGCTTTGGTTGCTTTCTTGGCTTTTTAAAAGAAATTCTTGGGTTGTTTGTTTTTTTTTTGAAAGCTACACGTTCTTTCTTTGCAAATTATTTTTAAGCATTTACCATGCAGGCAGTCTGCATAAAAATTAGAAAAATAACAGTGCTTCTTAAAAATCTAAACAACCCACTCTAAAAAATAAAGCATTATTTTACCGAGGCCAGTCAAAATTGTCTGCTGATGATGTTATATCTCCATCTATTCCACCAGACACTTGAAAAAATTTTATTGGTGCTTCTGCATTATCTTCTTCAAAGGAACCTGAATAAAAGAATTTTTTTTTTTTAAATTAACACGACAATGACAATTGCTAACTTGAGGTTGCCCACTCCTCAGGTTGGAGCCCAACAGGCTAACTTTTCAATGCTATTACTAAGGGTAGTCATACAACTTCTGTAGTCTTTTCCTCCAAAATTAAATTCTTAGAAACAAAAATTATTTCACATTACCTTCTAGCTGGCAACAGCTAGAAAACCAGATGCTTTTAATGCACAGATATCTGTGTTTATAGCATCACTACATTATGTCACAGTCTTGAAAAGTACATGAAATGACAAATCAGCAGAGAAGGTTGCAAATATAAACCAGTCTCTCAGATTTATTATTTTGAAAGATATTAGAGGCATAGAAGTATTAAAGTTTTCTCAAAAACAGTTATTTAGGACACCATTCATTCATTTAGCAGAAGATGTCCCTACCCATGGCAGGGGGGCTGGAACCCAATGATCTTTAAGGTCTCTTCCAACTCTAACCATTCTATGATTTCTAGAATAGGCTTGAGATTTGTAATTTTCATAGCTATAGCATCCCCCTACAAATCCACAAAACTTAACTGAATACCATGATAGAGATCCCA
Organism: Scolopax mira; assembly: GCA_004320125.1. NCBI lineage: Eukaryota > Metazoa > Chordata > Aves > Charadriiformes > Scolopacidae > Scolopax > Scolopax mira. Next base: position 431,874 of record BJBW01001024.1, on the reverse strand, counting down.
AAGATACCCTAAATTGAAACAAATTGGTTTAACGATGTAACAGAAAATAACAAGAATATTAGCTCTAATCTCAAAAAAGATATATGCAAGCACTACACCTACATATTATTAGTCTCTCCTCCTAGTAGTAGTATTTTGTCCTGTGCTGATACTTAGTACAGAACACTAAACTGCAGTCGAGATATCTGCTGCAAAATTCATGAGGAAAATAACTGTGTTAATCCACATGAGACAACGTTTCTCTCAACTACATAATACCTGGGAAAATAAAAAATACTATTTGAATATAATGTTAACATTCTTACCAGTTAGTTCTTTAAAGGTAAGTTCTAATTTAACTTGTTCTGGAGTTGACCCTCCTATGAATTCAGTTTTAAACTCCATATCTGTAAATTCAAGATGTAGAATCTCCTTCTGAAGCGATTTCTTAAACCATGGTCCTCTTTCCTGATCTGACCGTAGGTCAGGTATTGGGAAGCGAACAGAGAGATCCAATGCTGGGGCATTCACTTGAACTGAAACTCTACAGTTTGCAGGAGCATGGGAATCATCCAGAAAAACTTCAGTAAATGCTTTATGCTAAAAACAAAGTAAAGGGGGGGGGGGGGGAATCTGAATTAGAGAAAATACTACTGAAAGTTACTATGGAGAAGCTTTTGATGATACAATTCCTAAAACCAGAAAAAGATTAGCTTTTTCATATACCACACAAAACACACATAATAGGAGCAAGTTTATTACCCTACAATATTCTTTTATTAGTGGTACTGTTAATATTGTACTTAAAGTATTTGTGTTGGTAATCTTTCAAAAATGGCTATCTTTGTGTTTTCCCCCCCCCTTAAATTAAAGAGTGAGTACCAAACAATACTCAACTGCAGTTAAAAAATATCATGTCTCTTAGATTTATTTTTTTTCAAAAATGCTGTTGTCACCAGGAACTACTATCATGCATATTTGCCCCTTTCAGTAAGTCACAGCTTCCAGCTCCTGACACTGTGTCATTCAAAACACCCCTGAGAGATTGCTGACTATCACTGAAAAGAATCAAACTTTCAGGACATAACCATATTGATAGAAATTACTGATGTCCTACAATAAAGATTCTCTTAAATAAGTCCTGAAGACATGTTTTTCTGTAATCAATGTCACAATAAAATGACATGAAGATATTTGTTGCTGTCTAGAAAATCAATAAATTGCATTAATCAATCAATTATCAATCTCAGGCTTAGTGCCATCCTGCCTTCCTCCTGCAAAAAACCAGCATGTTTATTAATCAATTTCTCTTCACTTACCAGATTTATGTGCTTGTTATACGAAGCATACATGTGAGATGCCATCATCTCCACTGTAGTTAGTTTCTGCGGTTGAAGTAACGAATTTAATCTGTCTACAATACTAATATCCAGCTCACAAAACACTGGACTTAATTTTATTTGTAACTCCGCTTTCTGTGGAACAGAACTGAGTCTCCCTTGACTACCCTGAAGAGAAAGAGGAAAAAACAGTAAAATCCTAAAAAACAATGCAGTGAAACAAATTAAAACAACTGGGAGTTACAGACCCTCTGTTTTACAAGGGAGATACACTTCTGTTAAAATGAACAAAATTAGACAAAGACTATTACATAGAAACCTGGTATTTTTAATCTCCCACCTTACCTGAGGTCCTCTATTATCTGAATGCTTATAATGAAGCTGAAGGCATGGCACAGCACGAGAATCATTTCCTTCTTCAGAACGAAATGTCAGCAGCTTTAGAATAAAATAGAGTTAAAAATATTTAACAGATAAAGAGGAAAAAATTACCACAGAAAAATATATTTATGACATTTCAGCAAGGACAGTACCCTACGTTCAAGCCATTGAACGTAGCCCCAGCCCAAGTGCTTCCTTTATCAGCCACTTTTTGGGATGGCTCTGACCATTAAAAGAGCTGGAAGAATAATCATCACCCAAAGAAACTCCATCGGTCAGTTTTTGGAAAACATCTACTCTAATTCCCAAACTGTGTTAAGCATATTTAAAAGCTATTCCTGTCAGGTATCACAGCAGGCTGGTTCACTATTTGAGTTTGCAATTAAAATATAAGTTGCATCTTAAAACCATAATATATTTTTTTTAAAAAATAAAAATTGTTTAAAGCTACAACTATTTTAAGATCTAGCATTCTCAGTTATACAGTTAACATTTCTTTTCTATGTATGTTCTTGTAATTTTTACATACCTCTGTATAATGAGGCTGAACAGAATGAGAGTCAGTGGAAAAAAGGCATTCCAGGAACTCCATGTCTCCAATGGATAGATCAGTACTAAAACTTCGAGAGGAAGTCCTTTGCCTTTGCTCATAAGACACTTTGATGCCAGTACCTATAAACCTGAGTTATAAAAATTATGCATTACGAAAAGCAGCATGAAACAATAAAAATTATAAAAAGTCAAGATTTAAATATATAAAAAAGGGCTGTTACAATACTTTTTAAAAATCACTACAGTCACCATAACTTCTTCAAAACTTACAACAGATTATAGCTTTAGCAAGACAGGCAACGGAGCTCACCTAAGTTACACATTTCACAATGGTCAGGGTAAATTTGGAAAGAACACTTCAGACATCTATCCTAAAGTGCAATTCACACAAAGCTGGGAATCTAACATCCTTATATAACCAAGTCAAATGTCTCAGGAAGTCTAAAATGCATGTATAAGGTAAGAAAATATATATACAAACTTAAATATTTTACTTCAAAGACTGTAATAGGACAGTAAAAACTTCTGGGAAAAAAAAACCTGTTGAATAACTTTACAATTTTACTCACATGTACTTTTTATCCCTACTGATACACTATTTTGCACTAAGGAAAACCCCAAATTCCTTCAAACATAAATCCCTATGTTGGAATAAAGATAGTCCTGCAAAATACAGCTATTTTTGAAGAAATAATTAATTATTAATGATTAATTATTAATGATTCTAGATTTCTCTTTTAGAAACTGTATCAAGTTTAATCTTTGAAAAAAGCTAGGTTGATTTTAACGTTTATGCACTTTTTTTATTAAAAAAAAAAGTCTTTGACAACAGATGTCAAAATTCAAAGCTATTTTAAAATTAGCAAAGAAGTCTAAGGCAATTCCAATATTAAGTGACACGATTCATATGGAAATAAACTTACTTTATTCAAATTTACGTAAAAGATATTTTTTGTTAATTATAATTATTAATAAGCAAAGTTATACCTAAGGTGATCATGAGAACAAGCTTCTGCAAATACTTCTCGGAAGGACAGAAAATCTTCTGTTGAAAACTTAACTGGCTCAATCTTTTCTATTCGGGTAAAGAAATCCCGAGCCATTGGTGTCAATGGGTTAAGGTTCAGTGAACTTTCAGGTGGGGGTAAAGGGTCAATATGAAGTACAGACACTGAGAAAGCTCCAACTGCCAGTCTAAAAAGCAGCTCAGGTCTGGATTCATCCACAGAAACAGATCTGGATGGAATAGCTGAAATACAAAATTAAGTTCACGTAATTTTTCAGCAGTAACACATTTATAAAGTCATCTTACTTTTGATTTTCATTTCTTTTTATGAGGTTGCTGCATAACAACTCATTTCCAGAATTATCTAAAGAGCAGACTGCAAAACAACATATTTACTTACATGTCCTTCTTAAGGAAGTCTGGTGAACTATGTTGGCTGTAAGTGAAGAACCTCTTGGAGGTTGTAGTTCTTGTTTGTTACGATCAAGAAAATCACCCCAAGTTGGTTGAAGCTAAAACAAAAATATGTATGATCTTAAATTTGACAAATAGATGTTAGACCTTAGATCAAACATAAATGATAAGGCAAAAGAACAAAAAATATATGCACACACAATCAACAGCATGGCATTTCATGGTATATTAATACTCAACTAACAATGTAGATAAGCTTTACTTTGGGCTACACTTTCTAATTCTGTGACCACCTACACACCCATATTTTTAAAGCTCAACTTGCTCTCTCCATGACTGTATATTCTCCTCTTACTCTGTAAAAAGCACAACTGTACTCCGCAACCTTCATTAAGTGAAACATTAGGCACATAAAAGGTTGGGGAAAGATGGTGATATCAACAGCATAATTTTTAAGCTGTTTGATGAATAATGTAATACAACAATTTCATACTTTCTATTGTCATTCTTTGTGTAGTCCATATTAAAAGAAAATACAGATGGCAAACATGCAGTTATTAAAAAGAAAATATATCACAAAGTGTCCTATACAAGCTTTGAAGCATTTGAAACAAACACATTCCACTTCCTGTCTCAGTAGCCAAACAGATGAGAAACTTTCCAATTACAATTTCCATCACAGAAAAAGAATATTATCAGCTCTAAACATTTTCCATTGTCCCAGAATTTTACAACAGTTCTTGATATTGTAAAGAATATTCATGCAACAGTTTCAGACTTTTTAAAATCAAAAAGATTTTAAAAGTGGTTAATACTATACCACTGTAGTGCTTAGTGGAGATCCTGCTGGTGTAGTTGTATATGTACTGGTTAAAGACAAGTCTAGGTCCATAGTTGGAGGGTCTCCAAGAGGTGGAAGGGAGGAAAGGCTGTGAGACATGTCCATTTCAGCCATTGAGAAGAAAACTTCTTCTTCTAATACAAACCATAGGCAATAAGGTGTTATTTTCTAATGAAAAAAAATTACTTCTCACAAAAAATGTGTTCTTAAGTTCAGAAATCGAACTCCTAGACAAAATAACCAGCTACATATATTACTTATAGAAATTCCAAGTTCTCTTGACACTGACACTAGTAGTGGGTATGGACAGAAACCATTTTAAAAAAGAAAAAACCTAATACTAAAACAGTTAAGTGTTCCATTTTCATATTCAAGTTGACATAATTTCTGTAAATTCATACACTCTACTTTTGACAAACCAAAAAATTATTCAAATAAAAATATAAATATCAGAACAACGCAACAGTTATTCTATATTTAATTTCTATATTACATTTCCTCAACCAGGCATTTGAAAAGATGTTACACTGCATGTGGATTTACTGTGTTACACAGTAACGTACAGATTACTGAACAGTTTTCATGAAATACTGAATCAAGTTTAGTTTGATACCTAAACTAGGTGCTAGCATTTTATTCAACAGTACAATTAACAGCATACAATTATTCTATGTCAAAGTTCTTTTGCTAGTTAAGTTATTAAGTTTAAAAGATGAACAGTTGGTTGATAGAATCTTAACAACAGGTTATTTGCTATGCTGTGTCATCTTGTATACTTGCCACGACTAGAAGGTGTTCTGGCACTCTCTGTCTCATAGAAGCTTTGCTCAGATGACGCTCCTGCAGACAAAGACTCTTTTCTTAAATAACGTTTCAACTCCATCTGAATCCGATACTCATCTTCCTGCTGCATAGGCCGGTTCTTCCTATCTTTATTTGACAGTTCTATCCTACTTAGGCTCTCTGAATTAAAAAAAAAAAAAAAAGACAGAAAGCGTACTGTAATTTCCTTACCAGTATCCCAGTGAAAATTCAATAATGAATCTGAAAATTAACCAGTTGTTGTGTCTATGTATATATACACATACATGTATATATACATACAGATGCATACATATATCTGTTGTATATCAGATGTGTACATGCATTTTGTTGTTTTGAAAACTGTACTTGTCGTAAAGGGATTACTCTCTCCTAGCATTCATTAATATCAAGTCTGAGGAAAGTATTTTAGGCTAATACATGCACATGCGTTCACATATAATATCAGTGTATATTTCTCTTTTCATTCATCTTTACAGACTAAGGGCACAATCTTGTAAAGGTTTTACTATTAAGGAATTATTAAAATTTCAGGGAACAAACCAGAACACCCTTGCCCTGCTAATGCAGTAGTCTAAACACTGCTGTTCATTACTTAGCAAATATGGACAAACTCAATTACTGCCTGTTCTATGTTTTCTCTGCCTGTCACTAAAGCATAGGACAGAGAAGGAACCAGACTGCTAAGTCCCTTTCCCAAAACAGAAGCTACAAGAACCACAAACCTCCTGATTTTTTTCACCTACCATTTCCCCATCTCTTATCCTATTATGTAGTTACTTGTCAAGCCTTATTTGTTATTAGATTTTTATTACCAGCATGCACAGTTTGCAACTGAAATCAAGAAACTGATCACAGTCCTACTCAGATCAGCTACAAAACATTTTGCTTAGATCAGATAGAAATTAATAATAATCTACCACCACAAATATTCTTTTTCCACTGAGAAAACTTATCTTGCAAAATTTATTTTTCATTCACCGTAATACAAATTTAACATTTACAGAACATTCACTTGCCTGGTCCAGCAATAGCTGCTACCATGTCCAATAAAAGATGCACCTGCCTTGGTGATAGAAACAGATGTATAGAATCTATTTGTCCATCTACATCCAACTAAAAGAAAGAAAAAAAAAAAGTCAAGAACACTTAAAGAATTTTTCTTTAGAAGTCTTGCATCAATTATTTTGATAGTAGATTTTGATGCTGTAAAGGATACAGCCATTCCAGCAGTATCTTCATCTTCTACATAACAGCTAGAAATGTACTTGTGTATTGCTTCCAGTTAGTAGCTTGGCACACCAACACACCAACAGTGTTTCTCTTGTACTCAAGCCCAACTTGCAGAGACCTCTGCTCTGTGTTCTATTTTATTGACCTTCTCCTATAAAACAAAAATAACTCTCAACTCTGCCCTTGACTTTTTTCTTCTGCTACCTTAAAATACATCTAATGACATAAAAGTGGAAAATTTATGATCTATAGAAACCTCTGGACATCAGTTAATTTAAAAGTGTTAAAGAAAGTTAAATTCATACTTTTGAAATAGTCACCATTTTTTTTTATTTCACACCAAACAAAATACATTCTTTCACTTTTCAAGAACTTGTATTAACTGAATAAACAAGAAAAGTTGTAAGATTTACTGGAAATTGCTGGTCATAATAAACTTTCCTACTGTAGTAGAAACTTTCTGCTTTCTATAAAATACAGTGTGCTACATGGGACAGGTCAGTAGTCAATTTAAAAACTGGAGACAAGTAATATATTTACACTTTTTTAAAAAAAAGAGCATATAATTAAAATTAAGGGTTTATTTTTAACTGCTTTGCTTCCCGTATGTTTAAGTAAAATAAAATATTATTTTAACTAAAGTCATTTACATATGCTCTTATATTTTGATTTACTACAAATTTTTGTATAAAAATTCAGAAGTAGGAATGTTCACGTTAGTTTTATAATGCTGCAACCTCATTAATCATTTAAGATTCACCTGTAATTGTTAAAGTAAATCATACCCTTTTAAAACCAAAGTGATCTTAATCAACCAGTTAAACATTCCACACATACATAGGCAAAGTCAGTCATACTGCTACAAGACAAAAGGATAAATGAATAGCAGCAGGAATTTCGTGAAAACAAAGCAACTTTCTCAGCAGTTAATCCAATACATAAATTCAGTCTCTCTAACAAACAGGAATTCTCCCTTAACCGATTTCAATGTTCCAATGACTTACTGTCTGGCCACTGTAAACATGTCTTATTAGATGTATATCTCAGTTTTGAATGCAGAGAATCAAAAACAAAACTAAGGGGATTCTGTCCCCTTGAGAATCTCACCGTATTTTGTATGCAGTAGGAAAAAAATAAAGTCCTACATAACTATTAATTTAATTAAAGACCAGGAAAGCATGACTAACCTTAGCTCCAGGAAGTACTTCATTTTGCTTTAATGTTAGGCTCAACTCCATTCTACCAATCAGCTTGCTGATCTGTACAGGGTCAGAAGGAGTAATTTCTGGCAAGTTTCTTGTTAATTGCGGATGTGGCTCATAAGTGATTTTTGGATTCCAGCTAGGTGAAAGCTTTGGTTCAGTTGCCTTAAAATGTTACAGAAAAAGGAATAAGATTGTAACCCATTTCTTAAACAAGCAAAACAAAAAGCCACACACCAAAATGCAAGCATTTTAAATAAGCTTATAATATAAATCATCATTTTACACAAATACAAATTTAACAATGGCATTACAAACATGCATAACTGTTACAGAAATAAGGCATGTAAAATGTAAAACATGAGTGAACAGGGAATTGTAGAGGACCTCTACACTTTAAAGTTGCAAACAGATTCCAGTACAATACATCCTAAATTTTTATCAGTCCTAAAGTTTCCTTCCCCCTCCTCAAAACCAACAGGAAAAAATTATGAAACTTATTGAACACAGATTTGAGTAAAAGTTCAACTCCTATATCCTTCAGAATCTGAGTGTGACAATATATTCTTCATCAGTTCATACTCTTATATAAAATGTATTTGATTTTACCAGCTGTGTAGCTGAACACACTGGGGAGGACTTTGCTGATGCAGGAAACTCATCCCAGAAGAGAGAGACACCTGAGAGCTGCAGTAACTTGTGAGCAAAAGCTGTGGGCTGATGTACATTAATTCCAGAGCACTCATCTGCAGTTTCATCACAGTACATAGTTCTAGGAGACAAATGCAAGAAAATAAAAGTGGTAGGTGCATATAAAGTGTTACCTTTATTGTGCCATTTAGCCACTAAATTTGTACATGTTCTCTCTCTTCATTTACAACGCCATTGACTGTCCTGAAAGGAGAAACCACTATTCTCGAGGAAGGGGTGGAAATCTTTTTTCTAAAGGACACCACAGGATAATTGTGACATGCTTCTAGTGAGAACATATCCTAGGGTATTATCCTCATACTTACATCTAATCTGATCACAAAGTTAAGTAGTCTGCCCAACACTTCTATATATATGTTTCTATTAGGACACACACAATTCTTGCTTCAGAATCTGAGTATTTTTTTTTTCAATTTGCCATCTAAAACTTTTTTGTTGTCTAAAAGTACTACTTGAAATTAACATTCTGTGCCTGCAAAATTTCTGTGAAGCTGAACTTCTTATGCTATAACACTGTGTGCCAGCAAAAACAGTAAACTCTTAAAAAGATCAAAGTCTCCACATAATAGTATTTCTAGTGGAAAAATACACCTATCTTAACATAAATAAAATTTATCAAACATAAAACAACATGCTATTTAGCACATTGTTTCAATATAGCTTTTGAAGTACAGTAGAGGAGGTTTGTTCCAGGAAAAAAAACTTACAGTTTTACTGACATCTTTCACAAACTGGACATAACATGAAGTTTATAAATGTTTAAACCCAAATATATTTCATTAGCATTGCTCAGAAATAATCAGTTTTATTTGGTAATGACTCTAATACTCTGCAAGAAAGTATGATTATACTGTCCCATAGATCAAAAGAAATAGTTTAAGGACACGTACATTATTCAAGATCAAAGTAATTAAAGAATACATGTGGGCTCTTCTGAAAGCTCACAGAAGACCTAAAATCTTCCAGTTTAATTATTTTCAGGACTGTATGTTTCTTTCTGAAAATATTTAAAGCATCTTCAATTTAAAAGAGGAATTGTTAAGATGTTTAAAACACTTTGAGTAAGAAATGGTCTAATCTGCCAATAACAGCCATTGACTGCTGAATGATCTGAGAAGTGGTATTCATGAACTGTGGAAGTGGTCATTAATTTATCTTTGGAAAATGAAGAACTCCTCTAATTTGATGGTTAAATAACTTTAGCTTAAACATGTTAAGCGGAAGATTAGTGGAAAGAATGTTCACTGGCATTACAAAAAAGATGCTCAAGAGCTAGTGTCTAACTGTATACTGAGTGTGCATAGATAAAATATATTGTACAGGAAATGGCAAGGAGTGCCTTGGAGGAAAGAAAATACAGATTTTTTTTAAAAAAAATCTTTTTACCTTTCAATTCTGATTTCGAGTGCAGTTCCACTTTTAGAGTTTTCCGGCACATGTTCTATTCGCAAAACAGTATCTAAAAAGGTAACTTTCACTCTTCTTAGAACTTAAGTGAGAAAACAAAAAGACATCACGCAAGCATTTTAGTCAAGTTACTCAACAATGACTTTTAAAGTCAATTTAAAATGGTCTTTCATTTTGTTTAAGTTCTCAAAATTAATTCAGTGGAAATAAGCAATTGTGTTTAATAATATAACAAGTCATCAAGTGACAATGCAAACTCTTAATATGTCCCTAATATGTACATCCACACCATGCAATATGTCTCTAATGCACAAATATTTGAGCAAGTGACAGCTCAAACCAAGTTGCTATGGCTCATTGTGGATGATCCTTGAAGGAAGTACCTGCTTCATTGTGCACCATGTCTGAACTCCTGAACATTGCTACAGCCCCATGTAACTTTGGCTGAATGCTTCTATTTCTAAATTTAATTTTAAACATTTCCCTTAGCTCATTCATTTCACCACTAGGTTCTCTACCACGTAGTGTGGTCCTAAGCCCTTAGTTTTTTCCACTTAAAAAAAAAAAAAAATCACCACCACCAAAACCCAGAGTTTCTAAAGTATTTCTAACAACATGGTGTGCTTACTGAGATACATATGTCGTAACAGGTTGGCTTTGCAAAAAAAATAGCCAAAAAACCCCATTCTCTGTTTCTCCCTCAACAGCATCACCGCTAGCAATCTAAGTTTGTGCGAGGAACTAAACTTGAACCTCCAAAATTAAAGCATCTCAACAATCACTCAAGCACAGATTTAGCTGGATTTGTTCTGGTGTAAACAAACACCTGAAGTAGGGTTCATGCTGTCCACTGAGGGAAGTATACACATATTTTAGTAAGTAAACAGGCTTTTCTTTTCCTCCTTTGAAAACAGGATCATTTGTCTTGCCTTCCTGTTTAAATTTCACAGGTAATGCTCAAAGTGAAAATTTGTGAGACAAGTTATGGCAAATAAGATGCCATTTTGTACAACTGAGACACAACATGAACTGATTTAATCTCAGATGTTCATTCAGTTAATGTCTGAAGTTAATTCATACCTGTTTCAATAGTTTCTGCAAATTTCTCAAGTCCTTCAAAAGGCTGGGATCCTTCCCCTTGTTCATCTGTCAATTTTTGGCTAAGACACTCTTTTGCAAGCTGCATGCTACTTGTCATAAAACTTGACCAATACATTGGCTCAGACCCAGATGCTGCAGAGTAAGAGAAGTCTTATTAAAATTGACTGTGTACATTTTGAAACAATAAAGACAAAACGAAGTAATAGATTTGGCACATCCAGAAAAGAGTTTCAACAGCTTAGTAACAAGCCATACTTAAATTTAATTCCAATCTCTCTTTATACACTTTACTACTTTAAAACTACTTTAAAGTCATTTAGACAGCACTGCTAAGATTCTGGAATTTGAAAATCCAATAAGAACAAGATGAAATGAGAACTTACTATAACCAATCTTCAGTACTCTTAAGTAAGTAGTATCTTGAGTACTTTTATTAAATTGGTACGATTTTGCAAACATAATCAGCAAAATGATACCAAGGAAATAACTTTTTTTTTTAAAGAATTATTTTAAGGTTTCTTATTCTATAAAAATATATGTGAAACTTACTCCATTTGAAACATATCCTAGATGGGGAAAGACTAAGCAAGGTTTAAGATTTTATCTTCGTATTTTAGAAGAGGTTTTAAGTACCTAACACAGACCTGAACAAAGTAGAACAGAATAAAGTCTGAAAGCACAGCACGTATTAAGATGAAGAAATTCTTTAGCAGCCAGATTAACTTAATTGACAGTTCATTCCTATCAGCTAATTCCAAACCCATTGTGAACAAGTAGTATAAAACTTAATTAGAAAAGTTAATCAAATTCAACTGCAACACTCCAGGATATGCAAACAAAAGCAAAACTAGCACAAATACAAACATGTTGAACAGGAAAAACATTCCAGTTTAGCATTCAGGTCTGGAAACATCCATGTGGCTATCAAAGTGTGACAAAACCACCATCATGGGGTTTTTGTACTGTATTATAAAGCTCTGTGCATCAGAGAACTAAATGGATGCAAGGGAATAAATAAAGCTGCCTCCAGACACCACCATTCTTTCAAAGCAATAATCTTGCATCAGAAAGTAAGATAGCTCAAAATTTAGCACCAGTTAAACTAATAAGAACAAAATGCAGAGCGCACATATAAGCAAGTTACTTAAGATAACTTGCAAAAGATGAAAAATAGGGTTTATGCATTTTTTTAGCTTCTTTATGATGTATTTTAAGAAATATTTTCTTCTACCCTCTCTACACTATAAAAAGGAAAACAAATTAAAATCCATCAGACATTAATTCAAAATTTCCACCCACTAAAAACATGCCCCACACACACTATAAAAACACATCTTAACAGAACTCATGTAGGTTTGATAATTAGCAAAAATTTATCACCAGGACAGTCCAAACTAGATCAGCTAGATTCCTACGGATACAGACAAACTAGAAGAGCTCAGACAAACCTCTCAGCATTACAATCAAAGCTAGTAAGTATTTAGAGCACTTAAAATTCATTATTTCAGACTGTGATTGTAAACCAAACTACCACCGAAGAGCCAGCTTCTAATGCTGACTGACAGCACTTGGCGTGGGACACCCAACAACCCCAGCTGACAAACTCCTTTCCAGGCTGTATTACTCCCATTTCACTATGTCTGAAATGGTATGGAAGAAGAGATAAAATGTTGATAATCTTCCTACTGTTGAAAGTTATTTCACAGAACAACCAATTGAGAAACACTTGACAATCACCTAACACCTGACTGTTGTTTTTTTTTTTATTAAATTCTCTATCGTTAATGTATGCAAATTAAATGGCACTTTAAATAAGTCTAAGAACTGATTAAAGCAAGCATAGCCTTTGCTTCTGAAAAACTGTAAATACTATAACTTTTCAAAAATTAAAAAACAAGCCTACCAAGCCTTGGTCTTGGCCTGAAGACCATCTCTAATCCTTTTATTTCTAATGCACAGTTATCCTGTAGCAGTGACCCCCACGGAACAGACAAAGAAATTGATTGGATAAATCCATCTGTGACTTCCAGAGGTGCATCTGCAGACTCCAAGATCTCATTAAGACACTAGAATAGAATAAAATAAAAATAGTATTGTATTTTAAAAAAACCCATATCCATAAGTTTGCATGTAACAAATAAAACAAATGGAGGCTATCAGAAAATTTATTATAATCAGAAAGACAATAAACTGGACACTCTCAAGGATTTTGATTACACAAATTACTTAGCTTTCAGCCTTACACAGATTTCTCTGTGGTAAGTTTATTTTTGCACTATACAAAAAAAAAAAAAGATCTGCTATCTTACTGTTATAAATACAGTACTACTGACTGCTAAAGTTAATCCATTCTTACTTTGGCAATATTTGAAGAAAGCTGTAAACAGGTTGAGAGTAAAAACACAAGTACCTGGTTTCTGTGGCAAGAGTATTTCACTAGCATGTAATTTCAATGTAATGTTCATTTTTACATTTCTCTGTGACACTGGAAAAACAGAACCAAATAATCACCTCTTGCTGCACAATATGCTTCCCATTTCTAAATCATATTTTAATACGTTCAGTGTTCATCACTAATTTAAAAATTGAAGCACTATTCTACAAAAAACATTTGGTTAATTCTGTCTTTTATAGTGACATTATCAACAGAAATACAATTAAGTTGCCCTTAGTATCATAAAGGGTAAGCAAAGTTGATGAAAAAAATGGAGTATCAGGTCTGAGAAAAATGGAATATCAGGATTTTTAAGTTTTCCATAATCCTCAGAAAAGACTCACTTGTTGCACTACACGGCTTTCACTACATCCACACAGAGGAAACATTCTTCACGTTTATTTTTTTAAGAAATGCAAATCTCTGTTTGTACCCTGATTAAAAAGTTTACTTAAAACAGAAATTATTGAACAATATCTAGGCTACTTTAATAAAACAAAAACCAATCTAGATCACATACAAAATTTGTTGAGTACAATTTTCTAATATAAACAAGACCCTACTAAAGACTGTGGTTGTAATATTAGGACATAATTTTCAACTGACAAGAAAAGTGTGGCTTTGACCTTCCTATGTTGAATAGGACCACTGATTTTACCTGAGAAAAATGCATAAATTCAACATCAGAAGTTTTTTAAAATATAAGGATTTTAAAATTGTTTTGCATTTTAATTATATTTTGTTTTAATTGTATAGAATAAAGTGAAGTGAACAAAAAGAAGTCTTCAGAAATGGTATTTTTCATTCTTTATGTCTCCAGGTGCAATTTTCCCATCATGTTAACTTGTTGGTCTGTGTGTTCTTGTGACATCTTTGCTTTTAGATATTATTTGCTTGCTTTTCTAGTTTTTGTTCCAAAGTCCACTCAAGCAGCAGAAAAAGAAACCAACTTTAAAGAAAGAGAACCTGAAACAGCTCTGTCAGGAAATTTTTTAAGAATAAAAAATTCAGCTATGATTCAGTAACATCAAAACTTATTTTGAACTAAGTATCAGAATTATAGATGCAGTAATAGCATATGATAAGGCAAAAATAATTATTTGGCATGAAAACTAAATAAATCTATCATATTTTCAAATATAAATTACTTGAGCTTTTACAAAATAATGCTCTATCAGAAAGTAAGCTAGTTACCATATTCTGAATAAATCTGACTCAGATGTCTTTTTGTTACCAAGGTACAAGGCAATGAGCGTATTTTAGTACACTTATTATCATTTTGAAATAGAAATTAACTATCTAAAAGAAAAAAAAAATCAGCAAGTATTCTTATAGCTAAATTACTTCATGAACAAGCTAGTTGTTCCTAGACAGCAGCAGTTACAGCATTCCAAGTGAAATTTTAAAACTGAAGTACAGTCTTCACATCAGGACTTGTTCCCATCTTATGGGATGAAAGTCCACAGTTGGAAATCATGGAAATACTAGTACTGAAAGTACTATTGTATGTATATTAAAATTCAACCACAAACATCATTTTGATTTTTCTAAGCAGCGCAGGTTCCAAGAGGCAAAGAGGTTACAGTAATAGCCCCAGGTATTCCTACTTATCTCTACAATCTATAAACACTTATAGTGTTGGCGTAAAATATCTACAGTGTTAAGATGAAGATAAGTATCCACAAAAATGGATAATATGCAAAATTACAGCCATCCTGGTGATTCATAGCCAGCAAAGTTAGGATGATGGGACGGGGAGAGGGGAGGGGGAGAGGAAAAACCCACAACTGTAGCACTTCCACGACACCTGTTTTTCCAATCTGTCATACATGAGAAAGTCACGTGCAGAGAACCTCAAACATGTCATTGTTTACAAGCCAAAAAGAAAAATACTGATCTACAAAGGGGGAAGATAACCTAAGTATTGTTGTATATACAATTAATCACTGTGCATATATAATTAACTGTTCATTTAGTACTGGTCCATAACTGCTGCTGTTTCAAATTATTTACATTCTAGATCATGTCGCTTCACTAGTGCTGTGATACCCACTAGAGGGCATAATAATTCAATTAAAGTGAGACAGCCTCACTGCCTGCCACAGAAAACAAGCTGCAGACACAGCCAGAAAACAAAACAAGCGAACAACAACAACAAAAAAACCCCACCACAATAAAACACTGCTACTGTTGAACATTTCTGCCAGTTCATCATCTGTGCCACCCTGGAAGTCAATGACTGACGCACAGCAGTGCTTAAGGCTCCTCATGACAGTCACTTGACTGGCAGGTAGAATTCAGTAACATTAGTAATTAGCCCAAGAAACTTTATGAAATATTACAAACGTAGGCAGAGACCTTTGAATGACTACAGTAGGCTGGAAGTATGGATACGTGCGTGTGTATAGACACATAGATAATATATATTTTCATATATATATGTAAAAACATACACTCCAGGACTGAAAAAGCTTCAGTTGGTTCAAAACATGCCAGACCACCTGCCAAGCAAACCCCAGCTAATAAGAGCTTTCCATTTGTCAACAAGTACTTCAGCCACCGCAAGACTCGAGGGGAATTTTTAGAGATCTGCATGGTCTAATCTCAGTTATAAGTGTCAGTAAAAAACAAAATGCCTCTGAAACATTGGAGGAACACATTACTTTTTATGTTCTTATCACCTTTAGCAGTAGTCAGTAAACAAGATCCTCAGTAACTGCAGCAGCAATGTCTAGTAATTTGGGATACGCTAGCTACTTCTCCTTGAAATATCATCAGCTATTGCCTTTTGTTTTCTTTCTCATAAGTAAAAATAACAAAACCAAAGTGTGGCTAGAAAAACATATGCGTAATGAGTGAACAGATTTATTGGTTTTTTTTAAGCACCAGCATATCAGAGAAGAATTCCCCGGGATGAAACGCTAATTACAACTATAAGTTTTTACATGAAGGAAGCCGGGTAATAAAAATAAAGTGGGTGACAGGCGGGGGCAGGGAACCAGCTGGTGAAGAGAGGGTGAGGCGCCGGCGTCTCTTACCCACTTATCCAGCGGGACCTGCGTCAGGGAGCCGGTGCCCTGGTAGAGATCCAGGCTGAGCTGCTCCAGGCTGAGCTTCTCCTGCAAGAAGTGGCCCAGGTACCTCTGCAGCAGGTACCTGCAGGCCCTCTTCTTGATGGACTCCGAGAACGGCCACGGCATGGCGGCTGCGCGCCGGGGGCCGCGGGGCCAGGCGGCGGGACGGGGCCAGGGCCGGGGCCGGCCACTCCGGCGGGGGGAGAGACGGAGGCGAGCGGCAGCCGCCGGGCCCAACCGCGCCCCTCAGCACGGGCTCCCCGCCGCCCCTCACACCGCCGGCGGGGCGGCACTGTCTCCCCTCAGGGCGAAGAGGCGCGGACAGGTAGCTCCATCCTCACTCGGACACCGCTGCTGCTGCCGCCGCCATCTTCTCGGCGGCCCACGAGCGCGCACGGGGCCGCCGCAAATACGCGCTGCGCGGGGGCGGGGAACAGAGGAAGGGGCTGGGGGCTGGGGTCTGGCGGGGAGACCCCGCTGCCTCAGCTTTCTGCCGCCGGGGAGGGCGGCTAGGCCGATCCGGGCTGTTTGTCTCCTTCCCCTCCCGCCGAACGCCGTCACCGGCACCGTGACGTCCCCGCGGAAGTGGCGTCGCAGAGTGGAGGAGGCAGGGGCGGAAGCGGCGGCAGGAGGCGGGTGAGGGGGCGGTGTCGCGCCGGACGGGCCTCCGCGGCCCGGCGGGTGGTGGCTGTGTGTGGTGTCGGGGCGCTGACTTTCTAGCGAACAGCGTCCGGGGGAAGCACCAGCAGGGCGGAGCGGCAGGCGCCGGAGTGCCCGGAGCCGCTTAGGGTCGGACGGCAGGGCCCTCGACCGCCCGCCGGCGGGGCCGGTAGGTGGGCTGGTGCCGGGGCGGGGGGGGGGGGGGGGGGGGGGGTGGGTGTGAGTGAGACCGAGACCACGGCTTGTTTTGCCGTCGGTAAATGGGAGCGACGCGCTGCGATTGGGAGGCTGCGCAGCTCGGCAGCCCGCTCCCCTCGTCGCCTTCAGTTTCCGTGCAATTGGAATTGTGTAGGCCCGAGGTGGGATTTTGTCAAGAAGGGGCGAATCTGGTGGTGGGGATGCAACTCCCTCCTGGCAGAAATGCTGGGCCACCACAGCGCTGGAGACAGCGTCCCAAGGGCTTCCCTGAGGCGGGTTTCCCTGCGAGTGTAGCTGAGGTGGCACCGGTGCCCCAGAGCCGCTGTGGTGACCGCCACCCCCGCCAGAGTCCGGCCCGTTTTGGTAACGGCTGTTTACAAAGGCCAGCAGTGCCTGTCTCTGAAATGTATTGACAGTTGGGCATAAAAGCTGAATAAGGGAACTGTTCTTTAGTGATCGTAAACAAAGCTGCTGTTTCATCTGTCTCTGATAACCCATTTAGTTAATGGACTTTTCTCAGTCTTTCTTAAATTCACCAGCAATAGGTTTTTATGCTTTACAGCTATTGATTTCAGTTTTTCCATGCATGACTTGCCTTCCTACTGCATTCTGGATCAGCAAAGTGCACGATTAATTACTGCTGAATCATAACAAAGTCTTACCTGACAGAATGCAAGTTACTCACAGAAGAAGAAGGAACTTCGGTGACAGTGATTCTGCTTCCGTGTGCTAACATCACCTTCCTAAGCAGTTGTTCTCAACATCTTGGTTTGGAGTTCTCAGGATTCCAATGTTATGAGTTATGGGAGACACCGGCTCTCATATTTTCATTTTTTTGTCAACATTAAACATGTCTGCTTAATATATATCTCTTAGTTTATGTTGTTAATATATAGAGAGTGTAATGGTATGATAAATCTAAAATAAATGTTTCCATATGCAGAATGGAGACAGATTGCAGTCCTGTGGAGACGCCCAGTAACACGGGGTTTGAAGAGGATTCTGATTATAGAGACTTCGAAGGAACAGATGTGAAAGATATGAGACTAGAAGCTGAAGCTGTTGTGAATGATGTTCTGTTTGCTGTCAGCAACATGTTTGTCTCAAAAACCCTTCCCTGTGCGGAGGATGTGGCGTATATCAATGTGGAAACCAGGGAAAGGAACAGATACTGCCTGGAGCTCACCGAGGCAGGACTCAGGGTAAACTGACTTGTTTATAATTTCTTTAGCCTTTTTTAAACAAACATTTTTAACAAAGATTGTGTTCAAAAGGTGTCTAGAAAAATACTTCAGTGACACCAAAAGAGCATACATATTCCTCTTGAATGTTCTACATGTTTTCTCCTAAAAAGTGGAACATTAACTGGTTACTTCCAACAAAGCAAGAAGGGAGGTTGATATAAAAACAGGCATGTATTTGAGACACAAAACAACGAAGATTGAAGCAGCAATTTGCTATAGACATATCAATTTTTGGGTTTCTTGGGTACCCAGATAAGTCAGTAATACAGCCTGTATACAACTCCTTTTTGCACCATTTGCATGTTTTGTGCAAACACAGAGATATAAGAGTTCTTTTGGAAGGTCATAATGATAGATTTTACTAATATTTTGAGTTTCAGACAAAAGGTATTTGAAACCATTTAAATACTGTATTACCACTAAGCCCCAATAGCAGGAAGCACAGATTGTGATTTAAATCCAGTATCTTTTGTTCTCACATTACTCTGCTACCCTCACTGGCAAAGTTAAATGCTGTGGTATCTGCTTCCCATTGCAAGGTGATCCTAACCACAGAAATTTAATCAATGGTTTCTTTGTTGCAGGTAGTAGCTTATGATTTTGATCAGACTGACGACAGATTGCAAACTCCATACCATGAAACTGTCTACTCCTTACTGGACTCTCTCAGCCCTGCATATCGAGAGGTGTTTGGAAATGCACTACTACAAAGACTGGAAGCTTTGAAGAAAGAGAGTCAGTCGTGATTTTCCTAAAAGTGAGGCAGGTTTCAGGCTAGAAGGGATTCTTAGTCTGAAACCTTCTTACAAATATCTTTAAGCTTCATTTCTTACATTAATATCTAATTCATGCTAGTACTACTCTATAACATTTTGCTACAGTGGATTTGAATATATCACAATGCCATTAAAAACCACTTTGATAAATTGTAAAATTAATAAACTTTGTTTTCTTTTTTATTGTAGGTGAGCAAGTGACTGTTGCTTCTTACAACAATCAAAAAAAATTGGTCTTTTTTCAAAGTGTCATCATCCAAAACAATACATAGAGACTGAATGTTCTATATACAAGTAGTAATTCTTTCTCTGTGTGCTTACTGACAATTTTCATACCTACTTTTTAAAACAGAATCTAATTACTTGCTCTACCCAATTAATGAAAAATAATTGGGAAACCTACTGTTCTGCAAAGAACAGAATTTCAGTTTGATTTGCTATGCATAAATCTGAAAATTCTCAGCTTTGGTAACAAGAAAGATAGTTCTTAACAGTTGAGTGTTGCTTATATAGTGACAGTGAGTTAAAAGCAAGACTCAGTATTACTTGATCTGTCTTTGTCTATGGCAACCAGTAAACTCCAAATAATAAGATGAACTGATAATATATGAATGTATTGTCTGAATTGCAAATGAATTAAGCACAGAATGAGGATGTAATGGGCTACATTTCCTAAAGATGATGTTAAATATGCTATATTTATGTATATGTATGCTATATTGTAACTATTTGGGAGGTGTGGAAGACATTTTAGCCTGTTTACTATTCTGAATGTGTGTTTACATGATGTACAGGATATACCCAAGAGTATTTTTGCTTCAGTCTTTGCTTTCTATAATATGGTACTTTGGTACTCTCGTTTTTCACATTTTCTCCCTCAATTGTACAGCGTCCTCTCCCAATGAATACTAAGTAAACACTGTAATACTAATTGCATTGTATTGGTTTGAAACCAAAGGCTGTATGAAATTTGCTAAGACTGATACAAGCTGGAAGATATAACTTGTATTTTCTACTTCAAAACTGGTAAAAATCTCTTTATAAACCTATTGTTCTGTAACTTTTCAGGTATGTATTGAATGGTAGACTTTTTAAAAATTTAAAACTTGGTTAGAAATACCAGTACTGTTGATGTTCATACATTTTGTATTATTCAGTATTTGTGCATCTTTATTTAAATAATCCTGCCATTATTCTGCCATGCTTTTGTGACAACTACATGCTGTAGCTTTTTTGGAGGGACACCTACGGACACATTGGTTCTCATGAAGTCACAGATTCCAGTGACTTCAGTGGAGCTATATTAATTTCTGCCTGCTAAAGATTAGTCATTTTAATTGGAGAAGCCTAGTAGAGCTTTTGTAATAGCTTTGGGGTAGTGATGTACAACTATGACTGACAAGACAACCGTAGTTAGTGCGTCTGTTTTCTAGAGCTTAATCTTGTGTTTATGTCATTAGTTTTTTAGGTTGAAACTTCTGATATTAATCCTCTGCCCTAGGGTATACTTCCATGCTCTAAAAGTTGTTCATAGGCTCTCTTTTGCACACAGGTCTGTGGTTAGTCCTCTGTGAGGAGAATGTACTTTACCAAATTTATATTTGAATGTTTTCCCTTGCAACTAATTTACTTGTTCAATTTCAATTACTAAAGTATTAAATAGATGCAGCTGTGTCTTGTAATTTTCTTGTGGGGGAGAGAATATCAAATATTTAAGAATTTGAAAACCTTTGTCTGCAAACTTGTATCTGCTGAAACTTGGTCATGGAAAAAACCAAGGGTTTTTTTTTTTGCCTAAAAAGCCTCCAAGCCAGCCTGCTACCTGCAACGATGCCTAATAACCTAATTAAAGCTATTTTTGCCTCAGCAGTACTACATGCATTTTGTCCTGTTTGGCATCTAGAAGTCAGGAAGAGAATCCCTAATTTGTTGGCTGCCCCTGTGCCTGTTTGTTCTAGGATAAATTACCTAAATTGACTGCTAGATCACAGATATCGACCGAATTAGGTGTAAAACCAGGCACGATAGGTTGAATTAGGTAATAAAAAGAGGCTGTATCTACACACTAAATTCCTGTTGCCTCGTTACCGGAGGAGCTGCCCGAGATCCCCTCAGGGGAGGAGCGGCCCCGCCCCTCCCCTCTAAGCTCCGCCCACCACGCCCCGCCCACTGCGCGGCTGTCCCCTCCCGCGCCGTCGCCTAGCAACGGGACGCGTCCCCGTCTGTGGCGATGGCGGAGGGGCCTGCGCAGAGCTGCCGGGTCTTCCTCAACCACCTCGACTCCTACTGCGGCCACAGCATCGGCGAGGTGACGATAAGAGCCGCGACTCCTCCCTCAGCGGTCGCTGCCTGAGGCGGCGCCGCCACGTCCCGACCCCCGCCTGCCTCGTCTGTGGCCGGGAGTGCTCACCTGGCCTGTGGCCGCCGGGGAATTCGGGGCGGGCGGGAAGGCGGCCAGGGAGCTGAGGTGGGGGATTGGGGACAAGAAAGGGTTAAGATAGGAAGGAGAAAGAAAATGAGAGTTAGGAGGTAGAGATGGGGGTAAAGCAGGTCAGAGGGCCTGAGGTAACAGCTGATCTCCATGGAGGGAGAGGAGGCATTCCTGAGGTAACGCCTGCCAGGTTGCAGAGAAGAGGCATCTAGGCCTCTAGAAGAGGCATCACTAGCACCTTCGACGTTGAGGTGTAGGACGCAAGTCAAGACAAAATTTTGCAGTTGAGGTTGAGGAGTCCCTAACGTTTTCCTGTTCCATTGAAAGCTGTGTTCTGAGCTTCATCAGTCAACTGCCCCTCAACAGTCAACTGGGGCTTTACCAAGACTGCGAGAAGCTGTGTTGGACTCAATACAAGTTTTCATATAAATGTCTGTCTTGTGTATTGCAGTATTTATCCAAATGCGTTGTTGGGGCCTCGCTTGAAAGCATAGAAGAAGAAGAGGATGAAGATGAAAGTAATTCAGCTGCTGAAATTTCTAGTAAGCCAAAGGAGGGAGTCTACCAAGTAGTGGGTACCCTTTCCAAACCAGAGAGTACTAAACCACATTTTGCAGAGGAAACATATGCAGTAAGTATTCTAGGTTGCCATTAGACAACATTAGAAATACTACAAGTCATGTAAGACAACCTGCATGAATAAAATGGTCTTTTTTTGCTGCTGGAATCTGTATGCATATATTGTATTCCTTTTGCTTCCTACATCCTGTTGTCTCTTTCCTGTTAGGGAGGATACAGTAAATAGTAAAAGGAAGGAACTCAGACTCAAAATAGCTTTTTTTAAAAAAGTAGTTACGGACGAGGCAATGATGATCTACATGTCTGCTTTCTTTTTCCTGTCAAGCACCTCAAGTATCTCTCTTGTCTCCTCTTGTCTTTTATCACCATTTGAAAGGTAGTGGTGCTGGAATCAATTTAGTGTTCCCTGAAATCACAACTTTCACTAACACTTTAATTGTTCTGAGTATCTTTGTATAAAGATATATGCAGAGTTTAGTTAACTAAAGGAGGCTTGCTTTTAAGAATGTGATTGCTTATTGCTTGATTTAGTTTTCTGAAACTAAAATTGCCTCTGTTTAAAACTGATTATCCAGAACCTCTTCAAATACTTGAAATTTTGATTTAAATGTCTACACAGCTGAGCTGTTCAATCAGAAAATTATGGCTCATAGTATTTAATCTCAATCACTACTCTTGCCCTAAGTGTGTGTTGTACTTGCTCAAGTGATACAGACAATCTGCATTTAACAAAAATGTCAGGATGCTATTTTGCAAGGAAATAGACATTTTTTTGTCTTCTCCATTCTGCCAGCTGATCCTTGCTTAAAACACCTATAAAAGTCATAGATATCTTTGATACTCACAAGTGCATTGAAAATATGAATCCTAAAGTAACACTAAAAATTGTGCATCTTCATGAACTACATTAATGTGTACTGTAAATTAGAAGTTTCAGCATTTAATTTACATTTCATCACCTTACTTGTATGAGTCTTATTCTAACAGAATTATTCTAACATCTCAGTGTTTGAAACTACATTCTACCAGTAAGTTAAATTTTCAAAGAAAAGGAATTTTAGTTTTTTGGTTTTTTTTTTTTAAATGACAGATTCTAACTTTTTTCCCCCTCTCAGGTCTCCTCTCAAGAAGAGCTCCTAAGTCACTTGCTTGAGTGTAAGATTATTTTATATAATATCACTGAGGATGCAAATCAAATTGAGGAAGCAACGTGGGCTGCTTCTGGTTAGTATAGCTGTTAACTGAACAGAAAATTTGTTGCTATAGAGCCATCAAAATTTACCATAAATGTATAATGAAATTATCGGGGATTTACCATAAAAATATAATGAAATTATATGGGATACCTAGTTTTCTGCAATATAAAATTGGGTTTCTTGATGGAGAAATGCTGCATGCATTGTTCAGTCAATTAGCAAGGAGCCATGGGATGCGCTCGAGCATTCATAAGATAAAGGAGCTGCCATGGAATGGTCCAACATTTTAAAAGATGTATCTGTGTAGGCAGTTATTTCCCTAAATAACTATCAACCATTGTCTTATCTTTTTGCATTGGGATGTAAGTAGAAAATGTGCTCCTGTGTCATTCAGATAACGTTTCAATATTTTATATAATTATTTTAAGTATTTTGACTTAAAAGTCCAATTAAAAAAACACTGTTAGCAGACTTTCTGAAACTTTCTCCTGATTATTATATCCAAATTCTAATGGGCATCTGAAATCTTTTTATGGTAACAGTGCAATATTGTTATTTATGTCATAGTTAAGCTAAACTATGGTTTCCTGTTTTATAGTATAAATAGTTGCATAACACCACCAGTTTTAGAGGACTCAGAAAAACATACCCCACATTTAATTATTTTGCTCTTAATCAAAATAAGGAAGCTTTACTTGAATTCTGTAGATTTTCTGTTTCAACCATGAAAAAAACTCTACACTTTTTTTTTTTTCACTATCTCAGTAGCCACTAAAGATGAATCATTTTCAAAAGATTGTTTCATTATTTTTTTTTCCATGATATGTAGCTCTGTGGAGATTACAAATAATTTGATTTTTTTATTTGTCTATTTGTTTTCTCTCCTCATTTATTATGTCTATTTTATCCCAACCTAAATAAAGACTATTTGCTTGAAAATACATATCACATACAATGTTATGATAAAAATGTCTATACAGGAACTTTATAACTTTGAGTAATACAGTTTACAATAAAGTAAGTCCTTTGCTTTCATTTAACAGCCCTACATACAGAAATAGCAAATTTCGCAACACCAAAGTTATTCATCCTCATTTCAACAATAATGAGCTGGGCAAAAAGCAAACCCCCTGATCCTGTAAGTAATGTAAAAACATACATTTTTCTTTAACTAAACACTTCTTTTTAATGGAAAATACTCTTAAATGCGATTAAAGAAAGTATCCCAGTACACACTTCAGGAACAGCTAATAAAGTTAGTGTCAGCAAGTGTGGTTTTTCTCATGATCCTTTCACCTTGAACCATTACTTACTGCCAAAATTGTTAAATTTATTTCACTGGACAGAGAAATTTAAGCACTGGGGTACAATGATAAAGGCAGAGATGAGGGAGTGCTTGGAAAAATGATAAGATCTATGCTAACCACAATATGCACTGTCCTTCAGTCATAAAACATCCCATATTCACTACTTATTTAATGAAATACGTATTTAAATCAGTATATAGACAGATAAATAGATATATCTTTATGTGTTAAGCAGAGTCAGGAACCATGTAAGACGGTTTGTAGTATGCTATTATGATACTCAAATTTAGCCTTAGAGAAATTGTGCACCTTACTGTTATCTGTAGCAGTTGTCAGAGTTTTTCAAACTTGTGTAATGCTATATGTAATAAAAATTCACATTTTTTTCACATATAAAAAGTAGTTAAAAATCTTTTGCTATGAAAATTGAAATTGAACTATTGAAATTTTAAAAATGTTGAACTTCAGTTACCAGAATCAGAATTTTTAAGAATTTCAAGTTAAAACAAAGTTAAAACATTTAAAAAATATTTTTAATAACTGATTTTTAACATCTAAGTCTTTAAAATTTCTGTTTTATGTATTTCATAGTCACGTATTTTCCTTCATAGGAAGATCCTGAAATTCCTTTTACTGATGAAGATTATCGCAGAAGAAAATCTCATCCTAACTTTATAGATCACATAAATGCTGAAAAGCTCATTCTCAAACTTGGGAAAACTGTATGTAAAGCACTTGTTTATAAAAATAAGTTGTTTGGTCTTCTTACTTAGAGCATTATTTTAGTAATGGAAATTACCAACAATTTGAATAAATTTTAAGAGTATGTTATTCTCATGATAAATATGGATAACAACAATTATTAATGAGGTATCAAACATAGACTATAAAGTTTTTTTAAACAGGTGTCTGCATAATACAAATGCCAAATTCTTCCTTTTTCCTTAGTGAGTAAATCATCTTTTATCCCATTTAAAAAAATATATTGTTTGGTTGGTTGTATCAGAGAAAAATAAAGCTGAGGCTGATGCGGGGAAACACTTGAGGATAAAGAATGTAGAGGAAAGGGTAGTTTTAAAGAGAAGCAGCATCTTAGATATTAGCTATTAGCAAGCTATGTAAATATTATGGCTCATTTAAATACTTAAAAGATATTCTGGCCACACCTAGCATGTTCCTGGATAGTTTATGCTCTTGGAGCAGAGGCCTTGCTGACTTTTATTCCACCCTATAATTCACTTTAAAATCATGGCTGTAGAGCTGACCCAGAATAGCTAGAATAAACATTATCACTTTATATGTGTTTTAAAATCACTTCCTTCAGCTTTGTTTCAACCTGATTAGGTGATTAATCTAATTAGAGAACAGATTCTCTAGGTGTTTAGGAACTATTATTTCATAAATACCAACAGTGGCTCAGATTGTGCTTCACAACTCTGGAAAATTGATGCTGTTGTCACTAGAGATGGAGTGCTGTGGAAGTTAGGTCAGAGAACTGGAAGACAATGAAATACACTATATGATGGTATCGTTTGGTCACTCTCTTTGTGTGCTAGCAGTCTCCCATAATAAATATAATTTAGTGTCCATTGTAGAAATTTACATCTAGCTAATTATAGAGGGGGAAAAAACTTTAGTCTGATTTGAGTATACACTTGTATATCATATCACACTAATATCATATCTTATGCCCTGCTGAGAATACAGGACTAGAAATTATATTCTATTCTGACATGTGTTTAGTAGTACAGAATGCCAGTAAAACTTGGTTTACAGCTTGAAAAATCAGTGATAAATTCTTCTTACTTTCTCTATGCTAAGATGGAGTTATTCTGTAAGACTATGGGATAACGTTCATACTTATGATAGAAACGTGAAGTTGTAAACTGTGTCCACCTCACAATAACTTCTGTCACCAATAACACCCAGATGAACTATTGACTCAATTTTTCTGACTAGTCCAAAGCACTGAGTCACTATGTAACAAAGGTATTAATATAGCATTAGCTTCTAAATGTTTGCCAGGCTGACTGTTGAGGAGACAGAACACTATGTAGCAGTACGTGGTAAAGCAACTTGAATATTTTCAGTATATACCTATTGTAGCCATTTCAAAAGGAGCCTGTTTCCTCCAGATCTCCAGAAGCAGCTTCAATGGCTATCATCACCCCTGTTTAGTTTCTGTCAGCAATGTGAAACAAGAAGGCTCCAAAGCATCTGTTCTTCTCAGCAGATCAACATTAGCTTCCTCTGATGGCTGGAGATCTCTGGATTGCAGTTCTTACTAATTTCTAAATTCAGTGGCATCTGGGAAATGTGCCACCTATGGAAGAAATGACAGTGTTGCCACTCACCTGCAAAGAGCTTTCTGGGAAATACTGAGAATCATCAGCTGTGTCAGTCGTGTAAAGATCTTGCACTGAAGAACACAAGTGTTTCTTAGCCTTCCTATCTGTTCAGAGTGCAATTTAATGGCTGTTGTTGCTCAAAGCAAGGTTTGACTTGTTAATCTCCCACTTATATTTTGCTTAAAATTTAGC
This sequence comes from Scolopax mira, assembly GCA_004320125.1. Lineage (NCBI taxonomy): Eukaryota > Metazoa > Chordata > Aves > Charadriiformes > Scolopacidae > Scolopax > Scolopax mira. The sequence continues at coordinate 404,446 of BJBW01001024.1, read as the reverse complement.
AAGAGCTATGAACTAGAAGTCTTTGCTTTTTTATCACTAGCAATTTTGTATCTTTACCTTTGTGTCAAGGCATTTGGGCTGTGTAGCTTTTGTCAGAGAGAAGTTGTTCACTCTGGAGTCCTGCCAAATTCAGAATCCTTGGAGAAACATCTGCCTACCACAAACAGAGGAGCTCTTCATCTCCCAGATCTGTTCTCAGTGGCATCACAGTTCCTGAATTTAGACCTCTTTCTTCGCTTCAAGCATTTTATTACAAGAAAACACACACACACAAAAAAAAGTAAACCGAAAGCCTAGAACTGGTTATAATAGCCAGAATGTGACATCTAGTGGCTTTAATGAATATTACACAGGGACTTGAAGGTCTTTACCCATGCCTACCCATGCTGTGTGCAACTTGAGCTTGCCTAATAATTGTATTGGTTTTTTAAAGGAAGTACATCCAAGTCATCTCAAGTAGTATCTGCTCATATGTGTGACATGTGACACTAAACAGATAATTTTAGAGAATTTGAACCTGTTTCAGAGGTTTGTATTTCAGTGAAGTTAGCACTCAGTGCCAAACCATGGTTTGTCTCCACAAGTGGCTATTGCAAGGTAATTGGATTCAGAAAATCCTATGTGTTACATTCTTTTAAGGGAGATGAGAAATAGCACCTCCTATGCTTTCTCAAGAGACAGGTTTTTCCTGCTGGGAGACGGAAATTACAGGATGTTTTCTTCTGGGGCATGTTTGCAGTCTGTCCAAACCAATCCCAGGAGCTGCTGCTCTTAGGATACAAACAGTTTCTGTCACGGTGCTACCCAAGGAAATTAGGTGTGTTAGCTATTATGCTATCTGCAATGTCTTCTAATTTTAATGTTTCTTGGGCTTACTAACAGGCTGTTGCATTCAACTAAATTTTACACAGTTTGTGTATTTACTATACAAGCACTCAAGTTTCAGGTATCCCATTTGCAGTACCGTACTTTAATAAAATCTTTCTTGTTGATTTTGCTTCACAGAACAAACATAAATTTTCAACTTATGTTGTTGCCTCAGGACATCAATATGGAGCTGGGGAAGGAATCTTGCACTACTTTTTTAAGGTAGATATCCAACTATTTTTCAAAGTTCATTTACTTTCTAGGGACAAACCATATTGAAATTGAATGCATTTTTAGTAGCTTTGTATCATAAACTTAATGTTTCTGTGAACAAACTGATTATTTGATCCCTCTGAAATGTTTTAGGTACAGTGGAAGTGTTTTCCATATGTTTGGTTCCATGTATTTATTTTTTTTCCATAGTTTTTTGAACAGTACTTTACACTAAGAACTTGTCTGTCCTATCAGTGGAATCAGGAAAAAAAGTCTTTCTTCTCAACATTATATTTGCCTTTTTTCCCAAGCATTTCTTTTATTTACAATGAAAATTAACATTTTTTAAAGTCAAAGAAAATTCTTTAAAAAAAGCCCAACCAAATTTCTTGGGTTTTTTAGGCTGCCAGTCAGTATTTCTCAAGACTTGTTTCTTTTACTGCAGTTCCATTAATAATTCAAGAAATTGAACTTTAAATTCTAGTAAAAAAATACTCCTGTTCTAGTTCAAAGTAAACTTTTTCTCCTCAGTTCTTCTGCATTTGTATTTTCAGATAGGTTGGCTTAATGAGACTCCTGCAATACCTGTTTTTGGAGATGGAAAAAATTTCATTCCAACTATTCATGTTCTTGATTTAGCAGCGTAAGTAAAAAAAATTGATGATTGATACCAAGCTGGATAACAAATACAAATCTACTGGAGAGTACTGAGCCTATTAAATTGGGGTGGGTGGGATTAAGAACGCTCTTTGTCCCTTCTCTATTATATCAAATAGAGACTTACAATTCTTTAGTACTAGATATGCCTCCTGGAAACCTTACCTGACTGTTGCACCACAGCTTTGCTTTTAATTACTAGCAATGCTCGATCTAGAGTGTCATACCAGTTAAACTGGCATAGAACTGGAAATGGATCCTGGACTCCACAGCAGGCTGTTAATATCTTCTGGAGATGTTGCTTTTTATCCTTTGAACTTCTTTCAAAAAAACCCCATTTTGCTGTGCTTCTTTATTAAGGAAAATACACATGAAAATATCATGCTCTAAAAAGTTCTGCAAGATTTTACAAACTCTGTGTACTGTTTCTGAAATACATTTAACAACTAAAGCCCAGTATGCTTCTCTAACTACCAGCACTGACTGTATTTGCTATGTTTTAGAGTGTTACAAAATATAGCAGACCACAGGCCACACTCTCACTATATACTTGCAGTTGATGCATCGATGAACACTCTTCAAGAATTAATAAAGGTAAGAGATGTGATTCTTTTTTTTTTTTTCCAGATATCTTTAAGGTTTTAAAAGCTATACATTTTACTGAAGTACAAGTTCCTAGGTCTTTCTGAATTATCTTTTGTAGTAAATGACAGGGAGAATTAGTTTGAAATCCTCCAAGACTTCTTTCCTTTGAACAAAACAAATGACTTGGACCTGAATTTGCAGAACCAGCTTTTGAATTATGATTAAGTAGAAATTTTACCTAAGAAAGTTCTGGTGAATTGTTATAGGATTCACAGTACTATGATTGGATCCTCAATCTTTAAGATGTTTTTCACTTCATTTTGTAGGAAGATATTTTGGGTTTCCAAGTATTTTGAAATTAAGTCTGGAAATAGTCTTGATGACACTGTTGAACTATACACTGACAGTGGGAGTCAGATAAATACAATATGAGACTTGCTCATGTAGATTGAGCAAATGTTATGTAAGGACCAAGCACATTTTTGGTTGTGTCAAAAAATGCTTCATGGGCCAGTGTGTTAGGCAACTCACAAGAAGATGCAACCTTTGTTTTTGCTCAGGTAAATACACAGGGTCTTACTGAAAAGTTAATAGTTGAAGAGCCATTCTGTATACATGGCCATAATGCAATTAGTCAACATTCCTATGGAAAAAAAAAAAAAAAGGACAAAATAACTGTGGTCAACCATAGGAAAGAGCATTATATAAAAATGAGCACAAAAGTCATTAAAAATACTAAGTTCTTAGAGGAGAAGGGTAGTGGCTATTGAAACTTGCATTATTAACCATATAAGCCAATTTTAGGCTGCTTATTTAGAAATGTTTGTGAAAGAGAAAATTAAAATTAGCATCGTAACAGTGTAGGTTGAAGAAAACAAGATGTTGAACTTCAAAAAGTTATGGTTTTGTCCAGATAAAGAAAACAGAATAGAAAAGATCAAGAAATCTGGCAGCATAAGTAAAACACTTGAAGACCAGCTATCAGGAAAGATAGCTGGATGAAATGAAAATGTTATATGCAGAGTCATTGGTGGTGGCATTCATCTGAAAATCCTTCCTGATTGTTTACAGAACTAAATTCTTCAAGAACCTGAAGTGCTAAGCAATAAAATAGGTCTCCAAGTAGATCTTAAGCCGTAGGAAGCTGTACATAGATTTAAGATTAGTTTTTTTTTCTTTCTCAATAGAGTATCAGTAAAAATGTTGGTCCAGGAAAAATTGAGAAGATTCCAAAAGAAAATGCATTCCTGATCAAAGAGTTAACAGTTAGTATTGTTTTCCTTTTATTACTTAAGGAAAGGATGTAAACTTAAAACTACAATACCATGAAATATATGATTATTTTTTTACCAGAAAAATTTAACCCTAAAACATGCCTAAAATATGTATATAAAGTGAGTCTTTTAAATTAGAAAATAAACAAACTAAAATTTAACTACCATAGAACAGACTCTCTTGACGATTTGTAGCCTGATTTAAAAAGCAGTGAAGCACTGATATCACTGGTTCACTGAGCTTACTACTGCACTCTAACAAAACCTACACAAAATTATAAAAATAACAAAAAAAAGTTAAAAATGAAATGCTGCTAAGGCTGATGAACACAGGATATATAAATTATGTTGTATTCATCTATTTATCTGTAATAAATTGCTCATAGGAGAAATAAACAAAATAATAATTTTAATTTTAGGATGGTACTTGATAGATTTATGGAAGAAGTTATTCCCTGCCATTATATGAAATTTTTGTATTGTACAAAATAATTGTTTAATAGTTCATATTCTAATCATTCATAAGAACATTCAAATACAAATATATTTAAATTTTATATTAAAAATGTTTATATTTTTGAAAGCTTAAAATGTCTGTTTTGCTGTGTGTGCAAACCTATGCTTTAATTCTTTCGGTTCTCATGCCTCCATTCTGGTCTCTAGTTCAAGGTAACACTGTTCTTCTAACAGGCATAGCTTCGTTCTCTAAATAAATGTAGCTTTGCTTCCTCAGCAAATGCATTTGGATATGTTGCTTGTCAACCTGCGAATGGAATCTTTGTTTCTGAAAGAGGCTTTCAACATTAAGTGGGTTGCTCAGGCAGGACTGGTGGAGAACATTGAACGAATCGTCAAGGAATACAAGCAAAGTCGAGGACTACTGGTAATGGTTTGGGGTGTACACTGTTTTTAAGGGCTGCTTCCTTTTTTTTTTTTTTTTTTCTTCCCAATAGAAATGGTTATATGAACCCAAGCTTTAATGTCTTTAAGTAAAAAACACATGGAAGACTGATATAGATGCAAAATAAGTGAACATAAAACCTGAAAATTAAATTGAAGAAGTTAGAGAGAATGTTAATTAAAACAATAATGATTAAGTTTTATTTCCTTTATACCTAGAACTAAAATCCTGTAAATGCAAATAAGCTTCCTGATGGAAAAACTAGTTCTGGAACTAGTTTCTGTACACAATATATAGCATTCCTGGTATATTTTGCTTCAAGAACACAATACATGCGTCTTTTATTTAAGCTTTTTCACAACAGCCAGTAGTTAGGCAACTATTTTGTGCCCTTCATTATATTTAGTGAGCCAGGATATTCAACTGCAATGTAGCTTTCATTCTACCCTGCTCTATTGTGTAATGTAGTGAGCAACTTTGCTGTTTCATATGTAAGCTTAATGGTTAGAACTTCTGCATTCAAACATACAGGGAAGGTTATTGAAAGATGCAGAAAAATGCTTGCATACATTCTAGTATTGATTGGATAATAAAGTTTTTCAGCATGTCTAAATCTGTGTCAAACTTTGAACAAGAGTTCAAGAGGTGTAAAACAAAACACAAGTGCTATTGTTCTAAGTTGTTCATTAAAAGTCCCTGCATACCTCTGAAAGGATTATCAGGTCTGTGTTTGGGCTAAATTACTGCACCTGAGAACGTATGCATGTAGTTTAAAAATTCAGTACAAAGTATAGACATGCAAAGTGGCAAGGAGAGGGAAGGCGAGCTAGACCTCTGTTCCTGTCACTACTCCATTAAATGTGCGGAGTTTGCACTGTCACATTTACTAAATTAAGACAGGTAGTTAATGATGTATGATTTTGAGTTTGTTGTATAATACATTTAATAAGTGTATATTGGAATGTGAATTACACATACTCATACACAGGATAGTAGGCTGAAATGAGAAATCATAAATATCTTAAGGTTGTTATAGATCTGAAATTTTTGAGGTCAAAAGAACCATTGTGATGAGAGCAACTCTACCTGGTTGTGAAATAGAGCTATTGCTCTTCTTGTCTAGTAGAATATCTGCCACTTCATTCCAAAATTCACTGCATCCTGTCTATAGGGTTGCATTTCGCTTCTTTTAACTTAGTTATAGTAAAAAGATTGTTCCTTTTAAATAAAAGCACCTGTATTGTTTGAAAGATGTTATATCTTTCTTTTTTTCTTCCAGCCTCTCAAAGTTTACCTTCATGGTCCTCCTGGGATTGGCAAATCCACCATTGCTGAAGAACTCTGCAAACACTACAAGCTACATCACATTAAGATAAAAGATGTGATTTCTGAAACAATAGCAAATCTGGTGAGTTGCTGTCTTGTAATGTTGCTATTATATTTATTTATTTGATTTTAAAATATTTAGCATAATTTAAAAATTAGTTATAATTTCATTATTTTAGAATGGAAATATCTTTTGATATACTGGTCACCTCTGGGGGTTTCACTGAACTCTGCTTGGAGGCTAAAGGTTGTTCAGTCTAGGAGCATATATGAAAGAAATTGTTTTGTGTTTTGGGTTTTTTTATTATTTATTTCATTACATCTGAGTATAAGAGAAATTTGGCTGTGGAATTTCTGAGCCTATTCATATTTCTGATCTTGTCTTCAGGAGAAAATCGTGGCATCTAAAGACAGTGTGGGAGAAGTGGGAGAAGATGATGAAGAGGAGGAGGGTAAAAATGCAGAAGAAGCACAAGAGTTACTAGATGAAATAAAAGAAAACATGGAGCAGAATTCAGGTAGGAAATAAAAAGTATATTTGTGCTTTAGAATGTTTACATTCTATTAAAAGGTACATTTGTATATGCCTTATTTAAAAAACAAGTAGTGTTTTATGTTATACACTATATACCTTATATATTAAAGCATACTTTTTTAAATCCTGTGGTGCTTTTTTAATTGTAGAAGTTCCATCTTTATATTTTAAATACGTTTAATATAAAAGAAACTTGTAAAACCTATCTCATGTTTGTTTTGCAAGACTATCTTTAATCTTACTGTAAACTATAAATAGAAAATGATTGCTTTGTCACATTTTTTTCACTATAAATATTTCTTTACTGCTTCTATTAATATCTGATTGCATTATTCTAAAAAAAATACCAACACCTTCACATTTAGTATCCTTAAGGTTTTAATATTCATATCCTTTTAAACACAAACTACACATTTATAATCCATTGATTGCTGACAACATTTAATACACAAATAACTCAAAAATACATATTTTTTTTGGATTGAAATAGAAGTTTCTCTGATAAATGAACTAAAATGTTAGTAAAATAATTTCATATATCTCTTTTCCATAAACTAGATACCTACTTACCTTCTTTGTGTCTTAGGTCGTCTAGATGATCAGTATGTTATTAAATTTGTGAAGGATAAGCTTAAATCTATGCCTTGTAGTAATCAGGGATACGTTTTAGATGGGTTCCCAGAGACCTATGACCAGGCAAAAGATCTCTTTAATTGTAAGTAAGTACTGCTGCTTTGGTGTTTATTGCTGATGATGCTGCCATTATCGTTATTGTTCTCAGTACCATAGCAGTTGAAGCGCAATAGCACTGTAGTGACTGCCGTGCAGGACACAGAACAAAGTTGTTTTCACAATGCTTAAAATGTAAGGATTGTAGTGCACCTTATTTAATTTAAGCACTAGATGGTTTTCAGACTGTCTTTGCTGGCAAAATACTAAGTAAATGCACAAATATGGAGGATGCTTTCTTGATCTGTGTTGGTCTGCTCTACGCAAGCAAGCTCTAAGGCAGAATTTCATCATAATATTTAAGGGCTGCTTAATAAGGGGATCCAGTCAGTGCATGTTTTGTGAAATAGATTAGAGTGGATACATTAGATTGGCTACAGTACATATGGGAGCTCTGCCACATACATTTCAAATTGTGAGCAAGCACTGTCCATGAATTAAGACCAAGAATCATCTCCACATGGAAATTACATCATGAGGTTTGAAGGAAAACGAACCCCAGTCTTGTTCAGCTTAATACTCTGGGCTGTAAAGGATCATGCTCAGCTGATGCTCTTCAGGCAGTTTTACTGTTTATACATAACAGCAGACATTTAGTGGTCCTAACTAAAGTATTTTACCAATACTACTGTAAAACATTTCTACTCACTGTTCTGAGCTGTGTCTCGTTTTGTGGAAGAATAATGTACTTGTCAAGAGGAAAGGGCAGGGTCAGGACAGCAGTTCTAAAACTGGACACATTTAAAAATTGTGTATGTATGTGCATGCTTCTGCTATTCAGGTAAACAACTATTATTGTCCCAAGGTAGAATTGTGTGGTGGCTAGCAGCATTAATTAGTTACTCAATTATCTAAACTGGTGTCTAGGTTAGATTAATTTCCAGCGATCCATATAATTTGAATATAGACAAACCTGTGTTCGTACTGGGCACATTTTCGGCAAATATAATGTTGCTTCAAATGAAAATGTTAATAATTTCTTACTTTTGTTTTAGTGGAAAGTGAAGAGGAAGAAGAAGAAATTAAAAGCAAAATACCTAAATTTAATAAATTAATCGCACCTGGTAAGTTTAATAGATTTCTTTTTAAATGAACAGAAGAGTTTTGAAATACTGCTGCCACCAACGAGAAGTCTAAAATATCTCTCCATCTGTTCATAAATTTAATTTAACATAAAATAAATATCTAATTTGTGTAATGCTGCTGTCCTTTTATTTGAAAGTGAACAATCAATCAAAATGAATGTTTTGGTTTGCTTTGTGGGCTTTTTATTCTTCTTTTCTTTTTGTGAAAATGTCATCAACTGTTGCCTGATAACAATAGTAGTGCCTGCCTTTGTTGTGATTACAGCAGCTAATAATGGAACAAAAATGAACTTCTGAGCATACCAAAAAACCACTAGTTTATCTTTAGTATGATATCTTGAAAGGTGTTACCAAATTCATTTTAATGCATCAGTAAAATTGGGAATTAAAATAGAGTGGTTTTCATCTATGCAGAAATAGCTTCATCCTGCTTATTTTGCTATTCTTGATTTCTTTGGAAGTTTTCATTACATTCAAACAATACATTTGGCATATTTCGCATTACAAGATGTGTACGGTTAGACACTACAAAGATTGAATATCTCAAATGCTTAGTGTTTCAATAAATAATCTACTGGTTTCAGTGGAAGTGAAGAAAATTCAAAACTTTCTGATAAGTTCCTTAGTCCTTGCACTTCAATGAAGGGGACAAAGGTTTGATTTAAAAGGCAGGCTTCTAGCAAGTTTTTCACCACTTATGAATTGCTGATTTCTGAATAATTTCTGTTATTCATAAACAAACCCACTTTTAGCCACCATTTCAAAAAAGAAAATGGGAATGAATTATTATAATGGGCTGGAGAAGTAACACTCATATATAATAGTGCAAGACTCAGTCTAATGAAACTTCAGATATGACACTTCATAAGTGAAGAAAGGAGACAGGCATGTTTTTATGAATCCTTGGAAGTTTTCTCATGGTTTTATTTACCAATAGTACTACAAATAACATTGACGCTAAATTTTTATGGCATGTGGTAGCATAGTATCTTTCAAGTACTACTAGATTTATTTTTTTTTAAATTTGCTTTAATTCAACAGATACACCTTTATTTGTGAGAATAAAAATCACAATAAAGGATGATGACTTTTGATGACTTGATAAGCATGTTGTTAAATTTTCCAGTGTTATTGTTTTGGCTACAGAATTCATAAGAATTTTTTTCCTTCTATAATTATTACATGGATTAGTTGTATGATAACTTTCTCAGAAAATTTGGACTACACTGGATTGCTGGTTTGAAGATTTTTGTGCTGTTCATTGCAAGAATAGTCTTGTTGATAGTGCTAAGAAAGAATTTGGTGAAATTGGAATGTATAGTTTCTTTACACACGTCTCAATAATGTTGGCTTGCTCTACCTGGAAAAGTTGAGTATAAGCTTTTGATAAATAAATTCTCTATAAAGGTATAACCAATTCACATGTATTTATGTTCAATTGTAGTTTAAAATGTATTATTAACTGAAAAAAGGTAAAAAGAAAAACAGTAACGCATAAGCACTAATAATATGTTCTTCTTCACAGAATTTGTTATTTCTTTGACTGCATCTGATCAGTTCCTTATAAACAGAATAATAAATCTGCCAGAGAGTGTTGTGGCTGGAACTCATTTTACCCAGGACCGGTTCCTGCAATCCCTCAATCTCTTCCGAGAGTTAAACACAGAAGATGAGACTGTTCTCAACTATTTTGACGAACTTGAAATACATCCTCAGTTTATTGGTATGAAATACTAAAATTAGTAGGTAAAATATGAATTAAAAGGTTGTGTTGTTACAAATTTAACACTTGTGAAGGTCAGATAGCAATATGATAATATATATCTAATATTTTTAATTAACATTGCAGAATACATATACAACAAGCATTTAAATACATACTCAAAAGGATTCTGAATTGTTTTTATACAGTTAATCTGTTTTTACAAATAGGGGTTTTAATTGTTCATTTTTGTAAGCTAATTTATCAAAACAATTTTCTGACTTAGGTTACAGACCTCTGCACTGGCATCCTTCCAGATTCGTGTAACAGTATATTTTCATGGACTTTCAGTATTATTTTTCAGTTTTTTTTTTTTCCTTTAGATTTATCCTCAGAGGCTATGACAATGCATAGGTAATCTATAAACAATGAAGCGTGGAATAAAATTTTTAAAGATTAAAGGGGGAAGGCTAGGACTGACTGTGTTTTGTACTATACCTGTATATGAGAAAATTTGTCTTCCCTACACACTATCTAGAAAATTGTGATTACAAGAAAATCTTGAGAGGACTAGTATAATTTGATTATTCAAAAACAGTGAGATCAGGGTGACAACATTCTTAAGAAAAATGTTTTAGTTTTGGGGGGGTTTTTGGGGGGGAGGAGGTAGGGAGAGAATAAAGAACACGGGAAAACCCTGCAACTAAAATCAAACTGCTGATATTCAGAATGTCCATTTGACAGCAGTTATGAGAATTTAATTGTTCAACAGCCTCAGTTGTAATTGATTTAATTTCTATTAATTTAATGTCAGTCATGTAGTTTATCTTGAGAATAATACCTTATGTGTGTTGTTAGGAAGTATAGTAGGGGAAAAAAATAGTGTGTTAGTATAATCATTTTAGAATTGAGTAATTTGGCTACAGAAAGCAAATATAAGATACGGTAAATATTAAGGTCTGATGCCATCAATTAGTCATATTCTTATCTTAGACACTTCTCGTTATGTAAGTAGTAGCACTGTCCAAGACCATGATTCATTTTTTGGGGACTCTGAAGTGTATACTCTATGATAGAATATTGCAGTGTTTTCTGCTAAGAGTTATGCACAAAGATTACTCTTAAACTCTAATCCATTCCAAATAAGGAAACTCACTGGCCTACTAATTTTAATTATTCAAGTATCACAACTGTGCATTCAGTGACTTCCAGATGATTTTTCACATTCAGTTTATAGCGTTGATTCTCATCTTCAAAGGAACATCATCTTTAGGTTCTGTTTTACTCCGAAACTGCCTCATTATCTATATTCGTGTCACTGATTGTTACTCACTGAAGTATGCAAGCTTATAGTGTTCTGTTGTGAAATGGCAAGGACAGATTACAAAGATAACTTCAGTGAGGAACCTTCAGTTCTGCAAATACTCCTCCATTCTGGCTGAGGATTTATCAGATCTGTAGAATTAAGTAGCATCAGATTTAAACAGAGACAACTGCTTTCTCAGTCATGTTCTGAAGGAATTAGGTGGTTCCAAAATTGTGCTTGATTTGTTAAATATTGACTTAAATGATATCAACCTTTCTTCCACCTTATTTTTAGAAATTCGTAACATATGGCTTTATGAATTGCTTTTCTTATATTTTTTTTCTGAGTCTGAGATATGATTAGGGAGTGGGCTTCAAGATTCTGGAAACCCTACTTTGCTACAGTGACTCATTGTATCTTGTTTTTCTCATTTGCAAATTGGGGATGGTGACACAGGCATGTTAGATCATCTACAAGAAGGCATGTTAAAGTTATAACAGCAATTTCCTTTGAAGATCTTAATTTATGAACTCCTTTCCTGGTGATCTTTACTGTCCATTCATATTAGTGATAACCTAATTTTTTATTTAAATGGTATTTATTTTTGAGGATAAATGCAGTTAATTATGATTGCTGTAGTATTTGCATTACAATCTTTCTTTGCCATCTAAGAAAAAAATGCAGTCTTTGAGACCTGAAATTCAATGCTGAAAGAGTTCTTAGCAATACTTCAAATGACTAGAAAAGTGGTTTGCATGGGTTTTATTATATCCAGGTGCAGCTAAAATTGCAGAAACAATGGAATGCTAGACATAGAAGATGTATTATTCTTTTAATTTTGAATACTTCAGGCATGTAATTCCTGATTTTTTGGAAAGAAAAAGCTGTAAAAGAAATGTTATCATGTAGAATTATGTTAGCTTTCTCCTCAATTCATTAGCAGAGTTTGGATTTCAGGTCCAAATCACAAACACTTAAACTCTTGCAATAATGGTGCTAGCATTGGGCAGCTATCTTCTGTCCAAATTAGTGGTTAGGAAGAAATGGGAAGCATGCTTTGCCAACGGCTTTCACAATAACTTCATAAAGCAGAGGACTACTGGATTCTTATCCAAATGTTATGATCTGGTTGTTCTGGTTTTTCCTTTTCCTCTCTTTCTGTCCTTACCTAATTCTGTACCTTCACTTCTCCAGTCCCTTACCACTGAACAAGCCCTTTATCTCTGTGTTCTCTGGATACCTGAAAAGCCCACATTTCTTCTTTTCCATGCACATTTCTATACCCTTTCTGTCAGATGCCTCCCCACACTCAGTGCACCCAGAAAGCCCTGCTGACAGTCCTCATTTTTCTGTATTTTTTTTCTTTTCCTTCTTTTTTTTTTGCAAGTTTAATACACAAGAAGTCTTCAGCAATCAAAAGGGAGAAGGAATGAAAGAGAAGGTCTTACTCAATCTCTATGCTCCTACATGAAGCTACAGATTTGTTTTGTAGATAAAACACAGTAAGAGTTCAACTAGAGATAGGTCTGTGTTATTTGTAAATCTGTATGAGTGAAAACTTTGGAGTCTGTTACCAAATCCTAACAACCTATTGTGTAACCTGCAGGTAATACAGGGTCAAAAGCTGATGGTTTTATGCATCTAGATAAGTTGACAGAGGGCTGGTGACAGGAAATCTCTGATAATGAATGACCTCATTTTCAAGTTCCAAAACTTAGGCAAGCTGCAACTGATAAATGAATAGTTGTTAAAATTATTTTGATACATTTCTCCCTTATGTCATCTTAAAAGGACAAACTACTTTAGCTGAAACAAGTAAATAAAATCAGATGTAGAAAACTTAATTCAGTTTAGGAAAAAATGGGCATTTATAAGCAACTGAAAACAACATATTATACTTGAAAATTGAAATAGCACAACCACCACATATTCTTAGGTCTTGCCATTATTTACTGATGTCTATTGATAATTGACAAAAGCTGTGAAAATTTCTCTCTTGTATTGTTTAAAAGATGTAGCCAAATTTGAAGATCTTGAGAACCGATTTATTTTAAAAGAGATCATCAAAGAAATTGGGAAACCTCGGAATTATGGTCTGACAGACGAAGAAAAGGAGATTTTGGAACGCAAAGCAGCTGAGGAACGCCTTGTCAAAGAAGCTCAAGAAAAAGCAGAACAAGAACGTAGAGAAGCTGAGGAAAGGGCTGAAAGGATGGCAAATTGGGAAGAGTGGGTAGGTTAATACATTTTTTTTTTTAAGCTATTATTATTTATGTGTTTTAGATGGCTTCCAGCAAACCATTAAGTAGATACACTAGAAAATTCTCTAGTTCCTTATATCATACTTTAAATCTGGGTTACATTATCTTCACAGAGCGCTTTGATGCCCAATCTATTTTTGATTACAGACAGCATTTTTTTTGCATGTTGGTATCAGCATGTCTTTAAAACACCTTTATGATACTCTTCTTGTTGCTGTGATGGACTCTTATTTTACTGTGTATAAACATCTACTATAAGCAATGGTGATTTTCCATAAGCAGTCTTCTAGGACTTTTGCATTTTGCTCACTTCGAAGCAGCTGACCAAGTCTTAATTATGCTTTTCAAACAAGAGTTTTAACTCAACACTGAACAATATTCCAGTATTCCAGTATTGCAGAAAGGTTTCTGAGTCTGCAAGAGAAACACCTTTGAGAGCTAAGACCTCAGTTGAGTGAGGACTACCTGATGCAGTCTGAAGGATGCTTTTTGGTTCCTAATACTTTAATAAGTATGTGGTATTTAGTCTACCTGACCTCATAGGATTTGCACATTAAGAATTGTTCTTGTGCATATTAAGAATGTTCTCGTTCACATCCAAACTCAGGTTGTTTCACCAGAAGTCAGTTCTTCTATTGTCTGCTTCTAGAGGTGTTTAAAAACAAACTGATCATTTCACAGAAAAATAATTTTCTTACATTTGAATGCCTGTACACATCTATGGGGAAATAATATCCTGAAATTACTCACTTCTAAAGAGCATTTACATTACTTTGATGTTGATTTGTAAGTAAGTTTTCTTTGTTATCTCTATAATTATTTCCATCTTCATTCAACTTTAAATAGCATTTTGTGCTCACTGTAAACTTCTCTAAAAGCTTAGTAAAGGTAGTTAACACATTTTTAGCTGTGTTCAATCCAAAGCCATCTAACTTTCAAGAGAGCAAACTGCACAATATTCAAAGCTAAAATAAGCATTTAAATAAAATGTGTGCTTAAATTTAACCCTTTAAATAGGCAGATGCACAGGAAATCTAAGCAACTATTCATTTCCCCTTGAAACTGTAGATTAACTACTGTCTCTGAGTAGTGACCAAAGACCACTTACAGGATTTATTCAATAGCATTCGTGGCATGAAAAAGGTAAATACCTCTTCCAGATATTGGTGTATCCATTTTATCTGAACATTGCTTTTGTGTTATGCCTTGGGTACAGAAGAGTAGTCTTCAGAGTATCATCTGCTTGCTGTATTTATATATGACTCAGGCTACTGATGAATAAAATGAGAGGAGAAAGGACAATAAAAATGTTTTTGAGTAATCTCCTGGCTAAAACTACCGCAAGTATGCATGCTATTAAGTGCTATTAAATGGAAGAAAGAAAAACTTGCAGCAATTTTATTTCCCCACCCGTCCTACTTTTTGAGTGCAATCACAGTATCTGTTTTAGCTTGAATTCAAGAATAAATTTACTTGGTATAAACAGATGTAGTTCCCTGTAGTTTTATTTAACTCTCACCCCCTCGAAAACTGACAACAATGAAATAAAAACAAAGAAATCAAACCCAAACCAACCAAACAAATAAAAACCCAACACAATTTACAGTTATTTAGAGAGTCAGGGCTCTCTTCTGAGATTCTCCTTCCTGTCCAGTTCAAAAAAACCCTCAAGAAACTGTCTGCATTTGCAATAGTACTAATTTTTAAAATGATATAGTGTATTCCAACCAATTTGACAAATATCTTATGTAAACAGAACCACTAGAAGACTTCAGAATATAAAGAGAGAAAAATAAAATAATTTTACTAAGGAGATTATTTCAGTTTTCATCATGTTCAATTCTTTGTCTTCAGTGTGCCACATGCTCTAAATTTAATAAGCAGTTCATAGTTTCTCCTGCTAAGTTCTGAGTTTTAAAGTCCTGTCCACAGTTTCTAACGTGTTTTTTTTTCCTTTAGGTCACCATTTTTATTAAATAAAGTCAAGATCTATTTGTTAAGTGCTATAAACTTTATGATTTTGTTCATTATTTGTAGAATAAAAATGTGGAGGAAGTGAAAAGACAAGAACAAGAGTTACTGGAAGCCCAGTCCATTCCACTACGAAACTATTTAATGAAGAATGTCATGCCAACACTTATGCAAGGGATAAATGAATGCTGTAGGATTAGACCAGATGATCCAGTCGATTTTTTGGTAAGCTGATTATGTTTTTCGTTTTTTCTTATACATGTTAGAAAAAGCTTAATGCAAATATTCACATAGACCCAAAGAATCTCTGTTAACAAAGAACTCAACTTTTTTTTCTCTCACTGTCATGATAACAATTAATTAACAGATAGTATCTACAATTCTGGTGTGCAGTAATTATTGCAAAAACTAAAAACCCAGCAACTACACTTTATGGTATCAGTTCATACTGTGTATCAAGTAAGGGTATAATCCAGTGTTGCTGAACAGTAACAGGACAAGAATCACTACCAGATTCTGTTTCTTGTCAGTGTGTGCACCCTGCACATCTCATGTACCCTGACAGTTCTGCTGGGACAGAGGCCTGCAGAGAGGGGGACATCACTCTCCATTCTGCTTACACCCCCCTAGGCACCATGGAACATGTTACTGTCATGATGAATGAAAGCTCTTCAAGTAATTCCCTTCACAATACACAGATAAATTAATGAGTAAATTCTCTGAGACATTAATGGAATAATTCCAGTTGCAAAGGACCTCATGAAGTGATCTGGTTCAACTTTTGGCTGAAAGCAGGGTCAGCATTGCATTAAGACAGAAATTCAGCTGCTGTGAAGTTATTGCTGTTTGTCTGTTCTTCCCACACATACTAAGAAAGCTATTAACAAGCTACCACTATTTAATGAACAGAGACTTTTTATTAACCAAGGAAAAGCTTAAAATGAAAGCTTTAGTGTTGCGTGCCACTTTAAGCACTAAGGAATGTTTAATTGTTTTAACCTTTTTGCTTACTGATGAGTGGCAAATATCTGTAGCTGTAGAAGCATGAGATCTTCCCTACTGTCTAACTTTTAAAGCTCTTCTGGGTCCAGAAACCAGACCTTAGGGTGCTCCCTTGGATTTTCCCTGGAGTGACAAATACTGTCATAAATAACTCACTTCCTTCTTTTGCCCATGAGAGAGACGGGGTGACTGCTACCAAGAGGGAGAATGAGATGGGTGGCATTTTGGATGGTATTTATCAGGAAGAGGTTTCTCTGATATATCTGCCAGGAATTATATTTTAGAGCCCTTTAATACTTTCTCTGTTTTTGCTTAAAGCAACGTTATTCACTATATTTTTGTTATTTTGTGATAAATTTTACACGTATTTTCAAGTCCCCAATTTTAACTTTGAAACTCTTCTGTTTATAGGCAGAATATCTCTTCAAGCACAGTTCTGATCTCGAATGAGAGAAACATTAAATCCTAACAGCTATCAAAAGTGTGAAGTTAGAAAGGGAGAAAATTCCTAACACATTTAAAAAAAAATAGTTTCTGAAACTATTTTTGTTTAGGCTTATTATGTAATCTCAGTTTTTATTATACTTTATTACTATGTTGAATTGCGTTTTGAATATTCCTTCTACAAAAGTAGCATTTACTACACATATCAATTAATACATTTACATATCTGTATTTCATGTCTCTTTTGAAATGGTGAACTGTAAGAATCTGTTTCCTAGCCACAACTTTCTTCCTGCATCTTTTTTTCAGCTACACATTCTATTTAGGCAATACATAGAATCAAACTGTCCTGATCCTTAGTGGAGGTAGGCACCTAGCCTGAGGAAAAACTTTTGCTAAGTAAAAAGTGGTTTTGCTGAAAATGGAAACAAAGAGAAGCAGCAAGCTCTCTTATTTCCCCTCCCAGCTACCCAGAGACAGGTGACGCAACACAGTCTCCTTTTGCCATACTGAGACTGACTGATAAACAGTTTCCCCGCAGAGTTACATCATTAAACCTGTGTTTTACTTTAGAATCAAACAGAAGGGTGTAGTTCTTATTTAATTCTCTTCACCATTCAATATTTGATACATGTTGTTTATAGATTCTTGAAGAACTTAAACTTTCCAACATGTGGCTGTCGTTCCCTTTTCCATAGACTTCACACACTTTTCTCAGAAACTGTCAATATTTATGCTTATTGAGCTGAAATTGATAACCTACTTGGTGTAAAACAAATACAGGATTTTATCAAAACAGAAAGCAGGGTCCGTTTGTGACAAGGGGGGAAAAAGAGTAAGAACTGAAAGAATGTCGATTCAGAAACACTTTATTACTTTTAGTAGTAGAATTTCAGATGTATTAATGCCCAAGGTGCTTATTCAGATATATTAACATTTTCACAGAGAAACAATCCCATCTCCTGTGTTTTCAGTCACGCGGCCAAGACAATTATAGCCAGGAAAAAGTTCAAAACCATCATCTACTCCCTAGAAACAGATTTATTTGGGATCTAGATTTCCTGTATGCTGCCAGTCCAAGTTACCCTCTATCACGAGGCAGCTGAAGATTAAATAATCAGTAATTTTAGAGAAATTTTTAGTTTGCGAGTCATGTTTTTAAGAGTAAAAATGAAAATAAGACACTTAAAAAAGCAGATAAAATGGGGTTTTATAAAACGTAGAATAACACATTTCTAACAAGCAAGTTTTGAGTTGTTATGTTAAGCACGTGGTTTTCTGTAATTTTTTTTCCGAACTTCATGCCGTTTTTTTCCATCCAGAACGTTCAAATGCAATTTTAGAAAAGGATCTCTCCGCTGTGTGGAGGGCATACAAACCACAGTAAGCCGGGTGCGGGGAGGCACGAAGAGAAGGCACGCACAGAACCCGAACCCGAACCCTTCCTTTCCCCAAGGAGCGGACGGGGGGTCGCAGACCCCGCCATGGCCCTCCCGGGGGGCCGCCGCAAGGCGGAGGGCAGCGGCAGCCCCGCTCCCTCCCAAGCGTCGGTTTTCGTGGCAAGTAAAATCCGAGCTTTCCCTCGCTCGGTATCCCCACTGCCCTCAGCCGCCCCTACCCTCCTTCCGCCCCGGCCCCGCTCCGGTCTGCTCCGGCCTCAACCGCGCGCAGGCGCCAACCCGCAGCCGTTAGCGCTTTGTTTTCAAACCCCGGCTGCCCCCCGCTAGGAACTACAGCCCCCAGTATGCCCTGCGCCCCCCCACGGCTCTTTTGCGCATGCGCGGACGAGCCAGCGTGTTCTGCGTGCGGGGGTGGCCGCGCCGCTGCGTCAGGCCCCCCCCGCGCTAGAACGTTGCTGTGGTAGCGTTTGGGCGCCATGTTAGAAGGCCGGAGGGGAAGAGGAAAGTGAAGCGGCGGCGGCTGGGCCTAGCGATCGGTTTTCTCCTCCTTCTGCGGCTTGACCCCGGCCCGTACCATGGTCGCGGTTCCCGCTTCCTGGCGGGACGAGTGACCGGTCCGGAGGCGGCAGTGGTGGGGGAGGACGAAGAAGAGGAGGAGGGAGAAGGGGACGACGCGGTGGTGGTGGCGGCGGCGGCGGAGGAAGAGGAGGAGGGGCCGGAGAGACGATGCCGTTGTAAGTTGTTAAGCTCGCGGGGTGTCTCTAAGGCCTGTGGTGTTGCCGGCCCATCCTCGGCGCTTTCCTCGGGGCTCCCGGGCCTTTTCTCCCGGCTTTCGCCCTTCCCCCCTCCGGCCCTGGGCTCTTCCGGTGCCGCAGTGTGAGGGGCCGTGGGCCCGCTCCCCGCCGCCTGGCCCGCCGTTGACTGGCTGGGTCGCTTTCTTGTCTCCCGCGTCGCTACGGGGCTCGGAGGAGGTGCTGATGTGGCTTTCACGTTGTTAATGTTGTCAGCTTCTCCTTCGTGATATCACGGCGTCAGGCTTGAGGGGCCGGACGGCCGCGGGGCGGGTGCCTGCCGTGGCCCGCTTCGACCCGCTGTCGAGTCGGGCTAGGCCAAGTGGCGAAGTGCCGCGTGTTTATCCTCTTTTCACCCCGGCCGCGAAAGGTGAAGCTCTTTTTCCCCTCTCAAGAGTCCCGACAAAGCCGCTCCCCCTGTGGCTGCTTTTTTTTTTTTTTTTTCCCCTCTCTCTCCTCGTCCCGGCAGCAGGAGAGATACAGACACCGGTTCTAACAGGCGACCCGAGCAGAGCCCCTGTCCTTGCAAAACCCACTCAGTTCCCGGTGGCTACGGAACGCTGGGCGGCTGCGAGGGCCCCCCGGCGGTGACCCCTGGCCGGCGACGGCGGACGTCGGCCCACCCTATTCCCCGCCATTCCCAGGCCGAGGGGCTTTCTCGCTGTAAAACTGTGTCTTGTGCTTTGGACATGCCGTGATGTCACCCTGCTGGTAGTCATGAATAACGAAGTGGGACATAACTTCGTACCATTTTCTTTCACCGCCACCCCTGCTTCCCGGCCCCCTGCCCTCCAACTTCCTTTTTCCCTTCTTTTTTTTCCTCGCTGATGCTCTGACGGCTCCAGGTTGAGAGGACAGAACTTCCTGCTCCTTAGTTCCCTAGTCCGTAATGTTAGCATTTTATTAGCCTGTATAAGCCGAGGGGACCAGTGATGGGTAGGTGGTTAAGTGGCTCTTAAGACATATTTATATGCTAGGTTTGTTTTTTTGTTTGGTTTTGATTTTGTTGCCATTGAGGGGGAAAAATAAGGATTTTGTGATTATTCAGTGTTGTTTTACTACTATTATTTGGGATTATTTGCTGTTGTTTTAAATGTGTAAACTTCATGTCAAGAATAACTATGCTTGCCTGTTGTGCCTTTTTAGTCCAAAACGCTGTGAAGATAGTTGTGAGGTAGATAACATGAGATGAGTTTAACTGAAAGACTTTATGGCAGGAAAAACACGGTGGGTGAATGCAGAAAGGGAAATGGTTATGCCAAGTAGTTTCTAATGCTTGTATAATGAGGCTGCAGTGTCTTTATAGATAAGTTTTGCACATGTTCATTATGGCAATGAAATATTACCAGAAACCAGCTTTGAAGTTGGCTAGGCTCGTTGGCCTCAGGAAAATGGGAGTGTGTTTATTCTGCTTGTTTTCATTCTTAGTTTATTTTGTTGTGACTACATACATTCCAAATGCTCAATAACAACATTTTTTAAAAGTTTGGGCTACTTTTATGAGTTGTAATAATATACATCTTTGAGTTTGGAATCACTTGACTGTTTTTTCTTAATGCAGGTGTTCATACTTCAATTCGAAACTCTTAAATAACATATAATTGTATTTGCACTAACATACTGCTATTTTCAGCATAAACATTACATGACGGCTTCACTAATACGTAGATTTAGTTAAGAAAAGTAAAGCTTTCTCAGGTTCTGCATATATTCTGTCGTTTGTGTGTTTGGGGTGACTGACTTTGTATTATTCAGTCAAGACTTCAAAGTGAACATTATAATGCTGGGAAGCTGCAACACCAGTAATGTTAATTTTTAAGTTTATGAAGTGATACCTCTGATTTAAATTTAGAGAAAAGAAAGATAAGCTTAGGAAGTTTCCTTTTTTTTAACTATAACCAGTTGATGCTTTCTTGTATTTGGATAATATTTTTGAGTGAGTGTAGAGCAACCCTATGTCACTGCCAAACTTTCAAGGTGACAAACAAATACTATTTTTTTTTCTTGTCCCGGCCTTTCAAGGCATCCTTTAAACTTCATTTATTAGGATGATCTTTACAATTGACAGACCTAGTCAGAGCTGCTCTCCCATACAAAGAAAGATTGTTGTTAACTCTTTACTTGAAAAGCGTTAGTTCAGAGTTCTCAAGAGGTGTACAGCATTGATGATACTGCATTGCCCGTGTACATGTGCATATTTCTTTTAGCAATATGGTACAAAACTATGAAAACAAGCAAATTATTTTTGTACTCATTACAGCAGTAGTAAGACAGCAAACTCACATTCTACTGATTCTGATTGCTGGCATTTACAAAAGCCTTCTCATGTTTTTAAAAAAAGTGCTAAATTTATCCTAGGAAGTTCTCCGACTTTTTGTTATGATTCTTGTTAATCTCTTGTGTGAAGAGATAGCAGCTGCATAAGGGAAAACTTTAACTTCCAATTATTCAAAAAGGTCAATTAGAAACAAACGTGACTACTTTCCCTGTTACAAAGATACATTTTAGTGAAGTATTAGGTACAGAATGTTCCTTTGCCTTAACTGAAATATAAGATGCTAGGGAGAAATGAAGCTCACTAAGCTGTTCATGTGTTTCAGTTAGGGCTATGTTTTATGCAGATAGGCTACTGACTCAGTGAAGCAGCAGCTATGCTTGTGTGAATTGATGATGTAGTCTTTTTATGGAACCTGGGCCTTTCTCACCCTCCAGACAGAGAAATAGCACCATGAATCTGTTTCTTGTTAGGCTACTGATAATTATTGCTCTTACAACTTTTTTGCTGAACTTCTGTACCTGCTGAAGTAATTGCAGAAGGCTGGTTTTTTTTGTTGATTTTTTTTTTCCTAGAAATTGGAAAGTGCATTGAGTCATATATCTAAACACAAAAGTACCATAAGTGCTATAAATTTAGAAGTGTTGTTGATATTAATAACTTCCATATTAGAGTTTTGGAATGTCATTAATTAATTTGTTTTCAGCCTTTATTACTGAGAGTCAAGCTTTTTCTTGTAAGACTTTGTTTTCTTTCATTGAACTTTGCTTTAGACACATGTAAAATAATTGTTTTCTTGACTTTTAATTAATGCCTGTCAACTTGTATGCCAGCAGTAGTACAATACTATATTTAAAATCATTGTACTCATTGGGAGTGGGTAAATAGTATGCTTCTGAACAGAGAGGGTTCAGGTTCTTATAGACTGTTATGGAAGGATTTAAATTATTCTTGAATTTGCACAGGACCTACTTTAGAAGAACAATTGACTTAAAGTGATAGCTTTATTTATCAAGAAGAAATTAATATAAAAATCTATACTGAGGATTAATTTGTTAGATGTAGTACAGAGGAACTGCATGGCAAGTATATTTGGTTTTTTAATAGCTTTCAGTCTTTTGATGTCACTCCAAAAAGACTGAGTGTATCCCTGTTAACATGGAGGTACTTCACAGAACTCGGAAACTGAGTTATTTTGGGCTGAGCAAATTTCACTGCTGAGACAAATTAATCTCTTGGAGTGAAACTCTTCATGGGATTCCTGCTTCTTGGCTCGATACTTTCTGTTATCTTTTAATTCAACCTTAATGACTGTCTTAAATTGCTACCTTTGGATTTTTTTTTTCTTCAGAATAACAATAAACCTCAATTTTGGTTCAAATGCTCTTTGCAGAGTTCAATAGAAATTTCTTTTGTTTAAACTTGAGAAACTTCTTCTGAAACTGTTAGTAAGAATGTTGTGGATGGGTGTGTGTTTGGACATGCTGCCTTCACTATTCATATTCACTACAAATGGAAGAGATGGAGGGAACTCGAGATTGAGCCAAAGATTGTATGTGAATGTTCTTTCTTTTGCCATAGGTGGTGAGTCTCTTCTTCCATAGGTCTGTTGCCTTTTATTGCTCCAATACTTATGTGTATCTGTTTTGGGTATCTTAAAGATCTCATACTGACAGTTGAAAACTTAATTTGTGTTCTAAATGATCCAGCGGTTTTCTGCTAGATACTAGCTTCTGTTCAGGAAGGACAGCTGGAGTATCTTAACTATTTAAAACATATATTCCTTAGTAACTGATTTGCACAGGTTTCATAAAGGTTTCCTGCCTAGATTTATGAAATTTTGCATGGAGTGATGGCGTTGGCAATTTAAAGTTTCTGGCTTAATGCTAAAGTTGGTCCATGTTGTAGGAGACTTTAAAACAAGCAAAGAAAACCCCTCAAAACACATCATCTGAAATCTGACACAGTGGAGTTTTAAGCTTTGTGAGTTTAAGTCCAGCTGATCCACCAGCTGGTATGATGACCAGGAATCTGACTTGGGTGTCTTACATCAGTAAATAAAAGACTGAATTTTACTGAGGTAATCAGTAGAGGCTAATAGAGAACAGAGGATAGTTATTGATGTTCTGTAAGTTGGTGTATTTTGTCTTGGTATCTGGACTCAAGACTGAATGAGCCAAAGGTCCTGACAAGTTAAAAGTTAATGTTCTGTGTGCTGTTGGCACTGTTAGAAGACACTTAGCAGTCCAGGTCTCTCTTGCTTCACCAGTGCTGGCCTTGCTCTGCCAGGCTGTCCGGACAGACTTAATCCTCCGCTGAGGTTTAGTTATGTATGAAAGGGGGTATATGGCTTCTAGTAAAATGAAGGTTTGATGGCCAAAACCTGAAAGGGTTTTTTTGTTTGCACTTGGCACACATTTAGACGAGTTAGATCTTGGGTAGTAAATACCTATTTTAGGATGGATCAGAGGTGAATTGTAAGTTTATCCAGTTTTCAAACTGTTACAACTTGTTAAATATTATGGTGTCTGATTTTAAGATGTCAGCTGTTTGTGTTGCCTTTTATTCTTGTGAAACATCCCAAAATTTCAGGAGTTACAACGTGGTGCTCATTGCAACTGTATTTTGTCTGTGTTAAGGAGCATACAATCTTAATTTGAATAACACAATAAAAATATTACCAGTAGACCTGGGGTAGAATACTGGAAGTTAAGAGGAAAAAGTGTGTATAATGACATGGCTTTTCAATGACATGAGCTTGGGATGAGGATTAAATACAAAGCATACTTGGGGAAAAAAAAAAGTCTGTGACAGGATTCTTGTTTCTTCTGGGGATTGAGAAAGGTTCCAGTGTTGTAAAAGAAAACAATGTACAGTACTTCAAATTTATATCTAATTCTTAGTTATGTATGGGGCAGTGTTGTATAGATAAGCTTGTATTTGCCCCACTCTCAGTTTGTGATGTCTGTTCAGGTATAACTCAGTCTTTAAAAGGTGCACTAGAAAGTTGGTTTTGTGGGGGTTTTTCTGTTTGTTTGTCTTGTTTGTTTTTTTAACATCTCCCAATCTTGTTCCCCCCCCACCTTAGAACAATGTGTAGTTACTTCTGTTTGAAGGAGTGTAAAGGTGTACAGCTCTGGTAACTGTAAAGCTTCTTAACAAGCTTTTTTTTTTTTTTTCTCACTTCTGCACTCTGTTGTAAAATGATTTTAGCAATGACCATATTACCAGGGTTTGTTCTTTTTAATTTAGTAGTTATTGATAACAGATATTGATTTGCCTACCAAAACTTCAGGTTCTAAAGAACTGTTAGTTTAGCTGTACTTCCTGTCAGCTTAGAATAGAGTAGAACTTTGTGTGTGGTGGTGATTTTGTATCAGGGGAAAAAGTACACGTGCATTTCTGAGAGATGAGGTTAATTCATAGTTGAATATGAAATATTGGATCACAACACTTTAGAATTAAACCACTGTAGCTGTTGCCCGGTTTGCAGATGGTTTAAACTGTCAGGATAAGCTCTTCAAAAATTCAGGTCAAACCTGAGCAACGGCAGTAGAGCATTAAACTGAACTCTGTGTCATTTTATACAGCTTTATTTTAATTTTGCAATTGCGAGGTAGCTCATGTTCATAGCAGAGCAAGATCTTCATGTGTACATGTATGTGTACAACATGTGTGTTGACTAGAAACAAATGAACAAAAAAAGCCCCAACCTGTAACTTAATTTTCCTTATGATGTTGAAAAGAAAGACTTCAATATTTTTTTTCTTTGTATTTAAAAATAAAAACCCAAACCAACCAAACACTAAACATGCTTTGAGTTGACACCTTGACATGGTCTACCAAATCTGTCTCTGCTGTTGTCAAGATTCAGTAGCTGGGGTGGGACTTTCTGTTGCTGTTTAGTATTCTTTGATTTTTGTTAATGCTTAACTCCAGTGACTAGCAGATTTGACATGTATCCCCCCAACTCCAAGGCCTTAACTTCCATAATCCTCTCAGGTAGGAGGTGAGCACTGACACCTGTCCTTTGAATAAATTTCGTGGCTTAAACTAAGGGATTCCAAAAATGATAGATCATGACTTGTCAGAGGTAAAAACTAGAATGTCCATATGTCTTTTCAAGAGGGAAGATACTGGAATAGAGTGTGATTTTCATGGCTTTAAGAAAAAGATAAGTCTGAGTATTGATCATTAGTGTCAGCACTGACTTCAGGAATATGCTTCTCTGAATCTGCGTCTGAGTGACATTGAGACATTGAGTCTTTTTTTTTTTTTTAAAAAAAAATAATCTAGTAACAGCCTCTGCAAGGCTGTGTTTTGTCAATAAAGTCTAGTACCTGTTGGATACAGTTTCCAGTTATGGATAGATGAAAATTACAGTCAGATCATCAGGAAGTTGCTACGCAAAACTAAAAATGTTAATTGCCGTTTTAAAAACCTGTAAAAATAAACTGCAAAATCTTAAATTGTAAAGCAGATCTATTTTTTCAAATTAAGAATTGGCAAAAGAGGAGAAATTGTAGCTCAAATTTAATTATCTACTTTGTGGTGTAAGTAAAAGTATTCAGAATATCCAAAGAATGTTTATGTATTGAGACCTTTTGTTTTCTGGCTACTTTTTTTAGTAGCAACTAAGTGGCTGAAGCTGCTGTTTGTGTTGGCATCCCTAATGATTCTTTTTTTCTTTTTTGAAAAAGAGGAAAAATTCCTTAGTGGCATCTTTTGTCCTTTTTGTGAATTACTGCTTTATATGATTCAGCTGGACAGCTTTTTTTTTTTTTCTCAAATGTTTACGATCACACATGAAGTCCTAAGGTATATATGGTCTGTTCAGCTGCTACTAAATTCTTAAAACTCCTTAGTTGGGAAGTAGTGTCAAATAATATTCTCAGACATGATTACTTGGTTGTGTTGGTTTTTTTTTTTTTAAATGTACAGGTTTTTAGTGTGTGTTTTATCCTCCTTTGCCTTTTTTCCCTTTTGCTAACAAGCAAAGGGACAAATGTGCTAGAACTTGCTTTGTGAGAAATTTACATTGCAACTGAACTTTTTATTTCAAACAAATTATATTACTTAAGAGGGTTTTAACATTGAGTTAACCTGTGGGAAATTAGGAGGTTTTATTGATTTCTGTAAATTCTAAGTTAAGGTGTTCTTTTTTTAATACTTAGTCTTTGTATAAATGAGGAATGAAATCCTTAGGTTATGATGACAAGAGATTATGGAAGTAAAAGTGAAGTTGTACTGTAGTTCTTCCACACATAACATGTGGTTGCCTGAAAAACTGTTCCTCATTTTGTATGATAGATAGTATATAACATGTATAGATACGAAGGACTGATAATACAGCAACATACAGGGAAATGTTATGCTTGCAACAAGGGGATTCTCACATAAACTGTCAGCTTGAATTTTTGACGTGGAGGATTCTCTTTTCTTTACATTGAAGGAGACAAGACTGATGATAAAGCTTTTGCCCTTGCAGAATGAAAAACTGAATTCAGGAAAAAATATTGATGTATAACCTGAATTAAAAATATTAGTTATAGATTTTTTATTAAGCAAAATATTACTTTATACCTTCAAAAGGCAATAATCTTATGTTGTAAGAATATAACTTAATGAAGATGTCACAGAAGCATTGCCTTAACTTTCAGGTAATAATTGCTTTAATTGCTGGTAGAAATTTTGAATAGCTGTTGATTTAATAGCCAAGTTTTCTGAAATGTGTACTTTATAAGGAAAAATAATTTGTTAGTTTCTGAAAGGCTGATTAAGTAACAAGTCAGTTTCAGAAAAGAAGCTTTTCAGGATGCTTAAAATGAAAGACTTGTCATTTTCAAAAATCAAAGATGGGGGAATAATATTGATAACTTAGTGGAAAGTTGTCTATATATCAATATAAAGCTAATATTTAATGCCACAACTAACATTTATAGCTTTTTTTAATAGTATATTAATAATATAACTTTTTAAAGTAGTGTATTTTTTTAAACCTGTGAAATATGTAATGAGCAAGTCTAAGTGTTCTTAAACTTAAAAATTTGGCTATGTTAAAGTACATCATTAAATGGTCTGCAATACTAATAGATTTGAGGGGTTTTTTTTGGTCTACCTGTTGTTGCTAGTATCAGTTCAAAAAAGGTTTAACTATGTGGGTATAGCATGTAGTAATCACCGAGTCCTAACACTTGTGTGTTATAAAATTCTATTCTGACACACCTAGAATTACTAACCTTAAAGCTCAAAGTGTTCTGAAAAAAAAAAAGAAGCTGTGTTTAAATGTGAATGTTGTAAACAATACATACCCATTGTGAAAAAATGCGTGGCTGTTCTTCATCTGGGGTGTTTATCTAGGAAACCTGTTAATAGTTTTCATAGAACTGTGATCTAAGAAAGCTGTTAGTTTTCACAGTGTGGTGATAACTTTGTGTTTCTGCTGAAGTTCTTTTGTGTCTTGTCCTTTCTTGCAACAGTTGAAATATGCAGGGTTGACTTGAGAGTATCGTGCTTGTTCTTGAGATTTGGCTCCATATCTGTGTAGCTTGAAAAGTGCAGGGCAAGCATGCTATGAGGGCTTGTAATTGGGACTGGTTATTGGTGATCTAGGTCCTTATAGATTTAACCTGTTGCGGTGGGTTAAGTTTATTTTAGGCTTACTTTCCTATTTAAAGAAACACTTACATAAAGTAAAATGTCATGCTAAGGTAACATGAGCGACATGGAGAGAGTACTGCCTGCACCCTTGATACTTGTGCTAGGCAAAATCTAGCACAAAACTCTGATATTACATACTGCAAGAACATATGTAATACTGTCATCATGGATTGCGCTGACATTGTTTATCAAACCATCCTCTTTTGCTAGTCAGAAGTTGGTTTAAAGCTAATTGTATGATGCTGTTGAGCTCAAAATGTACTAATACCTCCTTACTTAGGTGAAGGTTTGAGTGTGTGAAGTCAGCTGATGTTTAGCCTGGAGAAAAGGGTGCTGAAGGGAGACCTTATCTCTTGCTACCTGAGAGGAGGCTATAGAGAAGTGCTGGTAGGTCTTGGACAAGAGGAAATGACCTCAAGTGGCTCGAGAGGAAGTTTAGATATTAGGAAAGACTTTTATACTGAAAGGGTTATCAGGCATTGGAAGGGACTGCCAGGGAAGTGGTGGAATCATCACCCTGGAGGTATTGAAGAGACAATAGATGTAGTGCTTAGAGATATGGTTTAGTGAAGTTTTTTGTTAGTGTGAAGTTGATGCTTGGACTTAATGATTTGCAAGGTCCATTCCAACCTGGACAATTCTATAATTCTATAACATAAAAGATCGTGCCTCATGGCAATTTGTAACCCTGCAGTCAATATTTAGAGTGGGAGAAAGGCAATTCTACTGTTGTTCTTAATAATGCAGTTTTCACACAGATTGGTCTGGGATATAAATCCTAACAGTAGGCTTAACTTCTTATTTTCTTAATATGTATCTCTTGTCTCCTATTCTGATGAGAAAAAAATAATTTTGTTTTGTTTCTGTCAGTAACTTTATCTAATTGCCTTTATTAGTCCCGTTACAACCCAGGGATCACAAACACAGCAACTGCAGAAGCATTATGGCATTACCTCACCTATCAGTTTAGCTGCCCCCAAGGAGATTGACTGCATGCTTACCCAGAAATTAATCGAAACCCTAAAACCTTATGGTGTATTTGAAGAGGAAGAAGAACTGCAACGCAGGTGAGTAAGCACTCAGTCTAGCAGTGTTTTTCTCCTGTTTTGAGGTTCATATAGTTGACTGCTGAACCCCAAGCATGTTTCTCTTCTTTCAAATGCTTTCTTAAAAGCCTAGTAGAATATTAAGTTCTTTCCTCCTTTTTTGTTTTCCTCTTGGTATAAGAAGTATACCTCAGAAAGGAGGTTTTGGAGGCTGGCTTGTATTTTTTTTTCCACTTCATAACTGTTTTTCAGTAGTGGTCTCAATGTTTCCCCCCCCGCCCCTTACTAAGCTTTCCAGAGTGTTTTGCTCTCAGTAGTGCTTCTCATTGTTCTTTTAGATGCATGTGTGTTATGAATTAAGGTTTTATTTTGAAAGTGAGTAGAATTCATATACACAATTCATGAAATGCATATAGGCCTTGTATGCTTGCATTTTTTCTGAGCTTAAATCATTTGAATGTCTTTAAGGGGGAAAAAATAGTGGGAATGTTGTAAGAGTGACTGTTTCAGCATATATATAACCAGATCTGTAATTAGATCTGCAGTGTTACTGTAATTGACTACTATGTAATGATGATCAGGGTCTTAAAAAATACTAGTATTTGGTTTAAGTTCATGACCCGTGATTCTGCTGTTTTATCAACAGGATTCTAATTTTGGGAAAATTAAATAACCTGGTAAAGGAATGGATACGGGAAATCAGTGAAAGCAAGGTATGGATATATTTTTACATGGAACTGCTCATACTAAAACTGCCGTAGGAAGTTAATTCTAAAATCAATTCAGTACCCAGTCTAAACAGAATGAATCTTAGGTTTGGGGATCAAACTGGAAAAGCAAATACCACCTTTGTGTAGCTGCTTTTGTTTCCAGGTATCATCACTCCTTCAAAGTAGGACTTTGTCAAATAAAGAAATTGATAAATATTGGAAAAAGTCATGGTAGTTGTAATAGAGATTTTTTTTTTTCAATTGTTCTCTTCCTCTTCTCCCTCAGTAGAAAAATAGGTTGAGTGGTTTTTTTCTCAAAATACACGATATGCTTAGATTGTTTGGCTTTGTGAACCAGTGCTAAATCTTCAAATGGACTTTGTGCAGCTTTATGATCTGTGGTCTTTTTCCTTTAATGTCAGTCCTGGAATATTACTTTTGTAGAATAATAATGACAGTGGCAGTTTTGACAGGTTATAGCCACCTTCCTTCCCACACACGCTTTTTTTTTTTTGAATCATTATAGACTTGCAAAAATGTAAAGATGAAAGTGGCTGGTTTAGCGGTGAAAAACTAGTGTTGTAAGCTATTTTCCTTTGAGTATATTTTGGATTGAATTTCTTCTGTATGCTTCTCTTACCAAATGGGGATTTTTACATGAATGAGATTACTGGTGGGAGGGGCGGATGATCCTGTGTGTGTGTGTGTGTATATGTGTGTGTATATATATATATATATATAAAATAGCAAGGGTATCTTGACTAGTATGAGATTGGAAACTACTGAAGTTAATCCAAGATATGTTGCAAAATAATTAATTTTCAATTTCTTTGTATCTTTTGCTGTATGACCATTAACATACGGCTTCAGATTGTAACATAGCATCCTCTTATGAAATGGTAACTGTCTTTGCCCACAGTATTGTGGATTCCAGAGATTTTTTTGAACATGCAAATCTAGGATACGTACCTGAACAATGTTAATATAAAATAAATATCTCTGCTAAACCCAAACTTTTATTTACAAGAATGTGATATGGGTGTCTCTGAAAGCAATTTAATAAACACTGATACTGTAAATAGTATTCTTCTGTTGCTCTAAATTGGAATCCATAATCAATTTCTATGTCAGTCTGAGATGCCTGAGTATTAAGCAAAATGTGTTAATGTCTGTAATATTTTAAAGATGTTGCACCTCAAGTGTAGAACTGCTTCAACAGTTGCCATGTTTGAAGCAGTAATGTATACTGTAGTGAAAATGTTACAAATAGTTCCCAAGTGGCAAAAATACCCCTGTCTTTTTTTGTTAATACTAAGATTATTGTTTCAGTAGTAGCTACGCCTTAATACAAATATGGTGGAATGTTTTTCCTTTTGTTTTAAAATAGATTGTGTACATTGTTAAACCTTTTTAAGGTAAAATAACCAATTTTATTTGCTTCGTTTAGAATCTTCCACAATCTGTAATAGAAAATGTTGGAGGAAAAATTTTTACATTTGGATCTTACAGATTAGGGGTTCATACAAAAGGTAACATTTACTTTTATTATAAAGCTTATATGTTTGAGTTAATGAAGTATCTGTAAATGTCACATAAGTAACAAAAACTTGCTGTCTTTTGAAGTAGTGTTAGATTTTATTTTCTCATTTGTTTTTTTTGTGTCAGTCATCTCCAATCTTCCTTCTAAATAAAAGAAATGTATTCCTATGTTATGTTCTTGTCATGGGTTGGGAAACGGAGAAAAAAGCTGGACATTATTTAAAAATAGAGAAAGTTGTATACTTGGCTTCTTGTGGTTTTTGCTTTGAAAATTACTACAAATGTTCCACAATTGAGAGACAAATGTCTGTATGGATTCAGTATGCTCATGGCCATGAATGCTTTCTGGTTGTGTGTGGTTTAAGTGCTTGTTTGTTAGTGGGTTTTTTTTTCGCCATTTAGTTTGACTTGGATATTCACAAAGAAAAGCCATTCTACAGGAAACTAAATTTTCCTGTTTGGTTTCAAAAAGATTTCTGTCTGTAACTGACATTTCATGTGTGAAGTGTGTAACTTGTGCTAATAAACCATTTCAGGTGCTGATATTGATGCCCTGTGCGTCGCACCAAGACATGTTGAAAGAAGTGATTTTTTCACATCGTTTTATGAAAAACTGAAACAACAAGAAGAAGTAAAAGATCTGAGGGTATGTGAACTGCCTGATACAGTGAACTGAAATGATGATGCCGAAAAGTTAATAGTGAAAGATAATGCATTAAATAGATATAACTTTATTATTAATGCTTTCAGTAGGTTTTTAGTTAACCTGCAGCAAAGGCTGTCACCGTAGTTGAAACGAAGAGAGATTCTTCTGTATCTTCTGTGTTCCTAGTTACTGGAGATGCTTAAAATAAGAATCTGGAAATCTGGATAGTAGAATGATCTCTTAGCATGCATGTTACTATTGCAAAATTTCTATTTGCTGTCTAGCAACAGGCAGATACAAATAGAAGTGTTTGGTCCTGATCCTTTTCAAGCTAACTTGCATCTTTCTGATGAAGGTTTTAAAGTTATGCAGCTGTTTTCATAATTTTATAAGCAATTACAGTGGTTGATACTAAGTCTTCTGTAATGGCTATAAGCTATGCATTTGAAAATGGAGGTTACATTTTTAGTGTGTCTTATTAGATGCTTGTACAAGATTTTTAGCGTGTAAAGATGACTATTTCCTTTGCAGGTGTGGAAGACACACTGGTATACAATATTTTGTTTCTAATATACATAGAATGACAAGCCTCCCTAGGTCAAACGGAGGGAGCTTTGATGTTCTCAGTGTTGGCTCAGAGTATATTTTTCTCTCCTGCGGTTCTTCTAAGCTGAATGCAGTTGCTGGCAAGAATTAAACTTTGTTTGGTTTACTCCTGCTCCCATAAAATAACTGGAACTGTCTCTGCAGCATTCTTTTATTCTCTGCATCCTCCTTAGTTGGTAACTGCTGGGATAGTGCAAACATCTTGTGATAATAGTGTATGTATTGAATCAGTTGTTTTGAATACTTTATTATCTGAACACTTTTAGTAATACTAAATCCACATGCTATAATTAAAGAGTATTCTGATTTTCAGATTTCTGATTAATTTTGCTATAAGCTCAATCTAATCTATGTTTAGTTCAGATGCTCAGTTTAGGAAGATGGTATTCCTAGCTGACTGCAGAGTAAACATCAAGTTCCACAGTTTCATTGTGGGTACTGTTTGTCAGAGTACCTTATTTATGAATGTATTTAGAAAAGATGCTTGAGTTCTGGGGACTGGTGAATTAGAATTGGTTTAGATGAAGTCAGACTGCATAGTTACACAGTTGTCTCCTTGTCATTCCTCATAAAATACTGACTGCAGAACCAATAGAAGTTAGAGACCTCTTAAAGTAAGAGTTCCCATAGATTGACCTTAGAATACTTAGAGATGCCACGGGGAGTAAAGGATGCTTGGTCGTATCCTACATGTAGTGAGAGAGTTGGGCCCTGAGTAACATATTCAGAGCTGGCTGGTAGGAGTGTGGGTTATAATTAACATCTAGACATTGTGGGTCAGTGCCTGCTGTATAAATGCTCCATGGTAGAGAAAGAACGTTGCTGACAAAAATCAATCTGGAAACGGAGAAGTATCAGTATACATAACATTTCATCATTATCGTTTAGACCAGCTAGCTATTGCTTGTAAATGTTCTTCTCTATACTGAAAATAAAATATAACTTTTTTCCCCTCAGGCTGTCGAAGAAGCTTTTGTCCCAGTTATTAAACTTTGTTTTGATGGAATAGAGGTAAAGACCTTTTATATTTCACTTTGATAGAACATGATTAAAATGGTTTTCAAGATCTCCTTAACTCATGTCGTATTCATTAATGTGAATGCTCTTAGGGGGGCTCCTAAGTGCATACCCAAGTCCTTGACAGTCCTCAGTTTTGTAATTTAAAGTAGGGCCTTAAGACCGAAACAGATCTTTCTTTATGTTCTTAAAGCTGTGTGTAGAAAATCTCTCTCTTCTTTTTTAGGCACTGCTACCCGCTTCTACTGACCTGTAGAGTACCAGTATTGGCATTATTAAGACTTAACATTTAATAGAAATTATATTCTATATATAATTTCTCTATAAGTACTGTGTCTTCAGTAGGTTTTTGGTTGATAATGATCATCTGTCCAAACCTTAAAGTCAGATTTGCTTTTGTACCTTATAATACAGGAAGTTGTGTGATCTTTGATCAGTTTTTAGAAATGTACTGTTGAAGGCAAACTGGGTATCCTCTTTGGCCAGATCTCTTTGAATGTCTTTAAACACACAGCCAATTTCTACCCAGTTTGCCTGTAGCCTGATGGTTCATCTCAGAGCTATGGACTTGCTTAACTTCATTTTTAGTATTTTGTGAAAAGTTGCTGAGAAAAGAGGAACACTGCTTTCAAAAGATACTCTCTTAATCTTTCTCGGACTATTTTATAGTTGGTCTGTCATCTTGGTGACAAAACCAAACCATGTAAACTGTTCATACACAGAGTTCATCAGAGTTGTACCTGGGTTACATCAACCAGAAATTGGTGGATAGAAGAAGGGTACTTCACAGTGAGGAAAGAATTCCCATGCTAATCTTCTGACATATGACATGATTTGAAGAGCTGTACTATTGTGTGCAAGATTGGACAGTTCCTTCTTTCCCAGTCGGAGTTAGGTATCTGCATTATAATTATAATAATCATTAATTAGGGTACTAGCAATTCTTTGGGAAGAAGATGAATACCTCCTTTGCCCTCTTCCATCCAATTTTACTTACTTGTATTTTCACTGACATTTTTGTCAGTTGACACTTAGGGAGAGAAATGTGCTTTGTCCAAATGAAAGAGATGTGCAAAGAAATGTAATAGCGGGCAGTAAACTAGCCTGTAACTTTGCATCTGTGTCAGCCTTTTCATTACTCTTCAGATACAGTTGGATATTTGGGACATTTTTCTGGAGAATCTGATTTCTGGTTATATAGGTTCGGTATCCATTTTAAATACTGAAACTTGCCATAGGCATCCTCTGGTTAATCTGTTGTTCATGTGTGTAATTTTGAATCACTTACACTCAAGACAGTGTTGTCTCTCCTTTTTTAAAAATGAAATTCAAAATACAAGCCTAGATAGGGAAATAACAGGATATTCTGCTATAAAAGTAGCAGTATCTTGCTCCAGTATAGTAGTTTATGATGGACTCTGATGATTTAGGTTCATGACTGAGACTTAAACCAAGTGGCTGACAGTATATGAGAGTTCTCTATTAAACACTAATTTACCCTAAGCGTTCGTTTTATAAATGCAGGTGGTGTTAGGCCAAAACTTGTGGCAGTTGTGTTTGTGCCCAGTGTCAGTATCAGAAGATTTTAATTTAGTTTTCCTCTTCCTAATCCAGGTAAAAGATGTCAAACAGTTATTCTTTCTGTAAATAAAACCTTAGAACTGAGGAAAAGAACTTAAGTTTTGTGGTGATCCTGTGAGTTAAACTTAAGATGTTTCTGCCAATATCAGCTTTTACTGATACGTGCATTTTATGTTCTTGCTTAAAGTAAACAAGAACCTCTGGATTCTTTTTTTCCCCTGAGAACATTGATTTTCTGCTCCCCCCCCCCTTTTTTTTAATAAAAAAAGACATAAGACAAGCTCTTGATTCATGATTCATTTCCTGATTTGAGAAAAAAACTTTTATTGTCAATGAACTTTAGATCTTTAGAGGTGCTGGATCTTCCAGAGATCAGAATAAAACTTCAAGCTTGAAGTTTTTGAACAACTTCTATATTGAAAAGTCATACTTGACTTAAGTGGAAACTTCTGCTTGTAGTACAGCATGATTGTTAAGACCAGCTATTAAAGACTTTAAAATGAAATGTGCATTGAATGCTCTAGAAATTACTTTTCTTTGGAGAAACGGTTCATACTTTAAAACAGATGGATGCAACATTTTAAGCACCTATGGAAAGTTCTTAAGGTATCTTCAATTTTGTTTCATCTGAAATAGTTTTAATCTGACTAAACCAGTTTTGTTCTTGGTTCAGTAGCACTAGGTGAAGTAGTATCAGTTAGAAAGATTAAAAGCCTCATCTGATGAAGGTAGTTTGATGCCCAGCAGAGGAGCTGCTGATGTGGGCTTTATATTCTCGTCACACTGACTGACTGGTGCCTAATCTAAGACTGGGAACTTCTGACTGACTGACTTCTCTACTCTGTCCTTGCTGTCTATGTGAGAATGTAAAACTCTAGTTCGGTGCTGAATAGTATCTTAGATGTTCTTGGCCTAGAAAAGGTGTGATGAGAAATTATTGCAGAAGTAATAGCAAAGGAATTGGCATAATTTAAAAACTTATACACAAGTTTTCAGAACTTTGTGGTTTCTGTAGTTATTCAGACTTTTCATAGATACTGTACAGAGGCAACTAATTGCATGTATGCTTTACAGTGCTAGATGGAAAAGGTCTTTTTCTGTAATTCAGTGATAATTTTGAGACTGTTTAGGTTAAAACTAGGTCGTGTTTTCAAGACTTGCTCTATTGTAGTAGAATTTTGTATTCTGGACCTATAAGTGGTGCTTGTCCCCAAATGACTTTTATTTACGGTGAACGTTATCACAGTTTTTGTGTGTGCTGGTTCTGTATTGCTCTTAACGTGTATTTTATCCTCTTGGAAAAGGAAGCGTAAGATGGATGAAGCATCTGGAAGTGTTCCTTTTAATATCTGTGAAGGGTGTTAGTATGTATTGTTTAAAGTGATTATTTGTACTGGGAAGACTACTGTTAATAAACTTGATGAAAAGAGGTTACAGAATTAATTCTACAGAAGAAAAAAACCATTTTCTAATGTCTTATTTCTTTTTTTTTTTTAAGATTGATATTTTATTTGCAAGATTAGCACTGCAAACTATTCCTGAGGACTTAGACCTACGAGACGATAGCCTACTTAAAAATTTAGACATTAGATGCATACGAAGTCTTAATGGTATGTATGTATGTACAGTTAAATTTCTTGTCTACTCTTTCAATAAGTATCCTAGATTATTTGATACAGCAGTTAAGTTGTGGACTTGATTGAAAATACAGCAACCCCATATCTGGAAATCAAATCATAGCTAGTTTTATATAACTTTTTGGAGAGAATGGTTGTTTCTTGTTGGCCAGACTCTTACAAGATCTTTTCTTTTATTTGGATAGTAAGTGGTGCTACCTAAAAATAACTGAGACTTGCAAGACTTCTGTGTGGAGCACTATTTATTTCTATAAATAAAGATGTGTGCATGTTTTTTAATTTGTGTTTTAATATGCATAATCATTCACAAAATTACTTCAGTGATAAATTGGGGATGTCAAAATTTTGTCAGTTTGAGGTCTGGTCTTTAGTAGCTTACCAGCTTGTGTAGCCTTTAACTTTTCTGTAAGACTGCAGCTTAAAAAAGTATTATTTATGTACAGGACATAAGGGACTTCAGCCTGTATGCAACTTGGTGGGGAAAAGGAGCATGGGAGATACCAATAACTTTTTATATGAGCTGGAACCTTGATAATTTGAGATTCCCACAGCAACTTGCACTGTTTTGTGAAATTCAGATTTGTGCGGTCTCCAGAATTCATAATTGCTTCTTACTTGCTTTGAAAGGAACTCCTGGTCTTAGATAATACTATTTTCTTACAATCAGGTCTCTGCAGCTGCTCAGTAACAATGAACAACTACTGATTAAAAATAAAAACAAAACACAAAAGTAAGCAGTCAATACTGTCATTTGTGATGTTATTCTTAAGCCTGAAAATATCCCATCAAAGTATTGATACAACTTGTGTGTTTAAAAACTGTTCTTTTTAGCCTGTTCTCATAAATTCAAACACAGCATTGATTTATGAGTGTCAGGTTTTCTCTAGGTCTGTGAAGACTCATGCTTTCTGAATTTGTCTTCACATTCTGTGGTATGCTGCACATAATGCCATTGTTTGCAGAACTTGTTTGTTTCTTAAACAGCTCTTATAGTTCATTAGTAACAGAAAATCAAGTAGCAATCCAAAACTGTAACTGTCTTTCTGAGTGCTGCTGTAAAGCAGTAAGAAAAAAATAAATTCCTAGTAAGATATGTTAAGCTTTCTAATTCTGAACCAAATGACCAAAATACGAAGTGAGTTTCTAGCATGCTGATCTAAATGGTTTGATGGCTTTGAAGGCGAGAGAGGGTAAGCAGGCAAAAACCACTGGATGCAGCAATGGTAACGGATGCTTTCTTTTGGCAGGTTGCCGGGTAACCGATGAAATTCTGCATCTAGTACCAAACATTGACAACTTCAGGTTAACACTGAGAGCTATCAAACTGTGGGCAAAACGTAAGCAGTTTTATTCCAAAATTTGTGAAGTTTCCATAAACTCCTATGGGTTCTGATCACTCTCTCGTTTTGTCTCTTTCCTTCTCAACCCGCAGGCCACAACATCTATTCCAATATACTAGGTTTCCTTGGAGGTGTTTCCTGGGCTATGCTAGTAGCAAGAACTTGCCAGCTTTATCCAAATGCAATAGCATCAACTCTTGTACATAAATTTTTCTTGGTATTTTCTAAATGGTATGTTTTTTTTAATTTAGTTACACTAAAATAAAATTGTTTGTAGACACTAAATTTTAGTCCTGTTTTTATGGTATCATTTTCAGCTGTTACCAGATTGAGATGGTAGTTGTAAACATTGTTCAGAAACTTGTTAGCTTGAATTTATCAATAAGTCATCCAACATGTCTTGTGCTTAAAGTATCCAATCCAAAACCACCCAGTTTTTAATTAAAACTTTCTTAAGTTTTTGTTGTAATTCAACATAACTCTTCAGCTAAAATACTGACATAGTGCAAAATAAGAACAGACACCCCCAAATGTAAAGTCTTTTACCTCCTTTTCCCAGTATATTAATTTTATGTCAGAATTTGGTTTAGGCACATAGCTTAAATGCAGTTTAGGAGAACCAGTGCTAAAGTGTCAGCGCAGTGTGAGAAGTGTTGCAGAATTACATGTGGTTTCATACTCTGGAGCTAGTTATCTCAGAAAAATGGTTTGAATAACTCTGATGGGGGAACAATGAGAATGTTCCAAGTAAATGTAGAATGAATGGGACAAAAGTGTACTTTGCAGATTACGAATGAGTACTGTTTTCCTTGAAAAAGCATGTCTGGATACTGATACTCATCATGAAACAGTGACAGATGTTAAGAATCGCTTTAGCAAGTTGCTGCTTTACTTCAGGTGTAGTATCTTTCCTTCTTAAAGTGAAGATAACTTCAGCAGTTTCACTGTGTTGAATGCATAGGCTTTATAGCCTCTGAGGTATCTAGTGTTTACTAATATCTTGCCCCACTAAGCTAATAGAGGAAAATTGGTTGCAAGCTCTGGTTAATATGTTCCTTATAGGGTTGTCCATTTTATGTGTGCGTAGCGTAGGAGCACTAATGTACAAATACCAAGAGATTAACTGACTTCTACTTTTTATAGGAAGATGACTTTACTCATGGGAATAGAGATGACTTGAAGAACAGAAGTTTTACTTTTTTTTCTTATTCAGCATGGGGTTTTTTTGTCTTGATTGGACTTCTCTTTTTAAATACATCTACTTTGTAGTGATAGTGTAATGCTGTAATCATGCTGGCTGCTGCTTCTGTAATTTGTCCATGAAACAGCTAGCTTGAAGATAGACCCAATGTCAATCTTCATAGAAGACTTTCTCTTTGATAGGTGTATTTCAAGAAGAATTTAGAGGAGTTTACTTTAGTTACCTAAACCAGTCGTTATAAAGATCCAAGACTATAAAAAATCATATTTCTGATGCCCTGGAGCAGCTAATTACAGCTGTAGTGTAGTTCGGCAAGACAACGTATTTGAAGTTAGATCAGCTTAGTCTTGAAGAAATGATGCTTTACCTTGAGAGCAGATTTAAGAAGGATCGTGTTCAAAAGTATTGTTTGTTGAACATACGTGGTTGTTTCCAATAGTCTTATTCAGTGCTACAATCTTTTTGAACAGGGAATGGCCAAATCCAGTGCTATTGAAACAGCCAGAAGAATGCAATCTTAATTTGCCTGTATGGGACCCAAGGGTTAGTGTGTTATTTTTTCCCCTATAAGTCACACTGTACAATAAATTCAGTTGCTTAAAGAATCCTAGGTGAACTTCATTTTGGGTTTATTAAACTTAATATTATGG
The DNA here is from genome assembly GCA_004320125.1 of Scolopax mira. Taxonomy (NCBI): domain Eukaryota; kingdom Metazoa; phylum Chordata; class Aves; order Charadriiformes; family Scolopacidae; genus Scolopax; species Scolopax mira. The sequence continues at coordinate 364,489 of BJBW01001024.1, read as the reverse complement.
TATTATGTATTTATAAGTAACCTCTTGTTCTTGTGAGTGTGTAACAAAGATTAACTTAATTTTCTAAACTTACCACTTGAAGCACACTTGCTGAACAATGTACTTTTTACTCCTGACTTCTGCAATAAGTGATCTTAATAAGTATTCAGTGTAATTAGATATATGCCTTAAAGCAATGGCTTTTTTGCTTCTGACTTAAAACCTGTTGCTTTTGCAAACATAATGAATTCACTTCAGTGCAAGAGTCACAGCTGGATCGGTTCGGTTCCATATAGTTGTAGAAATGTGTCTTTTCATCTTGGACCAAAGAAGATTGTAACTTGAAGTCTTTTAAGTTGTTTTGTGTATTATAAATAATATTTTATCTCCATCTTCATAGTACTTACATTAAGGACATTGGACATTAATGTCCTTCAGCAGGCAATAAAACAGCTTGCAGCAGATGAACAGCTCACATACTGAGGTTTCAGTAAGGCATAGCGTGAACATGTTCAATGCTGTTTTGTCAATTTTAGTATAGTTGGTGTTCAGCTTATCTTTTTGGTGAATGATGTGAGCACCAGATGTTGAGTTGTATGCCCTTTTGTACTTCAGATCCATTTTTCTTATTGACAAAAGTCCACGTTTAAATAATGTGAGACAGTTAAAAAAGTGTTCATGAGTCTTGCTTTTATTTCTGGGATAGGGGGTTTGAGGTCAGCATTTGATGAGAACTGTGCGTGTTTAGTAGCTAAACAAAGTGGAATAAGTTAATGACAGGGTTTTATCTAATTTACTATCTACAAAATTGCTACCCTAATGCTATTTTAAATGTATTTTGCGTATGTGTGTTTTGTCCCTTCTTGTTTGTTTCCCTGTGTGCTGTTTAATAAAAGATATGTTACCACAAGCGATGCTTCTGTCAGGTTGCCTAGAGCCTCTCGTCTTAAGTTGGCTCTTTATTTTCAGTAGTGGTACAGAAATAAAGTATAAAATATTTTTTGCAAGGTCTGAAACAGTCATTCTTCTGAAGGTGCTCATGTGGTGATAAGGTATCCTTCTTTTGATGTGATCACAAGCTAATATCTGTTAAAGAGAGAAATTGTTCTATCCAGTTGGTAATTCTGGACTTAATGCCTGCGACTGGATCTTGGTGTGCTGAAAGGTTGCAGCCCTCACACATCACTGTGGTTCATAATGATGTCCTTCGTGAAAGCATTGTCCTTGTTTTCTAAACTTTCTCTGAATCGTTGGTAAATTGACTTGGTCTGCAAACTAAGGTCTCTTAAACTTTAAGACTTGGCTGTAGTAAAGGGAGAAATCCAAATCTGTTAACTCATGTGTGTGCTTGAAGAAAACTGATTGGCTGTTGTTATATATAGGTAAACCCCAGTGATAGGTACCATCTTATGCCTATAATTACACCAGCATACCCACAGCAGAACTCTACCTACAATGTGTCCATTTCCACACGGATGGTCATGGTTGAGGAATTTAAACAAGGTAAGTATTATCTTATGCTCTCTTTATAAATGTTTTCAAACAAATTTAAAATAATTCCATGGTGGGTATACTTTGTGAGAGGGGAGGTGGAAAGATGTTAAACAGCTTCTTGACATGAGACTGTCTTCTGAGGGAGGTAGAACTTGGCTCTTACGCTTATGTGGCTTAAATGCCAAATTCAGTATAGACTTCTGCAGATCAGTCCTTTGCTCTTTCAAATGGAGAGTGAATAATTAGAATGCCTCATGCTCTGAAAATGAGAATTAACAGTGCAATATCTTTTTTCTTTTGTTTATTTTGGTTGCTTTAGATTGTGTCATGCCATCTGGAAGATTAGTGTAGTAATCCCCCTTGGTGGCCTAAGGCCTAATATAAGACAACATACTTGCTCAGAGATGAGTCCTCTAGATTTATCCTAGTAATCTACTTGGATAATTAAAGTAGATAAGAGAAGATGTTATCAAAGCAAGGAGTAGACTTGATGCAGAAAGCAACTACTAGTAGTGCTCACAAGCAAGCAGTAGCTTATTCTTTCACTGTTTCTTTGCCTTGCTCGAGAGATGGTCCAAGTACTGTAAGGAAAAAGATCTATCTCCGTTTTCTTTGGACTGGGTAGTGACTCTGGCATACACAAAAATTAAATAGACCTGTGTTGCACTGCAAAGGAAAAATACATAAAAACATCAGTCTGATCAATTAAGATACATTTCTAAACGTTTTATTGTGGTTCTTCTTAATAGTATTATTTGTATAACTAATGACCACTTAGGGTATGACTGAAATATAAAGCTTGTTCATAAATACCTTTGATTTTGAAGGGGGGAAATAATTCATAGTAACTCTTACTAAGTTAATAAGTTGTTTTTACTCTGGGTACTAAACTGTATTTAAAAAAAAAAAAGTTTAAATGTTTTTTTGTAATTTAGGTCTTGCTATCACAGATGAAATTTTGCTGAGTAAGGCAGAGTGGTCCAAACTTTTTGAAGCTCCAAACTTCTTTCAAAAGTACAAGTATGTATTTTATGGCATGGCGGAATATTTTAAGTTTTATCAGTTAAAATATCTAATGATGCTCTGTAGCACAGGATTTTAAACATACATACATTAGACTTGCAAAAAGAATTGTAGGATTTTTCTATCCAGAGGAGGACTGAATGCACTATTGTCCTTTCTCTTAGAAAATAATTTCCTCAGAGACATGCTAAAGGTAAAAAAAAAAAAAAATAATTCAGAAACCTGTTAGTTCCTGACCAAATGCTTAGAATGTCACCAGTTAACTATAAAACTGGTGTGCTACCAATAAAATTGAAGATGTATCAGCCGGTTTGACTAACAGAAATGTTCTTTAGTGGTGTCAGTAAGCACTCTAAAAATGGGTCTTGCCTCCCAGGAAACAGGATAGTAAAAGAACTAATTCTGAAGGTCAATATTTAAGATGAAGACGTACTTGAAACTATGTTTTCCTCTGTCAGTAAGAGTCAGCAGTTCACTCTAATAAAAGGTATTTTTGCAATTGTATTGACTAACAGCCAGATGTAGTAGTTATTACTTGATTTTTTTTTTCCTTAAAGCTTAAGGCTTTTGGCTCTTTATTAATACTCTTTCACACCTAGCTTCTCTAATTTTGTAATGTCTCTAAGGGAAATACTGAAGTTCACAGTTCATATTTTTAGGGTTTCTAGTAATATGCTTGTGGGGCAGAAGCTTGTTAAATGTATATGGACTTGCTGAAAGTTGTATTTTTATAATAAATACGGATTTTTAAAATACGGACTACATCTTATTTGCCCTCAGTTGAAATTGGAGACCCATTTTTCTTGAATCAAGATCAAATATATTTTACACTTGTTTCTGTGTTGGGTGGTTGGTTGGTTATGTACTAATCTAAAAAAGATTGAAATATACACTTCCCCCATTAAAAGAGACTGATGACCTTCATAACGTGTCTGTGTTTTGTTTCTGTACCTTTTGCATGGAAAAAACTTTAAAATATTTGGATGGCTTTTATGTTGTACCTTGGAGAATTAAGTTTGAAAGCACTTAAAAGAGCAATGTAAATTTCTATTATCTTTTGAACTTAAGTGGGCTGCAGAAAAAAAGTTTCTGCTCAAGAGGTTCTAATAAATTCCCTAATGCGTTTCCTTTGTTTCTTTCAAAGCTAGGAATAAGTAGGAAACATTGAATGTCGTTTGAAATATTCACCATTTCAATAGTTGGTTTGTTTTTTTTTTTGGTACCAAATTCAGCAATTTTATCAGTTATAGCAAGAAAAGCTTCTCTTGCCAACATGAACATGAAATATCCAGGTTTTGTAGGTTTTTCACAAAATGTCTTTGATTTAATTTTTGTAGCTGTGGAATGGTATTATGAAGCCTACTTTAATTTATACTACCCACGACTTTCTCTGTTTTACCAGAGTAAGTTATTTTATAGCTTTGGTTAGTAATCTTTACAATATAAAATCATTATATGCAATAAATGTTGCTCTTGTTCAGACCTCCATCTGAAAGCTATGTGTTTCAGGGATTCTTATTTTTCTTCCCCTCTTCACACTCCTGTTTAAATTTTAGATGCCTTGACTTGTTACTGCTCAGTTCAAAACAGTGCATAGTACTCTGCCAGATAAGAGATACCTGATTCTTGCTCTGAGACATACTTCTAGAAATATTTTTCTTTTCTAAAATCATAGCTCTATTAATCTGTATCACTCTCAATGGAATTTATTTGCTAAATGTCTATGTTGATCATAAACACTTTTAAGTTGTTAGCTCTGTTTATCTTCAGTGATGTGTAACTAAGGGAATCTGGTGGCTACTGCATACCTGCATGGCAGGACCAGATTAGAAATTGGGAGAATAGGGAGATCTGATTTTATTTTTCTTATCTGTAAAATTTCAACAGTTACTTGTAGTTAGGGAGTTTCGGTATGTCTTATCTGCTTTTCATGTAGTTTTTCATTTTTTAGGTTGGGGGGGAAACAACCACAAAGGACATACACTTGTTGGATATGGTGTTTCACAGGGAAATGACAAGAATAATTTCAAATGGATAGAACACGAGTATGAAGTGTTAAATTGAGAATGAAATTACTAGGGCTTAGAGTCAAGAGGGAAGTACGATGATGAGATAAATAACACTCATTTGATGAGCTCTAGCATATTGTTTCTCTGTTATAAGACAGATATCCTGCTAAATAATTAGAATATAAACATAGCTTTTAAAAAGTGATTTTTGAACACTTGCCTTGCTAGAACTTTATCTAAAGCACTTGATAATTTGAAGTGCAAATACTGTGCAGCATCATAAAGAAAAATTGAAATGACTGTTCAGGTGTTCTTAGATTCTTCAGGAATGAGTCAGGAAATGACGCTTAAAAATACTTTAGTTTTTTGTGGGTACAGTTGTTAATGGTGTAAGTCAATTCCGTAATATCTACATTGGGTTATTTTTATAATAACATATTACTGATAGGGAGACAGTGGGATAGAAACAGCACCAGTTTCTAAAAAAGAAAACCAACAAAACCCTAACAAACACAAAAAGACCCAACCCATATATACTTCAAAATAATTCTCTTCATCTAAAAATCACCGTTGAGAGGTAGAAGCTCAATTTCAGCCTGTGTTATACAAGTTTTACTAAAAATGGCAATAACAGATTACCAGTTATTAATTCCCTTTCAGTGTTAACAGTTGGGTGTAGGGGAGAGAGAGTGCTTTTTTTTCCCTTTCTTTTCCAGCTACCTGAGCAAAAATAGCTAATCATTGTATTTATTTTCATAAATAAGACAAGGCTTTTTTTTTTTTTGAGGTACTTACCAGCTAGTTAAGGATTTTAGACATAGCCAAATTCATATATAATTTTTAACTACTTCTTCAGAAATTTATTACAAAGAGCTGCTTTTAATAAGCAACTGGAAAATTAAATAAGTTTCTTCAAATACTTGCAGGTTTGTCTCAGTTCATGCATAGTTAAAAACAACCAAAAACTTAATTTGTCTTTCCTACCAAATGAAACATTCTGCAACTGTGTGTGGTATGTATGATGTAGGAGTCTTATGGATTGTACTTGCATATCTAGTGCTCCTTAGAAGAAATTAATACTAGAAATTAGTAAATTCTCATACAGAATTTGAGTAAAGGACCCTTATTCTCTTTTTCCTTTTTTTTTTTTTTTTGTTTTTCCTTAGGAATATAAGTCATTGAGTCATGGTATCCTACAAGTATCTAAAATGAGGATTTCAATAAGATAATGGGAAAAACTCCTTAACATTTTTGTATGAAGCAGTAAATACTGCCAGAATGAAAAAAATAGATAAAATATAGATAAAATTCAAAAGGAGGAAAAAGGTTCTCTAAATCTCTCTTTTCTAGTCCTCTTACTTCATTGATATTCTCTGACTGAATTCAAAGGACTGTAGCATTTAGCAGATGCTTTTTTCTCTTGCCACCTAAAGATAAGTATAGAAACATGTAGTTACTGATTTGATCTGTTGACTTTGATTTACCATTGTGGTTTGAAGGACAGGAGCATCAAAGAACTCTTCTTGCATCATAGTCTTTCCCTTGCATTCCTTTCTATGAGTTGCATGTACTAGGGTCTAATCCCTCATTTTACTACTGTTCTTTAAGTCCTGCTCTGAAGGTACCTCAATACGCCATATCAGTACAGAGTAATGCCAAGTTGCATGATTTAGGATGTTAAAATAGAATTCCCAGCTAAACTTCTGCAAAACCCAACTGTAGACATTTAAGTTTCCACCACCTTCCTCATTATGAATTTAAGTTAGAAGTAATCATCTCCCATTCCATCATCCTTGGGCTTCTTTGTTTAAAGTACCATTCTTGCTTTGTATATGTTTCTTTGAAATTTACTTACAGTGGTATACACTGATTATCCTGGAATATAATTGAGAGCTTAAGAGTTATCATCAGAGGAAACAATCCTTGTGAAGTTTCAGATAAGTGTCTTCAGACAATTCTAAACTGCAGTTACAGTTTTTTTTAAACCACATTTGATAGTATTATTTTTGACTTTGAACAAATGCATGTATGCTAACCATTCTTCTAACTATTCAGAAATAATTTTGCAGCTGAGACAACTGACATGTTTAGGTGGTCGTGAACAGTTTTTACGTGCAGAGAATTTCTAGTATTCAGCTAAATCCCTGATCTCATTAGGTGTTGAAATACCTGTACTGTTTTTCAACTAGCCTTTTATTAGGGTTACTGGTATTAAGTGCAGTTGTAAATATCCCTAAAATCTGAAATGTTTTGAGGAGTCCGTTATTGATGTGCTCGAGGGGCATAGCCTCTTTGTCAACGTAATAATGCTTAGTTTTATTATAGAGTATATATTTAAGCTAATAATCTGTAATTTGCAATGTAGAATTTACTGCAAAGTGTTAATATTAAGGTTTGGATGTCTAGTTTTAGAAGTATAAATAGAATAGCATATTGTCTTTATCTCCAAAGGCATTATATTGTACTTCTAGCAAGCGCACCGACAGAAAAACAGCGACTAGAATGGTGAGTATAATGCTTGCTATTAAAAAAAAAAACCCAACAAAAACCCAAACAAAAACCTGTTGACCTTGGACACAAGGGAATATCTAGTGTATGTAGTATATTTTTAATGAAACAAAGTGGAGCCTTCAGTGTTTCAAAATTAAATGGATGAAGATAATACACTTCTGAAAAACAGTAAAAGTAAAGAACCAGGGAGTTCAGGCTATTGCTTGAATTTTGCTTCTTTACAGCACTGTCAGGTTATAAATCGTGTTTTCTTAAGCCTTATGCACATTTTTTATTAAGCAGTTTGAGGAGGCATATTTTCAATCTCCTGAAATACTGTTTCTCAAACCAAAAATGCTTCTTTCCCTTGTTCTGCTCTTTTTTATTAGAGAAGCTTTTAAGATTATCAGATATTGGGAATTTCAACTTTAAAATTCATTATCTAAAGCCAAAAAAATATTGGAGTATGGGCTTCTTGCTGTCTGACTCTTACTTCATGTGAAATGTTTTGCTATTTAATTCCATTTGTGAAATCATAATAAGAGTTTTGGGGCATTCTGAAGCTTCTCTTGCATTCGTTTTTGTAACAAGTTCACTTGGTTTATTGATCTGCATTTATCTGTCATATATAGTACACTACTTCATTTATAGTCTTGAAAATTAGTATAAGGAGAATGTTGAGGATTTTTATCCTGATATATAATGTTAAATACTTCTATTATTTCGTGTAAATGAGAAGTTGCTAATAAATGACATTTATGCAGGGTGGGCTTGGTGGAATCAAAAATCCGTATTCTAGTTGGAAATCTGGAGAAGAATGAATTCATTACACTGGCTCATGTGAATCCACAGTCATTCCCAGCACCCAAGGAGAATCCTGACAAGTAAGCAAAACTTTTCTTATGTAATGGTGAGGAACTAACTTTGCTAGAATACTAATCAATAAATAAGCTAGCATTTTTATAGAATCTTAATTTAATTTTTAATGACAGCCACTAAAGGCAGAGTTCTAAGCTCTTTTCAAGTACTATTTGTAAAATCAGATATTCTTTATTCTAAGAATGTTTCTAAGTAAAAAATAACTCTAGGAAAGGATAATTCCTTGCCAATGATTTGTGTTAGCTCCTGCTACTTAGCTGCTGTTGTTTAGTATCAGTTGGTAAGACACTCTAGTTATGAGGCAGCATCAGGTGCAGCAGAACCAAAATCTTGAGTAACCAAGTACATTTAATGTTATTAAGTTTAGCAGTTGAGATGCATGTCACTTAAACTTGGTAATGGGTGAAGTTAGAACACCTTGGGATGTGGAAACAATGGAAAAGAACACCAAGCACTTCAGATTGTTCAGGATTATATAATTATATATGGTTTTCAACTCCTTCCCCCCTCTGCCACTCTCTCCCCCAGTTAAAATAATGCTTGCAGGTATGGGTGTTAAAGACTCCTTTTAAGACTTTATTTCATTTCTAGATAGTGTTGTAATTGACTTGTAAAGAATCATAGTTTTGTGTGAGAATGGGGAAGAAATTTTTGTCTTCTCTGGGAATATGTGAAAAGTCATGTTTACCTTCCACACAGCCTTTTCCAGACATCAACTGCTTCAAGTGACCGTATGGTGCTACCTTTTTTGTTAAATACATAAATTACATGTATGTTCCAGGTGAAGTTGGACAGTAGCAGGCAGCACCATTTTAGTGAGTAAATACAGTTCCAACTGTCTCTGTAATCACAGACTTTTTTCAGAGGACGTGATGTGGAGACAGGCTTTTTAGGGAAGGTTATTTTTCCAATGTAAACAATATATGTTCTTTCACCTGCCTGCCTAAATTTGTTCATTGATAATTAGAAGACAGTGGTGTTCTGAAATAGTCTTATGGGGAAAGACATTTGTATTAAAAAATTAAATGACTTGAGCTACTATATAAGTGGTATACTGTGTTCTGTAATAGAATATAATAGTTTATCTTCCATGTATATTGTGTGAAGGTGTTAAAGGGAAGCTCTTCCTACCTGAAAACCTGTCACAGCCGGGAAATCTGAGAGTTGGAGACAAGTTCAGGTGGCAGAATGGAAGTTGTTTAGTCAGGGAATAGATTCTAACTGCTTTCGGGGTCAGGTGCTGAAAATCTGTTTTGTCCTTTCATATTTATTTCCTTTATAGTTGCAATGGCTAGTTTTAAGTCCTAAAAATGAAAGAATCTGTACAGAAGCACAGTTGAATGAAGTAATCTACTGATGATTTTAGTTCATTAAATTTGCTGAAGGTAGATATGTTAATGTTTCATGACTTTTTTTTTTTGTATTGCAAATGAAAATAAGGACATTAAGTCAGGTGTGGGGTTTTTTTGCCTTTCTGTGGTTAGCTCCCCATGGATAGTGGAGCCGAATTGTACAACTGTTTCCTGTTGCAACATATAATTTACTAGATTATTCAGTTCTTTGCCAGTATTACATGACTGTTTTATATACATTTTTCCAGGGAAGAATACCGTACAATGTGGGTGATTGGGTTGGTGTTTAAGAAAACGGAAAATTCAGAAAATTTAAGTGTTGATCTTACCTACGACATTCAGTCTTTTACAGATACAGGTGAGTCTTGCTTTCTAGGTGTTCTGGTGTTCGTAAGTTATTGCCATTTTTCATAATGTAGTCCATTTCAGTAATAGAATTGTCTCTAGACCTAGAGTAGAAGGATTCAGCTAAGGAGTTAGGGTGTTAATTAATGAAATGCAGTTAATGAGTTTTAATACTTCTAGACACCTCAGACCAATCAGTTTGGTTTTCATTAAAACTTTAAGTGATGCAGGTAAATATTTCAGATCTTGCTAAAAATGGTATGTTCTGTAAGGATCTTTATTAAACAGACAATTTGGTTATCTTATGCAAACTATCTGGCTTATTCTCATTTTGACAACATGTGTATAGTTGAATTCAGTTTTGCCAAGTGAAAAATACTTAATCATGGATTGAAGCTGAGCATCTAGTAGACTCTAGGAAAAAAAGCGTTTCATACTAGCTAGTTGGTTCAGGAGCATTTTTTTTTTTGCAATGAGTGTTGGACATGAAAGTAAACCTTTTTTACTTTTTTTCTAGTGTTTACTCTTTGATTCATGATAGCAATTTAGAACACACATAAGAAATTTGCAAGTGAAGTATTGGTAACAGCTGGAGAGTATGACTCTCCAGTCTTAAGACTCAGAAAGGGACAATACCTTTGACTAATATAGAATAAATTTGCAATATTTTTTTTTAAACAAATGACAGGCTTAAGAAAGACACGTTTACAGAGTTAAAGGAATAGGTTGAAGTGCTACCTAATGTAACCCTGGTCTCTGGATTTATAACACTCAGTAAGATTGGAAGTAATGAAATTGCACAGCCCCTGCTCTTCCTGCCCCTTGTGTTGGGTGTATGAGTGAATTTAATATAAATATACATACACATATATATTTAAGTAAATCATGCCAAGGTTTCAAAGTTCCTTATTGTCATATATAGCTGTGCTGGGGGGGGGGGGGGCATCTGTTTGTGTGTGTATATATGTATGTATATCTCTGCCTTTTTCAGTCAAAGGGATTTTTATTTTCTTAGCAGATGTGGAATATGCATTTTTATTACAAGTGATGAAGGTGAAAGTGATGAAGGTGAAACTATAGACACATCATCCTAATTTTTGAGACTTTAGAAAAGGCATGTTATCTAGTTGCTGCTTTGAAGGAGTGAAGGAAACTGAGTTTCTCAGGTCTACTGTTCATAAACAGATATTTCAATAACATACTTGTCAGATATTTGTTATGAAAATAGTAAAACGTGCACTTATCATTTTGAATCTGATTTACTTGTACTACATTTAAATCTAAAATTTGGCTAAATATATGCAATTTAAATGAAGTCGCATATCATCAAATCATTGTAGACTGTGATGCATAGTTTTCTGTTCCAAAGGTTACCAACTATCAAACAATTTCTGTTTGTGTGTTGTGGGTTTCTTTGTCTCCCGTATTTTTAATCCATCTCAAAAACTTCTGTTTACCCTGTCTTTTGGATGATTTTATTGAAACTATGGAAGCATTTTCAAGAATGAGATTGGGGAATAGCTTTTTAGTGTGAGCAGGGGAGGAATAGAGCTGTGAAGAGTGGACTAGGTTTTCCTTGTATTGAAACTTTGGTAAGACGTAATACCAGAAATAGCAAATGCTTTAGCCATGTGTGGCTTTCCTGAGCATGCCCCTACCTTAACTGTAACTTGTATCATCTTTACAGAGAGTTTCTTCAGTATCTTTTTCTGAGCTTCTTCAATACCAAGAATTAGTGTAGTAGGCTCTTTAATATGCAGTATTCATTGAGCTCTTTGTGTGTCTGTCTCTGTTAAGAGCTTTTTAGTTAGACTTTCACAGCCAGTTCAATGAGATCCTTTAACATTTGTAGAATAGACAGTGAATAAGGGTGATACCCCTTAAGTTTTTGTATTTCATATCTGAAGGAAATATTTTCTATTCATACATCTGTCAAAGTTTTGTTCAACATTGCATAGAAAGTGCGAAAGAACAAATTTTTCATTTTTACCTGGCTTTACTTGAATTCAAGATGTTGAGTTGCAGAGTAGTTAGTTCCTTTACTAGCATTAACCATGTCAACTCACCGGAAGGAAATGTTCTGAGGTGAAGAGAAATAGTTCATAATAGTAGACATAATTAAAAAACAAAGCAAACCAACCAAAAAACCGTCAAAACACATAAAAAACCCAAACATTGATCACTTTTGTATAAAAACATAGGGGTGTCTGCGTTGCCAGAATAATTTTCACTACATTAGTTGGTGTATGAGCATTCAGCTTCTGAATTAGAACTCATTTGTTGTAGGAACTGCATAAATAAAAGCTGAATCAACTGTAGAGAAAATAGTTTTATTTAAATACTGTAAGTCTTATAAGGAAATCTTATTTTTATCTTTAGTCCCTTTAAGATGAAATGAAGTATTCATTTCAGAGCTGTTACTGTTAAAACGTGTTAACTATACAGTTTAGAGTACTGCATGCCTGTGAAATAATTTTCTTGGAAAACAGATTACCTGCTTCCAAAGTAACATTTTGGCATTTGTACTATCAGTGCTGGCATAGGAGGCAGTTCACTGTCTTCCTCCAGAACAAGAAAACACTGTGCGTGTTCTTGAGCATAATAAATGTTCTGAAATACAAATTGTTTCTGCCTGGGCAAGTAAGTGGACTTTGCAAAATGCTTCAATATGTCTTAATGTTATTCTAATTGTGTAGTTTATAGGCAAGCAATAAACAGCAAGATGTTTGAGATGGATATGAAGATTGCTGCAAGGCATGTGAAACGTAAGCAACTTCACCAACTGCTTCCTAATCATGTGCTTCAGAAAAAGAAAAAGGTAAACTTCACTAATATTTGAGAGCATTAAAAATGCCATTGAGAAATGATTCTTCAGCTTTTTATATTTACTAATCAAAGAACTAAAATCACATTCTGAAAGCCTAATTTTACTCCTATAAGCAATGTGTTCTCATTTGACTGTAGCAGTGTTACTAGGTGTACTAAATAGAATATAGGTTTCCCAGAACATCGAGAATGTGGATAGTATCTTCAGGTCTGGCTGAAATATTGTATTTTGGCTGTTTTAAGCTAAACAGTCTTATAAAAGTGTAATAATAAGGTTTTAAATCTTCCTTGCTGTTTTAACATGCAGGTCACCTAAAGGAAGCATCTATATAATAACAATAGAACAATCAGTACAGCAATTCTTGTTATCTCCAGCTCTTTCCTCTGAAGTTCTTATTACTTAGGTTTTCCTGTAAGTCTCCTAAATGTAAAATTGCAAGTCATCAAATAGCAGAGTAGAATGTTGAACTTGTTGCTGCCTTTTTTTATCTAAGATGGTAGTCTGTTGCTATAACTGAGGTTGAATACTTCGATAATTTAAGGGAAAGTATTCTTCAACCTGCAACTCGGCTGCTTTTGGTATTGTACATTCTTGTAATTAAAAAATCTAAATGACAGTCTTGACATCAGAAAGTTGCCCATTGCCAGGCAGGGTTATGTTCTCCATCAATATATAATTTACCTGTGTGGCCATACATGAGAATGATAGCAAAATTTTTATTTAAGCTTTAATTGTGTCAGATGTGATTTACTATCAGTGGACACAGAAGGAAAGAGGTGGAACATTGAATTTAACAACTTAGTCTGTATTTCAAAGACCCTGCTTCTTTGTGTTAGCTTAATCTGAGAGCAATACAAGTTTGTTTTTGTGAAGAACTAAACTACTGTTCTATACTCTTTCGAGTGTGTCTGAGTAACTTGCTTTATTACTATAGCTGTTTGTATTACCTGCTTTTTTTTAAAGAATAGGAAATCTTGTATTGAAATGAAGTGTAAATCTGTTTGTAATATGTTTCAGAGGACAATGCAAATATTAAGTAATACTTCTCTTTAAGTAGTACTATGTCAGAAGGGGGTTTTTCTTCTCCACTGTCGAAGTTCAGTCTCTAAATTTTTTTGTATTAGTTGTGGGTTTGGTGTACAACAGTATTAGACTTATGAACACAAGCCCTGGTTCTTATGGGGGAATTCAGCTACCCTGACATTTGCGGGGAAGACAACCAGGCACACGGACTCGCAGAGATTTCTGCAGAGCATTGATGATAACATCTTGACATAGGTGGTGGAGGAACCAATGAGGAGAGGTGCTCTGCTTGACCTTGTGCTGACAGACAAAGAACATCTGGTTGGGGATGTGAAGGTTAAGGGTAGACTTGGCTGCAGTTATAATGAGATAGTGGAGTTCAGGGTCCTTCATGGAAGAAGTAGGACAAAAAGTAGAATTAGAACCCTCAACTTGAATGCTGACTTTGGCCTCTTCAGAGGCCTACTTCGAGGAATCCTATGGGCTAAGACTCTAGAAGGAGGGGAGGTGCAAGAGACCAAGTTAATATTTAAGCACCACTTACTCAAGCTCAGGATCCATGCATCCCTAGGAGCAAGAAATCAGGCAAAGGAGGCAGGAAACCTGCATGGATGAACAGGGAGCTTCTGGAAAAACTCAGATGGAAGAAAGAAGTTTATAGAATGTGGAAAAAAGGACTGGCCATTTGAGAGAAGTATAGGACTGCTGTCAGACCATGCAGGAATACAGCAAGGAAGTCTAAGGCCTGCTTGGAATTAAACCTGGGAAAGGATGTCAAGGACAGTAAGAAGGGCTTCTTCAAGTACATCAGCAGTAAACGGAAGTAAAAGGCAAAATGTGGGTCCCCTGCTGAATGAGGTGGGTGGCCTGATGTTGGAGGATACAGAGAAGTCAGAGTTACTGAATGCTGCCTTTTCTTGAGTCTTTACTGCTAAAGCTGGCCTTTAGGACCCCCAGACCCTGGAGGTAGGAGAAGAGTTCCTGGAGTAAAGAAGACTCTCCCTCGATCGAAAAAGATCGGATTAGAGATCATTTAAGCAAACTTGACACCCACAAATCATAGAATTATTGAATTGTCTATATTGGAAGTGACCTTTAAGATCATCTAGTCCAAGCATCAGCGTAACTCTAATTAAAAAAAACATCACTTATCCGTGTCACTAAGCACTATATCAACCTGTCTTTTAAATACCTCCATGAATGGTGCCTCAACCACTTCCCTTGATAGCCCATTCCAATGCTTAATAACCCTTAAATCCATGGGCCTTGATGGAATGCACCTGTGAGTGCTCAGGGAGTGAGCAGATAATATATCACTCTGCAAGTGAATGCACTCTCTGCACTCTCCAGGAAGGACCCAGGAAACTAGAGACCATTCATCCTCACCTCCATCCCTGGAAAAGTGATGGAACAACTTGTCCTGAATGTCATCTCTAAGAATATAAAAGGAAAAAAAAGATCATTGTCAGTAGTCAGTGTGGATTCACCAAGGGGAAATAATGCTTGACTAATCTGACAGTCTGCTACAGTGGAACAACTGGCTGGGTGGATGAGGGGAAATGAGTGGACATTGTCTACCTTGACTTCGGCAAGGCTTTTAACACTGTCTCTCATAACATCCTCATAGGTAAGCTTAGGAAGTGGGGTTATAGATGAGTGGAGGATGAGGTGGATTGAGAACTAGCTGAGCTCAGAGGGTTGTGATTAGCAATGCAGAATCCAGCTGGAGCCCTGTAATTAGCAGTGTTCTCCAGGGGTCAGTACTGGGTCTGGTCTTGTATTTATTGATGACCTGGATGAGGGGACAGAGTTTACCCTCAGCAAGTTTGCTGATGATACAAAGCTGGAAGGAGTGGCTGACATACCAGAAGGCAATACGGTGACACCTGGACAGGCTAGAGAGTTGGGTGATGAGGAACCGAAGTCAAATTCAACAAGGGCAAGTGTAGGGTACTGCATCTGTGGAGGAATAACCCTATACAGTGGTATACGCTCTCCAGGTTGGGGGCTGACCTGCTGGAGAGACCTCTGCAGAGAGAGACCTTGGAGTCCTGGTGGACAAGTTGTCCATGAACCAGCAGTGTGCCCTTGTGGCCAAGAAAGCCAATGATCTCCTGGGGTGCATTAAGAAGAGCATGTCCAGCAGGATGAGGGAGGTCAGCCTTCTCCTCTACTGTGCCCTGGCAAGGCTGTTTCTGTCGTACTGTGGCCAGTTCTGGGCCCCCCTGCTCGAGGAGGACGGGGAACTACAGGAGAGAGTCCAATGGATGATCAGGAGAGTATGGAGTACCTCTCTTATGAGGAAAGGCTGGGGCATCTGGGTCTGTTTAGCCTGGAGAAGAGAAGACTGAGAGGGGAATCTCATCAACAGTTATAAATATCTGAAGGCCAGATGTCTAAAGGATGGGGATAGACTCTTTTCAGTGGCGCTCAGTGACAGGACGAAGGGGTAACAGGCACAAACTGGAACACCTGAGGAACGTGTTTTGTCAACATGAGGAAAAATTTCTTTACTTTAAGGGTGCCAGAGCACTGGAACAGGCTGCCCAGAGAGGTTGTGGAGTGTCCTCTGGAGACATTCAAAACCCACCTGGATGTGTTCCTGTCCAGCCTGCTCTAGGTGAACCAACTTTGGCAGGGAAGTTGGACTAGATGATCTCTGAAGGTCCCTTCCAACTCCTAGAATTCTGTCATTCTGTGATTATTTGTAGTTAATGAAAGCAGTATTTATAAGCCCACAAAACCAAAGAAATTTGAAATAAAGCTGAAAATACAATCAGTAAAAATAACAATTGTTTATCTTAGTTTTTGAACATTATTGATTCAGACAAATGTGTACCTGAATTGTGAATTTGAAAATGTAAATGCATGTAGTGACAGGATAGTGGATTATGTACTTGTAAAAGTATTTGAAGATTGTCCATTTACGTTTTACATTTTTAAATGCTCCAACTTTAGGGTTGCTTTTTTTCCTAAAAATGTACTTAAATTTAACTGCATTTTAGGCACTCATGCATGCTTAGTTCATGGTGGAAGCTCATCACTGTTAAATATTTCACCTCTCATGTTTTTGCCTTTTTTTTTTTTCTTCACAAATGTAACAGCAAATATTTTGTGTAACTGAAATACATCACTTGAATCTGTGATTATTTTTAAGCCCTTAAGACTAATACAATTTCCTTTTGTCTTGTGGATTGCAGCATTCGACAGAAGGGATCAGGTTGACAGCTCTGAATGACAACAGCCTAGACTTGTCCATGGACAGTGATAACAGCACGTCTGTGCCTTCGCCTACTAGTGCTATGAAGACGAGTCCGTTGAACAGTTCTGGAAGTTCTCAGGGGTAATGAAGACTTTTGGTCTTGTTCCTAAATTACTTGTGTTAAAAGCAGAGTAAATCCTGCATGTGTGAGATACCAAGTTGTCAAGCTGTGAATGTTCCAAATGGAAGTTTGCAGAATTCTTATTTGCTCTTTAAGCACTGGAGCAAGGCTAAATTTTGGGAGATAGGGAGCATGATGTTGGACTGCAGATGAGAAATTATAAAGTTGAGTAAAGATGCTTAGAGGAACAAAGTGATAGAAAAAAATTAGTAGCGCTGCAGTAGGAGTCTGTGAGAGGTAGTGAGCAGGAAATTGAGATCTGAGAGTGAGGAAGAGTTAACATGAGTTTTGGATCAAAACTTGAGACAGTAGAGAAGTTCAGTATGGAAAATCAGTAGTGCTACTGGTGCTATACTTACTGATGATATCTTTGCAAATTAAGTTTAGGAACATAATTTTCCATTGTATTTTCAAAGCATACATATTGATGTTTATTTTAAGACTAATTTCCCGTATTAAGTCTTTCCCTATCTAAACTTTGCCCCAAAAAAATTTGCCTATCTAAACTCTCTCGTCAAAAGGGTCTCATGCTTTTATATTTGATATACAAAGAAGTTAACATCAGTCTTCTACAGTTGTCCACTGTTAGATATATATTACAGGATATTGTGTAGGATAAAATACTTAGATTCACTAAACTAACTCCTTTTGACAAGTGCTCTTTTAGTTAGTCTTCCTTAGTAAGTGATTTCCAATAGTTGATGCCACTGACCATGCTATTAAAATAAATCTATGGTATCTAGGATGTCAGGCTTGAAATGGAAATTGCCCTGTTTTGATCTTAGGCATAGACTTCTTCTCGATTTCTTGAAAATGAAAAAAACAAATTTTTTTGGCATGTGAAATCCCAGGCCTTTGCTTGGGAAGTCCAGACTGAAATAATGATCGTAATGGTGTGTGTAGACTGAAAACAAACTTTTTATTCTAATCTTTCTACAAGGTTCCATTCTTCAGGAAAATACTTCCTACTTTTTTTTTCCTTGTACTTTATTTAGGCAGAGATTGCCTTAATTTTTGCCTTTTTTTTAATGCAACTTTTTACTGGTCTAAAAAACCATCTCTGAAATTATTCAGATTAAATACTTGAAATAGCTTCCCTTGCTCAGTTTGATAGGAGATTGTCAGTGCTCATTTCTCTCTTCCTACAGTGACATGGTGTTATAAATTCTGCTCTGTAATGTAGGTAAAATTGGATCAGCTACAGTTACTGGCCATGCATATGACGTGAGGAAAGGCAGATCATAGAGCACCATAGATTTACTGATGTTCAGCATTTTGTCACTTTTATCTTTTTAGCAGAAGCAGTCCTGCGCCAGCTGTAACAGCAGCATCTGTGACCAACATACAGGCTTCTGAAGTCACTGTGCCACAAATAAATTCCAGTGAAAGCTCAGGGGGTAAGGAAAATGGGATAGTGTATTGTTTCTTTTTTTTTTTTTGGTAACGTTTATAAAGCAGTTTTTCTTACAGTTTGAGTTCTTTACTTAACATATGCTGTAACATGTTTTTAGCTGATTTCTTTAGGACTCAGCAGATCATGGTGGAATATTTTGTGCTGTGCAATGTTTGTTTATTCTTTTGTTCTTCAGGCTTTGTATTTGCCTTTCATAGTAGCAATAGTTTTCCAATGACCCAAGGCAGGTCTGTAATTTAGTTGGTCAAATGAGGGAAAAACTACCTAAAGCCAGAAGAGCAATTTTTAAAATTTATTTTTAATCCATTTTGTACTTAAAAGCAGGAGGTGACTGTACTGTCTGTATTCTGTGTTTCTATGTTCCTGCTCCTTGTGCTTCATGAAGTTGATTGTAGGAATGAAGACTCAGATGTAAGGAGAACACAGGTTTCTCTACTGCCATCTTTTCAGATATGTCCCACTGTGTGTGGTGACTTTATCCTCTATGTTTTCTACAAGAAAAAGTATACTTCACAATTTAAAAAAAAAAATTAAAATTGACTTTTTAATGAAAGAACAAATGCGTCTGGTGAAAATGTTCATTTAGCAGAGTCAACTACTTCTCTTTTTTGATGGAACCTTAACTATACAAGTAGCAAGTCAGAAATAGATGGAGAAGGGTACCAGCTGGTTAACCTTTTGAGATGAGATGTCTTTTATTTCACTCTGATATGTGGGATGGTGGAGTCTTACTGTTCTCTGATTTTTATCATTAGTCACAGGTGCATCAATGTGAGTTTGTCCATGAGCCCTAAGTGGAGCTTTAATGACATGACTGTTTTTTTGGATTTGGAAGCACATCAGAAGTTGCTCATTCTTGTTATTTGGTTAATAAAAAGTAGTCACCTGATAGTTATTAATGAAAAATTTTCTTATCATAGAGCATCTCCCTAAGTGTGCTTATTGGTTTGAGGTATGTAATTGATGAGGTAGAGCTTTGTCACATGCAGCATTTTTCAAAAGGATGTATGGAGTGTCAGATCTTTATCTGGTGCTCTGTGATGACTTCATATCTGTCATTCCATACTGTGATGTTTGAGTGACAAAGGGAGTATCAGATTGCTCTTGGATTTGATTTAAAGCAGTCTTTGGCAATGTGTATATATAACAGAATAGGTTACAGAAACAGTAAAACTTCTTTGGTACCAAGAATAATATAACTGTATTAGCACAGAGCTCTGTCTGGGCTAGTATAACCTATTGTGAAGCAGGGTTAATTACACCAAGCAGAGTTTCACTGACATGGCTACCCTATATCTGGACAAGAATTCTCTCTGGGAATAAGGGTGAAGCTGAACTGTGCTGTGTATGCACACCTGCTGTTCCAAACATGGTGCTTATACCACTAGCTGTACCCCTTCCTTGATACCAGTGGTTTTGAATAGAGGCCAAAAATACCAGTGATTTGAACTGAAATGGTTTTATCCATTCATCATATTGAAGCTTTTAAACTTATCTATCCATAGGTACTTCAAATGAAAGCATTCCTCAAACTGCCACACAACCAGCCATTTCTCCACCACCAAAGCCTACCATCTCTAGAGTTGTTTCCTCAGCGTATCTATTAAATCCATCACCAAGAACTTCAGGAAGTGTTGCAACAAAAATGCCTAGCCCTGTCACAGCAGTGAAAAGGACTTCTTCTCCCCATAAAGAAGACTCTCCCAAGAAAATGAAAATTGAAGAGGTATTTGAGGTTTTGAGATCCCTGCTTATGTGTTCAGCTTGCTCTGGTGTCAGTGATTCTGTTTTTATTGTGCCGATACTCATCGAGTGACATGTGTACTGTGTTAGCACAGATGCTTAGATTCTAAATTCTTGTCTTAAAAGTATTTTTCTTGTTAAAGTATAACATGTCGATTCTTACAACTAATTCTGCCCTCAAAAACACAACCTTATTTTCTTGTTGATTTTTTTTAAAATGTGTTTTTATGATTTTTAATAATTTCTGGGTTTGTTTGCATTTTAGCAGGATGAAATCAGTGAAGACACTAGCTGTATAGATTTGAATGAGGATGAAAAAATGGAAACTAAGGTATTTATGCCTAAATCATATATTTTTGTGTATGTTGTGAAAAGTACTATGTTTCCTTCTAGGAATGACAAGGAGTGCAGGTACTACAGTATATTCTCTCCAGTAAAGATATCAAAAGTATATGTCATTTTTCAATGTAAATGTCAATACTGATGAATTGCAGTGTGTTACCCGCTGCCAGGCTAAGCTGAACCTGAGTCCCTGGTCATATAGGACAGTGATTTCTTTGCTGGTCATTCAGCACGGTGTTATGAATAGCAAAAAAAGTTAATGATGATACTGATACTTAAGTTTGTTAAAGCAGATCACTGGTGTGTCTATATTCTTTGCTTTGCCTATATCCCAAACTTGATATGTGATGCTTAGTTAAGGAAAAGTTGTCCTGTATATTCCAGCAAGACTTTTTCATGTTGGGCTTAGATACCCAAAGTTGGGTACTACCTTGTTCACTTTGTAGAGTTTAAAAAAAAATAAAAAATTAAATGATGGTAAACAAATCTTTTCTGATAGTGAAGTTATTGTATGAAGTTACAGCATAAATGTTGGGAACTTACAGGAGGGGCACACTTGAATCTCTGCATCTTATAATTTAGCAATTTTTCTGCTTATTGGTGAACAGAAAGGGTGACAGTCTGTCTTTAGCCTTATGATAGCAGCTCTCCACTTAGGCATATGTAGAATTTTTAGAAGGCATGTTCTGTTGTCTCTGGAATACTCTGGAAAATATGCTGAGAAATTAGAATATCTATTAAAATGTTGAAGTGCCTTGGTTTGATTTCCGCACCCTGAAGTGAGGAATTGTATCTTGTTATGTAGTCACCTTGAAATCTCTTTGAACTCAGTACAGGTGAAGGCAGAAATAAATGTAAGCATTTAATACTAATAATGAAAATAGATCCTCTGGATTCAGATCATTATAAAAGGCATTAGTAATCCTGTTAGCTTTTGTTGTCAGTTTGCTTTAAATCTTTTGCCCTTAATATGCGTGGAAGGAAATGGAGGAATTAACTTCTTTAATTGCATAAACACAGGTATTTCTCCATTGAAATATGTGCCATTTTGTTAGAGCATGGTTTAGCACATGGTACAATTTTAGCTAACGGGCTGTTTTAATGAAAAAAACCTGGCTGTGATATTCATCCGTAGTACATCTAGAAAGCTGAGGCAACCCATTAAAGTAGCAGGAAAACTTACCTGGCGGAACGGTGAAAGGAGTGGAAAAGCAATGGAATTTGCCAGAAAGTTAGTAGCTTTTCACATGGTATTCCTTGATACTATGCTTTTTGTCTTTAATTAGTTAAATGATATGTAAAGTTTTCCTATAGGATTCCGTATAAAACGCATTAAGTGGTTAAACAAGGGACAGCCAAGAAGTGAAGTAGCTTGTGTTGATGTCAAATTCCCAATCAGCAAACATTCTGTAGTGTGATGTTTCTGTATTTTAAAAGGCAGCAAGTACCTATACTTGCCTTTTTTCTTTGGCTGTGTACGCACAACTTAAGGCGTTCTGGTTAATGGATTTCTGTATAAATAGCTTTTGTAATTGGAAATGGTGTAACAGTGTTGACTCTTTGTTTTTTAGGAGCAACTTGACACAGAAGTGAATGTTAATTCTCAAACAGAAACTCTTCAGACAACTTCTCTGCAAGCTCCTCAGGTACTGTTTTTAAAAACACCACCTCTGTGTATATGCTAATCTGTGGTGAAAACATTGAAATTAAAATAAGTCCAGATGTTAAAATTTTATAATTTGAATATAAATCCATTGTATGGAAAGCTGCTTGTTGTTACTGTCATAATTTTTATGGTTTAGATGGTCATTGATCTTACTGAATGTGCATTGTAGCTAAACATGTATGGTTTGCCATACAAACTGACTGAACCAGGATTCACTCTTCTGAATTGTGTCTTCAAAGTATCACAGAATAATCATTTCTAGTAAGGAGATAAATGCTTTAAATATCTGTTGCTCAAAGATGGCCTGGTAGAGGCTGAGAATGTCTGAAATATAAGTGATAACTTCAGATTCTGATACTTGGTATGAGAGAGAAGTTGTAATCCTGAAATTCATTAGCCAGCTGTGTTGCTTCATTGCAGGTATTAGAAGTGTAAGGAGCATTGGAAACTTAATCATTACGAATTCTGTGGCATTTGCTCAAATTTTTGTTCCTAATATTGCACATTTTTGTCTTGACTAGCATTTTTAAGCTTTTTTTAGTGTTCCACTGTTTTCACTATCACAAAGCATTTTATGTACACTTTAGTCATTAAATGATGTTCAGTAAATATATTGATAGAAAATGGCCATATATTGCAATAATATTAATGGTATTTTTTATTGGGCTTTATGAGCTATATGATGAATACTAAGTAAAGGTATCAAAATTATTTGGCAAACACTCTAGCTGTTACATGGGCACTCTGCTTCACTTAGCACACCAAGTTTATTTCAATTACTGTTGAGGGATGACTATATGAAGCTTTGAGGCTTTTACAAATTATGTAGCTGTTACTTTAGCAAAGGTAATCTGGGAACTACAGTAAGAATGGTGGGTCTCTTCTGTCTTTTTTCAGTGTTCTTATTGCCTTTGTTTAAAATACTGCTCATGCTGCAGAAAGCAAACATGTTAAACCATAGGTCAGCAACAACTAGAGTGGGCTACTGGAGGCAGGAGGGAGGTCAATACTATTTTGGTCTGAGTCCTTGTTGCATTTTGCTTTGCCACTGTATCAGTCAGTGTTAGCACAATTTATTTTGTTTTAATAAAACAACAGTTAAGAGCAGTCATTTTAATGCAGTTTTTTCCCTATGTATAAAATACACCGTACATTAATTTCAAACGTTTATAACATAAGAGAACATTTCATGATAAATCATGGGAATATTGCATAATAACTGGGTTATTGGGATGGCAAATAATCTGCTGAGGGAAGAGAAATATTTCCAAACTAAACAAAAAACCAACCAAATCAAAACAAAAAAACCCCAAAGCAACAACAAAACCCCCCAAAATTGCCAACCAACAATAAAGGCTTGTTAACCATGTGAGAAATTAATGAATCACACTGAATCTTGAGAGTGTTCCTTTCCTGTTTTTCCCTTTATTTGGGTTGAGAATACAGTTTTGCTGAATGGGATTTAAGTCTTTCAAGTGAGGGGGGAAAAAAGTGTCCTTGTTATTTTCAAGGTGAAATTCTTAACCCAGTCACATAGTGGTGTTTCAGAGTTCATCATCCCTTTTTGATGTAGATAAAAACCAACATGAAAAGTTGGAAATTTGGCTGTCAACAGCTTTTAAACAGTCTGAAATGTGAATGCATGAAGGCTCACACTTTACATAGGGGACGGTTTTTCATCGTTCATCTGTAGGGGGCTGAGGCTTAACACTGAATTGTTCAAAGGAATTTTGAAATATTAAACATGTAGATCAGATAGTAGATGTCATCGATCAAGCACACTTGTTCTATGGATGTTGTGTTTAATTATAATACAGGTTATTAGTAGGCTCAGCTTTATCTGAAGCGCTTCCTAATTTCTTGCAGCTGTTGAAAAAGGAAATGCGTGCTATGAAGGAGACTCTGGTACAAATTTTCCTTAATAATGACTGTGTGGGCAAAGGAAATACCTGCTTCTGTATTTATCATTTGCAATTATTCTTATCTTGATATAAAATGTCTTCTAAAGATCTTGTTTTTGAAAGTTAGTGCCAATTACTACAGTAATATTCTTTTGATATTTACAGAGTTAAAATACAACCAAAGTTCTTCTTTCCTTTTCTTTTCAGAAAACACCCAGTACAGACCTTTCAGATATCCCTGCTCTCCCTGCAAATCCTATTCCTGTTATCAAGAATTCAATAAAATTGAGATTGAACCGGTAAAAACAACCTCAGGGGTCCATAAACAGTATCTGCCAATTCAACCTGTTGTCTTCTAATGCTAGAAAAAAAGGAGAACGGAGGGTGCAAGACTAGAACAGAATCGCAAACGGATTTAGGTATATTTTGTGCACTTCCCTTTCTGGGCTAAAATCACTACTTGATTGGAAGTCCAGGTTAGTATGCGAAGCCAGGAGTACAATTAATGTGTTAGCAACAGTTGCATTAAATATTTCGAAGGATTACTGCCTTTAAAAACATGAACACTCTTTGTAGCCATATTTGACATTCTGATTGAATTTGTTTGATGCATTGTTTCAAAATTGAGATAAAACTGGCATAAGAATCCCTTAAATGCACTTTTATGTACTTTTTTTTTTATTGGAGTATGACTAATTTTAGATCTTGAGCTGATACACTTTCTTTTTATTGAAGAATCTCTTCAATGGTAGTACTCTGCAAATTGGATGACGTTCTGTGATATACTTTACATTGAAAACAAAGTGTATAGTATATCTAGTTCAACTGCCATCAAGCAGCAGTAAGCCTTTCAAATGAAATGTCAAATCTTGAGGTTATAAGACATAAGTTGAGTAAGTAATTGGGAAGTTTTGGTATTGGTGGGACATGATTAAGATGTGGTCTGCTTTTATTTATAGGATTGTTTTAAGGTGCATACAGATGAGCAATCAAACAGCAAATAAACTTTCCTTTGAGCTAATCAAACTCCTTATTCCCTCTTTAATCCCTTTATTTCATGGGGAAAGCTTTTGCGTTTAATATCAGTTCGGTTTTGGTTTTTGTTTTTTTTTTTTTTTTTTTTCAGCTTGTATGCACCGTATAGGACAATAGTTATTTATATAAAATAAAAACAAGCCATGTATTCATTTGGGTTCTCCCCTGCCCCGTCCTTAAACATAATAACTTGTGTCTTGTAGGCACAAATTGAAAATTTTGTCCCATGACTAAAGTAAATAGTTGAGTAAATATTGTGTGCCTGTGAAATATAAGAACTGTCTTGATGGCCTTTGAATCACTAAATATAAGATGATTTTTGTACACTCCATAAGTCCTGTATGCATTAAAAACTTTGAATTTTAAATAAAAGAGAAAAGATTTTTTCCCTATGAATTTTAACCTTTTTATTTTTAGGTGGCTCATCAGAAATTGTTTTACATGCTGAACAACACTGAATTTTTAAAAATCATATTTCTAGTAACTACTTGACATCTAGTAAGCTCTCTTACTCCTATTTTTTGTTCTTGTAGTTCTATCAAAAAAGTAACAAATTTTTCTTTTGAAAGAACTGAATCTCTCATGGCAAAGAACAGCAGTATTTGAAGAACATGAGGGATACCAACAGTAATATCAGATGTAGATAACAAATTTCATGTTACTATTACTTAAGTCTGAAATATGTGGGATGTCAAATCATACTTCCCATACTTTGATTAGCATGTTTTATGAACTTCCATCTCCCATTGTGCTCCATCCTATTACACATGCATCTTTCATGTTAAAATTAAATTACTTACACTCTTCCCCTTATCCTTCTAAATTAATTCTCCAAAGTCAGAGTGTAGCTTCTCTTTTACTTAGGCTGTGCAGTAACTGAAGGGGTTTTTTTTTCTGCCATTTGTCTAAGATGTCTAGTATACAATATTTCTCTTTTCCTTGCCCTGTGCAGCCTGCTGTCCTCCACCCCCCAAAGAAGGTTATATTAACAGTTGAAGTGTACAAGGTGTCTGTGTATTTTGTGTAGCTATGGAGTTTAGATCGAAATTGCCAGGCACAAATTTAGTCTTGTCATTTTGTTTACACATCGGAAAATCTTTTTTCATTTTATTAAACGTTTCATGTAACTGCACCCAAGTTTTGCCAAGCTGGAAACTTGGAACCTTTCTGTATAGTGACTTTTTAATTCTAGTTTTCATAACCTGGAGATCAGACTGTTGCTTTCGCATGTTGTACGTAGTGTCTCATGACTGGAGTTTGCTTTGTTTTATAGTATCTGTACTCCTTGTATTTTTCAAGAGCTATTTTGTAAACAGATGATGTATTTCTCCATTGAAAACACAATAAAAAACAGCACAATCCCATAGTTGTCTGATTTTTCTGAATGTACAAACTGGACTTTAGTCTCTTAATTCATACTCTTACATTTTCTGCTAAGACAAAATATGATGTGGCCTAAAAGAAATAATATATGTGTTTTCTAAAGAAGCATGATGTTAGACATAGGAATAGATGCCAGATACAGTCCTGCTCAGTGGGATGTTGAGTTTTAGTCTGTTAAAAGGAAAGGTTGTGGATTGGCGAGGGTGGTTTATTGCCAAAATCTCCTAAACAAACAAGCAAAACATTTTAAGAGCATCCAGCTTAAATTCATAGAATGGTTTGGGTTGGAAGGGACCTTGGAGATCATCTAGTTCCAACCCCCCTGCCATAAAAGTTTTTCTTTTTCAATTCTTAAAAGCTGACAAAACTAAAATAAATGTATGCATAAACAACTTGGGGCTATACTGTTTCCTTTAAAAGTTTGAACTCCCGTATTTTTAAAACCAGTAGTTGTAACAGTTTTGACATCTTACGCTTGCTGTTCTTGCAGGTGACTATTTCGTATGTCAGCAGATGGCACTATTTCTCTTCTTGTCAAATAGTTAAGGCTTGCCCTGAAATAAAAGTAAAAATTACACGTAGTTGTGCATCGCTTGATTGATCTTTGTATCAGCATGAGCCCAATACTCCAAATGCTTGATGTGAGTAACTTTAATAAGTAGCCTCCTTTTGACTCAAATTTCTTTAACTGCTAAAACCACTGATGATTATGGTCTTCACATTATAATTACCCTGCCTAAAACAATAAACCTTTGTGTTGTATATATTTTTCACAGCATGCAATTGCTTGTCTTGTTTAGAACAGATTCATCATCTTTATATCTTGCCCACCCCATCTTCCTTTCATCACAGCTGATGTTATTTATGGTTTTAATTCCTCTTTTATTTTCTGCAACCAATAAAAATCTGGTAGTAGATATACAAATTTCTCTTCAGTGTTTCTACTGGCAATAGGCTTATTTTTGAGTTACCTTTCATCAACCTCCAGAAGTAAGTTCACAGACTCGTAAGGATCTGCAAACAAAAAGCGTAAAATTACTGTTGTAGCCAAAACAATTAACATTAATAAGCCGTGGTTCCAACAGATGGCTTTAGACATGCTGATTTGAATCAGACATTTGAATTGATGAATTCTAGCTGAAGTTGTGCTTCCTTGCTGTAGGTAATGTGTGTGTATGCTGTTCCTTGGTGCGTTTTTTTTCTTTTTAATAATGAATATTAATAGATAGTAATGCACCTTCATGAGGGAACCAATTTTAATCAATAATAAAAGTTAAAACTGAGTTTTTCAGCTTTTACAATAGCGAAAAATAATTTAATATTGCAAGAATGCACTAGGTATTACTGAGCCAGAATCTGTACTTAAAAGCAACAAAAATTACTGTGGTAGTTACTGAGGAAGCAGAGTATGTTTATTTTCTCATAATGCATTATTTCTGTTGGAGGTTTCGCCTGTTGAAATGATCCTGGCATCATTTACGTAGCTTGATGAACACACTAGTAAGTAGCTTTGCTACGCTTAATCTCTCTTCAGCATCATTGTGGCTGAAAAATACTTAATTTTGTCATATAAAAATTGCAGATTTTGATAGTACACTCAAAAATGGCTATTTACACACATTAGCTGAGTACTCGGTAGGTTCGCTTTTTTAAGGATCCAGTGTTCATATTGGAAGAATGTCAGTAATAATCCATTTTAGTTTACTATTCTTAGTAGAATTAAGGATCTGTTCAATAGAAATAAACCATCTTGGATTTGTTGATAGAGGCAGATGTGGTTTGATATGTCTCCAAAGTTCAAACTAATAATTTGAAATATCTACAAACATCAAACATCTGCTGCTATCATCGCCAAAAGAATGCAAACTTTGATATCAAACTTCAGAGGGCATGCTTTATTATGAAAAAGGTAATATGATGAACCACTGCTGGATGTCCCATCTGCTATTTGGGTATTTAAACTCGAATGGTTTTTAATAAATTTTATGCATATTTGTATTGTTCTGACTAAAATTCTGGAAATGTTATTTTGGGGTAACTTTTTTTTTTTCTTCTTCCCACACTTAATGAATTGACCAGATCACAATTCCTATTCATCATGTCTGGGGTTTTTTAATGATCTCCCTATTTTTATGACCTCTATATTCTAGTGGAATGTTTAAAATAAACTAAGAATGGCAATGTCTTATGCACTTTATGAAATTTTTACTCTCTAAGGATACTGAATTTAGTCAAATTTAACAGCATACTAATGGTTGGGAAAAAACTGTTATATGCAGATATTATCAAGCTTGGTTTTTGCAGTAAATCACTGTCTTTAAATAAGAGCAGAATCCAGGCAAGTAGTAGGAAAGGGTAAAGAGGAAGATTAGTATTGACTGAAGGTGATAAAAAAAGTCCCAACTTGTATTAGGAAAGGGAAGCTGCATATATTTATTTGATTTAAGAAAATAGTCTATACATTTCAACTGCCCCATAATAACCGTGGCCCAATAACAGTTTACAAGCGCCGATGTCTTTTTGTCTGTCTTACTTGTGAGCCAGCACGTCTACTTTATCAATGCACTTCTTTGCATTTTCAGGTGTTAATTTTGTTTGCAATTTGTATTTTTAGAAGTTAATTTTCTCATGAAGGCTACTTATGTAAATATTTTACACGCTTAAAACCTCCACATCGATTTGAAGTTCACTGTTCACCTGAAGGTTGTTTCTGTGACCGTTGGGGTAATTTGCTGACCTGAAGCAGAGGACTCTGTTGAACGGGGTGTGGAGTCACACATCCCTCACCCATTGGGCATTTCGAAAATAAAACTTGTTGGGGGGGGGTGGGTGGAATTCCTTGAGATCGAGGAACAACTTCCCCCCCCCGACCCTCCTGAATGAGAAGATTGATTTTAAGTAGTTATAACAAACGTGATACTTCTTAAAATGGCGTGTAAGAGTTTTGCGCCGCAGCTTGTGCTTCCAGCATCCCCGAAACCTTGCCCTGCCGTGGCGTCTGATGCTCGGCGCCTTCCAGAAACCTGGCATGCCCGCTCTCCCTGTCTTTGCCTTCTCCGTCTGCAGCGGAGCTGTTAATAAAGAGATTGATGATCAAGTTGTCGGGAAGAGACAGTTGGACAGGACTGCTCGCCATGAGTGACAGAGGGCACGCTCTGCCTTCGCAGCCAAGAACGGTGCCCCCAGCAGAGAGCTGGCCATGCCTGGACGCTGTGCCAAGCCCGCTCAGCGCCTGGGGAGAGGAGGCTGCAGCTTTCACGAAGGCTTTCGATTAGATTTTTAGCTTGCCTTCTTAAAGCGAGACTTCATTTATTTAGGATTGTCACAGTTTTTTTTATTTTTTTTTTTTTAAATAAACCTCTTAATAAGAAATGCCGTTTCAGCAGCGATACATAGGTCGGTGTAGACAAGTTCTGAAATTTTTGTGAATGAGCTGCTAGGACTTCTAAAAATTCTCCTTGTGGTCTGGTGAAGTGAAATGGAGATCCCTTGTTCTTAAAATTAAGAATGTTTTTGGCTTTTTATGGGGAATAAATGTATTATTTTATGTACTCAATCTAGATATTAGCTTCTGTAGGAATCTCCCTGCCAAGATATCATAAACTTGATTCAACTGTCACATGGTTGGAATAAGAGAAGCCCAGAATGATGGATGGGAGCATTCATTGTCTCTGCCACAATTTATCATGGATAATTTTTATCCATCAGAATGTAAAAAACAGTAAGACTGATAAAACGTTTGATGGTTTAGGCCATCTGCTCATGCAGTATATTAGAATTATTAGTGATTATTCCTATTGTTTCTTACAGTCATCCAGAACAGCATGGGGATTTTCTATATTCTAATGATCACTGTGACCACTAAATCCAGTATCTCATCTAGGAACGCCTTTTTTCTTCTTTTCCTTGTAGAATAGAACCTTGTATGTTCTTGTAAGTAGTCAGATTAAAAGATCCTCGCAACCCTAATGAAGAACAGTGACTTAAAAAGCAGTCTCAATAGCTCACACTTCAATGTTTTGCTTTTGAATGTATTTACAGGAGGAAGATTGATCCTTTTGGTCTGATCATATTTTAAGTAGTGGTAGATCATTTTCTGTGGACAAACTGAAGATGTTTTCCTGGGATTATTTGCCACAGGACGTTGTTTCTTAATTTTTTTTTAATTGAATTGAAATGTGCAGTAGTTTACCAATGAATAAATAAGTTAATTCTTTATATATGTATTGTTTCTTATTCTTAAAAAGCACAACAACAAACCACAAAGAATAGAGCTTCTCTTCTATAAGCCTCTGACCTAAATAGGGATAAAATCTTGTTTTGTAGTAGTTGCTGTGAATAAAAAAATGTTGCATTGGTGTAATAACATTTTTCCAGTAGTTGATTCCTTGTGATTCCAGGCACAAGGAATTCTTTCTCAATTTTAAATTTTGCATTTTGACTAAGACAAAAAAAACCCAACAAAACAAATTCAAAGGTTGTTTTATGAAAATGTAGGTTTCGTTCTGGAGAATCTGAAGTGTTTCGATTTACTGATTGTGAACTATAGTAACCAAAGAAGAGTGTAGGGTGTGGGTTTTTTTGTTTTTTTTTTTTAATATGGGGATATAAGCTAACTCTCTCTTGCATTGATGTTCATTTTGAAGGTGCAGGAATTGGTTCCCAGTCCCAGTAGTGTGGCTCTGAACAGGACCTGTCTAGCCGGGAGCACACCAGATGTTCTGTCTTTGCAGATAAAGTCAAAATGGCAAGTTTGATCTAGTACCATTAGGAGTCTCTTTTTTTTTTTTTTTTTAGCTTAAAAATTACATTTATATCTGATTTACTACAAGCTGCGTTTTTAAAAATGCATGGAAGTCACACTTTGAATTGTTGATTTTTCTTTTTGGCCCATTAGTTTTTCAAAGGTAATCTGAACATTCTTTAAGAAAATAGGCTTCTAGCTCTGTTTAAAATAGAGGTATCTCTAACATTTATTACTATTTAATGTTCTAGTATTTTAAATTTTTAAATTGCCTCAAATTTCTCATTTTTACTTTTAGCACCCACTGAATGTTATGTGTCAAACTGAATACCTGACAACAGGGAAAAATTTTCAAAGACTTGTGGGAATGAATTGTCCATTCCTGAGCATTCCACCAACCTCACGTGTCATCAGTGCCCTCTTCAGCTGTAACAGCTCATTCTGGGGCTACAGGATGTTTCCTTTTATATAACATAGTCCTAGTGCTTTAGTTTCTTCAAAATGAAAGGAGTCGTGGTCATATTATTTCAAAGATGCTTTAATGTGGCTACACGAGGAGAAATAATCTGTAATGTGTAAGCAAGCAAAGAAACGCTGGCTGTAACTATGATATGGAGCAGTTTGTTAGAAATTTGGGCTCATGGCAAAGCCAAACCTGAATTCTAATCCTGACTTGTATATACGTGACCTTGACAGGGCTATTGACTCTGCTTCAACCTCCTTGTATATGAAATGAGATTAGTGATTATCAGACATTTCACAAATACTGGCTGTTAACATTTGAGGATGTCTTGTAATTTTCATATAGAAGACACTTTAAAATTATTCCATCACATTCTACTGTAAGTATGAATCACACACCACTCGAAACTCATACGCTAGTTTTGCAATCTCTGTTTTGTATCACATATATCAGCTTTATATCCTGCTGTAAATTAGTTCTAAGGGCATCACTTGAAAGAAGAAAGGTTTCTGTACATGCTATTAGAACAGTCTCCAGTAGAGGAAAACGCAAAATTGGGCAACTTGGTGCTGGTTTTATTTGGAGACATACTGTGTCCTATTTTGCCTTGTTTTAAAAAAAAATATATATATAAAAATTATATAAACACACAGACCTGCATGCGGTGCTTTTTCTCCAGGAAAAATACAGAAACCTAAAAGCTGCATACCTGTTTGCTATTCTGATTATCAGCTACTTAATCCTTTCCTTCCGTTTGTTTATGTATGGCCTGCAAGCTTTGTAGCTCACTGATATGTTGGTACAACGCACATTAAGCATAGCATATCTGAAAATATATTTTGGCTTATACCGCTTTTCAGCTTCTGACAGGGCAAACCAGTGATACAGATCTGTGGTCTATCTCTCCCTGTAATCAAAACCAGTGAAGGTGGTGAGGGCATCGCTGAGAGACTGGCTTTTCTTTTGTTTCCAACTTAGGAATTTTTGTAGTTCTCCAAGTTCCAGTTGCTTTCATATGGAATGTTGTATGAAAGCTGGGGAAGGCATTCTTGTATGAGTCTGTTCATGGTTTGTATTTAGGTTCTTCACAATGGTAAGTGTAAAGGGGTTTAATTTTTTTAAGGAAAACTTAATTTGAAGTGCAATTTACATAGTAAATGCAATTTAAATAGGAAGTGCAAAAAAATCCCTACCACTTCTATTTTTCTGTTGATAAAAAAAAAAAAGTCCTGTTTAATGTAGTATGACTGACAGCTGTAGATGAAAGAAAAGCACGTTAGTTTTACTAAGGAGAAGAGGCAGCACATTGATGCTGCAGAGCACACAGCATGGCACGTAAGCTCTGCCTTAGTTTATATAGAAGTTAGTCTGAGCAAGTAGTGGAAGTCCATGTTTACCACCTTTTGAGGGTCAACCTGTGCAACGCTGAGGAATAAAAACTGGAAGTAACTTGGACCCCTGTAAATGTCATTTTGACAACTACTTCTAGGCTGGCTGACTTCAGCCTCAAACAAGTGTCTCTACTCCTGCATTAATGAATAGCATGTGCCCTACAGTGATGCCATTTTCCCTCAGATCTTCCAATTTTTCTTTGTTTTCTTCCAGCACTCTTGAAATAACTCCTTCTACTTTATTCCCCCTACCTAGGGGACTGAACTGAGGCAGCAAAAAATAAACCTAATTGGGAGTTATGTTAATGTCTGCTACACTGAATGCTTGCAGTAATGCTTTGAATTGCTATCCACATCTTTTATCTCTTGTTATCTGAGCTTGTCTCTGTCGAAGGCCCCTCGAAGTATCTAAAGCTTGGCCTCGTGTCTTCTGCTTTAGGTGTATTTTTGTTGGATGGCTTTCCCGTCCTCCACAAGCACGCGTAAAACCTTTGTTTCTGGGGGACAGGTTGCAATTAAAAACCATAACCACCCAAGGTGTGATGGGCTTTGGGGTGGGCAGCAGGGGACACATGGTGGTATCGAGCAAATCTTCAGCTGGCCTGGTCCT
Source organism: Scolopax mira (assembly GCA_004320125.1). Lineage (NCBI taxonomy): Eukaryota > Metazoa > Chordata > Aves > Charadriiformes > Scolopacidae > Scolopax > Scolopax mira. Next base: position 330,993 of record BJBW01001024.1, on the reverse strand, counting down.
GCCTGTAGTAGGACAGTGTTGCAGTATCTTCGATCACTTCTGTGAGCAATTCTAAAGCAAGCCTACTCACCACCAGGTTAGGAGGAAAATTATGAAAACAGTGTCTTCTGATAGGGATCTAGTCAGCCAAGGAGGAGAATTTACTTGGAATCTTAGAGTTATTTGGAACTCCTTAGGGAAGAGGTTAATAGCAGTGGCCTAGATGCTATAGCATGAGGATCCTTGGAGAGAGAGGAGTTTCTTATTTATTTAGGCACTGCCTATGTGTTTGCAGATATTAAATTCAAGCTCTTCCTCATAAAAGAGTCAAGGGAAAGTGCTTCCCAGTGTCTATTGATCAAAAATTACAGCATATAAAAATGTTAAATCAAACTCTACCTATGTGCTGCTAACTGACTCATTTTTCTGTATAGAACCACTCTGGAGGAAGGACTTCTTTTGTGTTGGAGTCAAAATATAACATATGTCTTCCCGCGAGTTCTTTTACAGCTTTCTAACTGTTTTCAGGCCTAGAGTCTGTGGTGCCTGGTTCTGTAGGCAGTGGAACATGCATGACACTTTATTTAAACAGCCGTGTACATTTCCACTGATAAACTAGGAAGTGAAATGTGGACAATGCTGATAGGAGAAGCCGTTTGTCCAATTGACTCTCTTGGCACCTATCCATTTTTTTTTTCTCATTGACTTTATAATATTTTGGACTTACATAAGCACCTTTCATCTGATGATCTCAAAGCTTTTTGCAAACATTAATTAAGCCTCTTGATGCCCCTGTGAGCTAAATAAATACAATAGGTGCGGTTTAAGATGGGTAAATGAAGATACAGAGTAGTTGTCTTGCCCAAGGTCACAGTGGAGCTAAGAGGCAGAAAACTAAGTGCCTAACTCCACTTTTCAATCGCTTGGTTCAAATCAGATTCTCAGAGATAACTGCAAATGACAAACCAAACTTTTGCACTGGGAGAGACAGATGTGGTAAATAACGGCAGTCTGTATTGTGACAGTGACCGGAGCTTTTCTACAATTCAGAATTGTCTTTCCAAAAATCTGCTTCAAGCGACCAGCCCAGTGAAAGAAATATCCGCATCTAAGAAGAGGCTATCCAATGCTTCAAAAGTATTCCATATCAGGAGTGGGATTAGTAGGAATATGGAGTAGGAGTGAGGAAACAAAGCAAAGTGGAGAGAGTTCTCAGAGGACCTTAAGCTTAGTATTTGTATTTATCATCAGAACTTTGGATCTACCTTGTCACCTGAATACAGAAGGCACATACCTGTTTTGCTGCTAGGTTGAAAACGTAAGGAAATCTGACTTGCTGTTCACAATATGTGAAAAGTGTGTATGTATGGAACGTGTGTATGTATGTGAGACAAGTACCTTCATGCAGGACATTGGTCTTGCCTTAAGAAAAACAGAATGACTTTATTTCTCATAGTTCTTTTAGAGCATGAAATGTTCTGGAGTCCTTTTAAGATGTGACAGTGTCTAACTCATGGCCTCTGGTTTGATCCTTCCTGCTACTGGTCACACAATTGATTCAACAACTAGTTGTTGAACTAGTTCAGTGATTGATCGACAAATTTTTGCTTTCTGCATCAAATACCTTTATTAGACTAAGAACTAGTTCAGAGTCTCCTCCTGTCCTGCTGTGTTTCTGAGCGGACTTCTGCAGATGCTGTGTCGCCAAACTCACACCTTGCAGGGCAAACTGCTCTCTCAGGGGAGATCTCCAAGAAGTTAGGAGTTAACTTCTGTGGGGGAAGACTTACACCTCATCTGCAGTACAATGGGCGAGGAATAAACATCTCTCATTGTTCTGAGACCTAATGGAAGTGGCAAAGCGTTTTTTGGTAAGTGTTTTGTAGGCTGCTGCAGGGAGTTGGGAGACAAAGGTGAATGTTAGAAAGCAGTTTAACAACTGGTTTGTTTTTTTGGTTGGTGATTCAGTTGTTTTTTGCTTCTACCTATTCCTGATGCAGGAGTAAGGATGTAGTTTAGGTCTAGAGTTGGAAAATGGAAGAAAAGTTATTACATTTTGAAGAACTGATTGCAAATACTGTTCTATCTTCACATATTTTAATTTTCTTGAAGGTTTCGTTAGGGGATTTGGTGTAATATTGTGCATAGGCTTGTTTGATTATATCAATAAAATGTTCATTACTTTTCAGTTTCTTTTGTACATTTATCAAAATATGTAAGTTGAGACTTGGTGAAATACAGCCATTTCTAGTCTGGCAATCAAATGGTACCTGGAATGCAGGGCAATAATGATAGAAAGCTATCAGCCCAATAACATCCTGATCAAACTCAGGCTGATTTGACCTCATGGTACCTTGCTTACCTCAGAAGAGCACAGCGAGATGATTGTGGTGCCCTTGTTTAGTCAGGAAAAAGAATTTAGCCAAATTAGGACCAGAAAGCACATCTCAGAAACAATCTTGCAGACTGTAGAAAAGCTAAATAAATTTAATGTAAGAGGACTGTAATCCATTTTTGATCAACCCCAGTTCATAGGCTGGAGCTGAATTTCTAACTTTTTTTTTAACACGCTCACAGAACAAGTATACATTAGTCTCATTTTTAAAATTCCTATTTGAAGTTCTAAGTATCTGCACAAATGTCTATGAAAAGCATCTAAAGTTTGTTGTCCACATCGTTTAGAAACACTTTTTTGTCAGGTACATGTTTAACCAACTCAACATTAAAGAAAAGTCTTTCTCTGTCAAGCTGAATCACATTTGTTGTTCTGATTTTGGGGGGAAAATCCTGAAAGAGGGGTGAGTTTTGCATCACTGCCTGAAGTTCAGCGTGCACAGATCCTGGCAGATTTGGATGGTGGACAAAGCAACCTCTTCAGATGAGGAGCAATTTCAGTAACCTGCCTTCTAAACCTCTGAGATATGATACTTTTTTTTTTTAAAAAAAATTCTACCTCCTGTCACTGCACAGGGTACCTTTACTTTGCCTTGTGCCCTGGCAGCCACCAAGCCCTGGAAACCACCAGAAATGAGAAGATGTTTGGTTAGTGCATCTACAGCAACACTACATGGACTGGATGACGTATGTAATATACTGGATTTATATACTGGACAGGAGCAGGATGTCTGAGAGCACATATATGTTGTTGTAACAGCTCCATTCACAGAGAGCTTTGCCGTGTTCTCCCTCCTCCAGTTCGTTGCATCTCATTAGCAGTCTCTTTCCGTGGAGTGTAAGAAACTCCTTTTGACCGGGGCATGTTGTTTACTTCCAAACCTGTGTACAGCTGGCAGAAATCCCTCCAGGCTGTGGTCAGAGCTGGAAGTTGGCCATTAATACAGGCTTCTTCTTTGTCATGATATAGACTTAAAGAAAAGAAAGCAGGTGCCCTCCTGGCATTTTATAAAGAGTCATTCATGAATACAAGATACTGCATTTTGCATATTAGTGTGAGTGCCAATATAAACCCAGCTGTGTGCAAAATAAAGTGAAATATGTATTTCAAAAACTAGGCCACAGCTTTTCTATGGTGCAATCTGAAAGCATTTGAATCAACTTTGCATATGCATAGCCTTTTCTTTTAAAATTATATTTTTCCTTGGTTTTTTTTTCTTTCGTTTTTTTTTTTTTTAATAATGTGGTGATTTTGTAACACTTCTCCCAAGGTAGTAAGACAATAGCATGAGTGCAAGCTGAGGAAAACAGACAGATGCCACAAAATGCATCTTGAAAATGCACCTCTGCGGCAACTTTCCATCCATCTCTGGTCCCAAACTGGAGCTCACCTCTTGTATTGAGCTGGGATTCTCTTTTCCACAGGCAACTCTTTCTGAGAAGGTGGTCAGCAATTTTGCTTGAGATTTAGTTATACTTTAGACCAAACTGTGCAAAGCTAAAAATTCTTTAATGTTACTTTTCAATCATAAAGGTTGAAAAAAGTAGATTTTAGGGTCTGTGTTTCTAGGCGATCTTCGTGGTCAGGGAAGGAAAAATGAGAGAGGTGAGGGAGTGCAGGGAAAGTAGAAGAGAACCCTCTGGACTATGGTGGAGTTACCATGGCAGGTAACATCCACCAGGCAGAGAACATCAGCAGTCAACTGTTTTGTGGGCCTGAGTGTAATTTGCCCCCTCTTGATCCTTGCATGCTTAATTGCTTTTATCACCTTTGCAGATAGTCAATTATTTTAAGAAACACTTCTGTGACTTAGAAAAGATGCGTCTGGGTTTTTTTGATCAATTATTAAATGCAAGATGCATTTGGTGGGCGCAGTGAAGGCAATATTTATTTCCCAGAATATATAGATAATGTGTGCCTGTGAGATGTTACCAGCTTTTCCTTCCAACAAGTTTCAGCACTTTTCCCAAAGGAAAAAGAAACTGGCTTCTCATTGCTGTGGTCCTGTGATATCCTGCTCCAAAGCAAATAAAAAGAGGTGAAAGAAGGAACATGGGTAAGGAAATATTCCCCCTTGGCCTGTCAGGCTGGGGCGGAGGGGGTTGGTCCATAGGGGGAACCCACAGATTAAGCTAGAAGAGGTCATTTTTATGGCAAATTTATGCCTCTGCTGCCCAGCCAGTTTCAAGACAGCAATAACTTGCATGTGGCTCTAAGGACTCAGCTGAAGTGCTCCTCTGTTCCTGAGGGGGAAATAGGAAGGCAATGGCTAAGCCTTTGGTGGGGACCTGCGCCAGGGAGAGCTGGGGAACAACCAGACCTTCTTCCTGTGTGCCCCTGAGCATCCATCACCTTCTCCTGTGCACGCTCTGGGGACAGGAGGGGTCATTGCTGATGGGCCAGGCCTGAGGGTCTGGCTGCGAATGAAGTTGGAAACGCTCTCGTGTCATATTCAGCTCTTCAGCTCTTCGGGTGCTGTATCAAACCACGTGCCAGGCTCACAAAGGGGACTGGTGACCTGTCAGGACCCTCTGCACCACAAGCTATGCTTCCAGGTTCTGCCATCCAACCAGCAGATGACACTACCTTCTTTTTTTTGGGGTGTACTTCTCTTAAATCCCGTAATGGATCCGTCCGCATTCATATGCAGCTGAAAACTCTGATCTGATGACAACTCATTTCGCTGCAGCGAGTTGTGACTGACAGAGCGTGGCACTAACAAAACCAGAGAAGTTTAAAACCACGTGTGTGCACTTGTGAAATGAAGACGTGTGGGTTCAAGAGGCACTGATAATAGAAATTAATCTATGTCAAACTATATCTGATTTTTTTTTTTGATCTGTGGCGAGCAGCTTTTTGTTTTAGTAGGATTCTTTGTTTTTTTGCTAACAGGTGCTTGGCTTTAACAATATTCTTTCACTGTTTGGTTCTGGTAGATTTAATAGCATAGTTGCTAAATTGAGTTTAGATAGCTTATCCTGTATATATTTAGATATAAGAAGTTCATTTAGGGATTAGGGAATGCTTCTTGTATATGCACCATTAAGCATAGCACATCTGCTACTGAACTAGCAATCAGCAGAATATTGACAAAAGTTAAAAAGGAATCTTTTTGTTCATATGAACACACGTTTACACACGAGGTTCTAGATGCTTACATGATGAATGAAGTAGCTCCGAGAGCTATACATTAAATCAAAATTTACACTGTGCTTGGGTGAAATATGAGTACGGATCTTGGTTAGAAACTGTTATAGTGGGTAAAAAGAATTGGTGATAAAAAAAAAAATCTTGCAGCAAAGTAAGATTTATGTTTTAGTTGCAGTTGCTGCTTTTAAGAGGGAAAGAGGAGCTTGTTTTCCAGTTTATGGGAGGAAGCTGAATAAATAGTAAGTTGTGAGAATAGTGACAAGGTAAAAAGAAATATGGACTTTCACATATTATTTGCTTTAACTGGAGAGTCAGGCCTCTAAAAGTTGCCTTCAGGGCAGTAATCAAAGCACAACATTGTTTTTCTTAAAAAAAAACCCCAAAGTAAACAAAAAAAACTAAATGGGGAAACAGTGAAAACTCCTGGACAGTCTGTGAGAGAAGAGGAACAGAATGACCACGTTACTGACGCTCAACTGGCTGGGAACCAAAACCAAGGAGGGAGCTGCAAAAATGAAGGGTCTTCATCAAAAGCATAGGTTTATCTTAGTCCTCATTCATGCCAAATGTAATGCTTTATATTGCAATTAACAGAAAAGTGATTAAATCTTTGAAACGTGGAGATGAGCCTTTCAGATGTGCAGGTGGTTCTCCTGAAATGCCTGCTGGTGGAGGAGAGATCTGCGTGGATGTACATGCAGGGGCAGCTCCACTCCCACCCAGCAGCTCAAGGAAGATTTTTCTGGGCTATTTATATACTTTATGTCAGGCTGTTTGCTTTGTAAGAGGAAAAGCTGATTCATGCTGGTGTGGAAGCTGATTGTGCTGCCAATGGGAGAGGCAAATTTGAGGTACACGAGGATAATTAAGCAGGAGATATGTACGATTCAAAAATAGGGATGTGTTTTTCTAAATGAGAGGTTTGGGTGTTAGTGTGTGGGGCTCAACTGCAGGTGTCACTGTTAGATCTAAAATAATGGTTTGCTCTTTAACTGCCGCTGTCACAATAGACTCTTTTATATATATATATATATATTATTTTTTTTTTTTTCCTACCGAAGTCACACTTGTGATGATAATGTAAAATCTAGGAAATGTGTAGTAAACTGTAATCAATCCAAGCTCTGTGTGAGCATGTCTGTGTGTGCACGTGTGCTTGCGTGTGCGCTCAGGGTGTGCCTATACCTTAGGTGTATATCCCTGCGTGTGTACACCCCACCAACAGCTATCTCAGCACCTCTGCAATCGCCTGAAACATGTCCACAAATGAGACACCTACAACTTTGAGTCTGAGCCCAGAAACCCTCCCTTGCTTTGGGATGGGTGTTTAACTGCCACTGACCCTTAGCAAGGTGATGATGAAAGCTTTAATGCAGCTATAGAAGGTATAAGCATTAACATGGGGATTTGAGAGTGAGCATCTGAAATTGTTTACAGTGATTTGCAGTAGCTCAGTAATTCCATTCTCTGCAAATGATTTTTTTTTTTGCTTGTGTGTTTTAAATAGTCTCTGGTTTGTTTGTTTGTTTTTTTTTTCTGGGCAAACTGGCCAGATTCTTCCATGATTGTTATTCAGATAACGAATAAAGCGCTGCAAGTTTACTCTCTCTCTCTCACTTTTTGCTTTCCTCTTTACATTTTTAAAATGTCTTGTTCCTTTTGCCTTTTTTGAAGAAAGAAGAGGGAATGAGAAAGAAGTGGAAAAAAAAGAGAAGGGATTTAAAATAGCCTAGCTCAATCTTCCCCCGCGCTTAATTTGAAACTATAAAACTGTTTAGAAAGTGAACAAAAAACGTATTTCTGAGGGTGTTTTGGGGTAACTCCCCAAGAGCTTTTAAAACAAGAAATTGTAAGAGAAATGCAATATTCTCATGAAGTACCAGTTCTTCCCCACCTGGATACCTTACCTCCAAAGCTGGTAGTCTGGTACACGACATTGATAAGCTCACTATATTAACATTTATGATGCTTGTTGGGTTGTTTGTTTTTTTTTTCTGGTAGCTTTTCCTAAGTATTAATGCAGTTTTATGAAGTATATCCCTGATATAGATCACTGTTTCTATCACTTTATCCCAAATTTTCACTTTTACAAATATTATGTTATGCACCTATGCAGGATTTTTTTTGTTTCTTCTCAAACACTTTTTGATAAAGCAAATGTGTTTGTGAGACTGAAAAATACTCTTTTCTCATATCAGACAATGGTGTTTTTCACTTGCACAAATAAATGTATATATCCCTGAATAAGCTCACTCTAATTGAATCCTGAACGTTCTGAAGGGATTTAGCCCTCCCTTTTTAATTTTTTTCTCAAAACAAAACCTAGAAATGAGAAAATATTTTGAGGTGGGAAGGAAAGGGAGGGGGAATAGAAAAATAAAGCAAATAAATTTTTGAATAAGAATGACCCATGTACTGTGACCGGAGGGCAAATGCAAATGTCTGTTTTCAAACACAGGCTCGTGAATTCTTATTAGGGGTTCGTGACTGTGCCTCCAAGCACATCATTACATATTCATAAGTGTGAGGAAAATAGACTCCTTCCACATTCAGGTGTGTTCAACTAAATGCTGCCCCTTTAATCTTAAAGAACAGCTCATTTGGTCTATTTTCTTCAGTTCACAAAGTGTTAAGGGAATATGAGATAAAAGATGCACACACACAAAAAGAAAAAGAAGCAGCAATATTCCACAAAGATCTTTTTAGTGTCAACTTAAATGCACACAAATAGCAGATGATGATCTCTTTTATTGGACTAACATTTATCCAGTAATATCCACACACTTTTAAAACCATTGAGACCTCCTCTTCAGGTGTTCATTTGAATAGAAATAGCTGAATGAGTGTTTTTATAATTGATCCCCTGAGTACTGAATGTCTAGTGCTGCATAACCAACATTTTCCCATTGCTGATTTTTTTTTCCAAATTGCTACTCTGCAAAATTAGGATTTTGTATAGTTTTGATAAGAAAATTAACCTTCCAAATGCCAGATCCCCTTAATGTTACTTAAGAATTTGTGTGAAGGTACAGCTGGAACTCTTGTTCTCAAATGGATTATTTCATGTATGTGAGGAAAGAAAAAATCTTTTCTTCCATAAAATTAGACAGAAACTAGAGTTCCCTCCTCTAAAAAAAGGCTGAAAGTTGTTTTGGTTGAGTTTCTTATCACTGTCCTTTAGGTAAGAAGCTGTTATCTTTATAGTGTGCTTAATGAAATGCCTTTTCTTTCAACAGCAACACGGAAACTTTGTAGTACTTGTTTGCTTTTGTTTGACTTTTAAGCTAGATGAAAAATCTGATATATTTTCAACTTTTCTTTTTAATTTTAAAGTCACCTTTAGAAGATTTTTATTGCAACATATATTCTATGTCATAAGAACTAAATTTTCCAGAGACAGAGCCAGGTAGAATGTGTGTTTCTTTTTTATCTTTTTCCTTTTTTTTTCCTCTTTCTTTTTTATTTTTAATATCTAGGTAATGCTTGCAATTTTGGATGTGGAGTTTAAAAAACACGATCTTCTTGCAATGATACAGAGCAGCTGAAGTTTAGCAGCATGCATTACAGGTGGCTGTTCCTTCAGTAGCCCCTTGAAGGAAATGGAATTCCTAATTGATACGAAATCATTTTATAGCAGCAACACCTGAGTAGTAGAGAGAAAGGGAAGAAGATATGAAAATGACTGTGTGATAAAACTGGTTAGCATTTGTGTGCCATAGTAAACACTCTTGAGTATAAAGAAAATACTGGCTAGCCACTAGAGATACCCACTTATGTTCATGATACAACCACTACAAACTCTAGTTCTATCAAAGCAACATCAAGCACAAGATCCATCTTTAATTAATTTAATCCTGTAGAGCTGAGACTCATTTTATTTGTGACTGTGCAGAGAGAAATTACACTTCCATACTTGCCTTGAACTTCAACCTTATCCTTCCCTATCAGTCATATTGAATAACACAAAAGCACATGCTCTGAAATTCATGCCCTATTTTTTTTTTTCTTTCTGCAAAGATTATTCAGATCTTCCTACATGTGGCTGACTCAAAAGAAAGCATACAAAATGCTTACCCCCACTCCTCCTTCTTTAGGAAAAAGAGTGATTTCTTTTGCAGAGGGGAAACAGCTTATTAAATCAAAAGTCTTTCTCATAATGAGTAAGAAATTCTAGAATAATGCAGAAAGATTTCTTTCCCGTCCTTGGTACAGGAATGAACAAACCATGCCTCACTGAGGGTCATACCTGATACCTACAGGACAGTGTATTTTGCTTTTTTTTCAACCTTTAGAAGCGTGCTTTGTGGAAAGTACATATTCTGGATGTGCTGCTACTGAATGGCTACTTTCTCTATCAGTAACCCATTCCAGATGTTAATGCAGGTGTTCTGGTACAGCACACGACCAAAGAGGCAACTGTACACACTCCTGGGACCAGCCCAGTCGTGAAGGTGGTGAAGTGCTCCTCATGATTGATCCATTTCCTGAATTCAGATCTTACATGGAACAACACAGGAGTTGTTTTAAACTTTTCTTTCAAAAAAACGAGTGTGAAACTGTGACCCACACCAGGGGAAGCAGCCAGTGGGGTGTGATTCATGAACCTTTAAACCAGCACAATTTTCTGGGCAGGAGTGTGCTCTTCCTCACCCTGGATGACCAGTCACAGTGTGAAGTTGTGGTATCGCTGCATAAGGTACGTGTCAAAGTTTGTAGCATCTCTGATACTGCCATGAAAATATGTGGCTTGGAAAAAACACTGTGTGCATCTTTGTGGCACATCTTTAAGGTGCAAAAAGCTCCAGCTTTCATGCAAGTCTCTAATTGTAGGCCCTAGCTGTGGTCCTTCTCATGTACAGGGATGCAGGGAAGTAAGTTCCCCACCTGCTGCTTCAAAAATAACCAGTATCTCTCGCTTTTTCCTTCTAAAAATTTGGAAAAGTTAAAGGAGTGCAAGAGCTAAATCCTAAGACCTAAGGGAAAAAAATCACTGGGCCTCCCTCTACCAGCTGCTGAAAGGCTCTATGTGCCTTTGGCCCAAACCAGGCCTTTTGCTCTGGAATGTGTCCCAGGAGAAGGTTTGCTTTTTCCCAAATTCTTAAGTTAGCCCTGTATGCAGGAAAAAGGATGGCGAGAAATAATTTTGGCATGTCAATTAAATATGCAGAAAACTTTCTCACTGCAGCCTCCAAGGTCTCCTCTTCCCTAACAATCTCCGTAGTTAATTGTGCAACTGGTCTTCCTCACCCACTGTGGCCAGCCTTTTTTCCTGCTTTGGTAGAAAAACTTCAGGAATAACATAGTTTATTTTGACTTACAGACTCAACACTGCCAAGCTTTGTAGAGAGCAGTTGTTAACTCTTTATCCTTAAGGGTAAAATTGTTAACTCCTCTTATCCTTAGGGTCATCTGTCATTCTTTAAGCCCTCTACTTTGTTATTCATAATAGAGATCCTGGCCTGGGCAAACGCTCATTTGTAAGATTGAGAACGATTGTGTTTTAAAAAAATAAGGCTGGTAAATTGCAAACATACAATAACATTGTAGTTACACATAAAGTTAAATTTCATGTTTGGAATTTGGAACTGTCCCCAGTTCACTGACAGGGAAGTGCAAAGAATTATAAGGGCAGCCTCTTCTAATTGGCCGAACAATTTTGTGATTTTTTTTTTTTTAACTGCCCAAATTAGACAGATCTCAGGCAAAAATTTCATGCATTGCAATTTTGTTATTTCTAACAGTATCTGTGCAGGCTCTGACTTCCAAAATACAAGCCCCTTAGTGCAAGACACAAAACCCAAGACAACTCAAATAGTTTGATCCATGGCTTTTCTTCCCAATCTTGCCCACATGAGCTCCTACCTTCCTTCGAAGATTAATGTTAAGCCTGCTTCCTATTTTTTTCCCTTCAATATTTCTGTTTTCTCTCGCACATAAGAGGAGAGAATAAGGGAAATAAATGTCAAGAATTATCTCATTTTAATATGTGGGATTTCTGTGATCTGAGCCTGCTGCCAGCCTACCACTCACCACAGCCAAGTTCCTGTGTTTTATCGCTAGCTTTATCAACAAGGCCTTTGCTAATTCTTCACCGTCTACAAACACAGTCCTTATTATTATTTTTCCTACTCAAATGCAGTCTAATAGTTCAGTTCTAGCATGAAAAAGAACTGATTTGGCATTAAGTTTCAAAGTTTCAGCATCTTCTTGTCCTTGGCCCTCCTTGGCTTGCATTAATTCATTTTGCTGCTTTTTGACTCACCTTATTTTCCTGAATAAGAAACAAGAACTGATGGAGTTCTTGTCTCATCTTTTGTGCCTTTTACTTTGGTGTGGAAGACAGGATGGATCTCCTATAAGAATACTTCCTGTGCCAGGCCATCTTCCTCTGGTAATGGAATTGCCCCTTGCTGTGACTGAACAAAGGAGTTATTTTCCACCCTCTTCCTTATTACAAAGTCAAGGCTGGCTCTTAATTCCACCTTCCTCTCCTTCTATTGTGGATTTATCTTTCTTATGGGCCAATAATAATAATACTTACCTGCCTCTCAGGGGTGTTGTGAAGATTAATTAGTTAATGAGCTCCAAGATGAAAAGTGCTGCATCATTGCTAAATATTATTGTTGTCCTTATCCTGTATAGATTGAACCCATCAATATCAGTATTTCAATTATAAATCTCACCGTACCATTTTTCAATTAGGCTGACTAGATCACGTTATCCATCACTCACTCTACCTTCTTGTTCCTCTGGCTTATTTCAACCTTTCTGCTTTTGAGAATAGACACATAATAACCATATGTTCCTGTAAACAAAGGATTCACCTTTGTTTACAGTATGCTCCCATCTTTTATTAATATTAAAAATTAGAGTCCGCAGCAGACTCTGAGCAAGGTGATAGTTCCTGCTCCATTGTCTGAAGTAAAATCTCTGTTAAAGTCTGTTGTACTATCTGCTGAAAACAGTTCTTTCAGCAGAAGGTCTGTAGGAAGTCACATAACCAGCTGGTCTCCAATATCTCTCTTCTGTTGGATCATCAGTGTGATGATCCAACATCATTTTTTGCCTTCATTTAGCAGTTATCTTTGAGTCCATGAAGCTTTCCTTTTCTGCTATGGATTGCAGTGGTTCTGCTGAGAGAAATGAGAAGTAGGAATTCCCCAGAACTCTTCAGCTCACCTGAAAACTCTTCTCGCAGTGCTGCTATGATGGAAGTTAGGAAGAACCTGGCCTTGTTATTTCCTTAACGGAATTGGAGATGTGCCTGATTGTACTCTTTGAGCTGAGTCATCAGTCAGCACTCTGCTTTTTTCGTGTTTATCTTTTCCCCTTTCGAACCATTGTTCGTTTTCTGTCCTTGGATGCTTCTCAGTCTCATATTCTCTAACAGGCACTGAAAAAATGTCTTGGGAATCTAGATTTGCCTGAGACTGTCACCTAGTCCATCTTTTCATCTGCTCCTGTCTCTATTTAATCTATGCTATCCTGTTTCAGAAAACATGATGACTCTTGCATATAAAATGATTCTCAGCCTTAACTCCTACAAGTTCCCTCGGTACAGCAGAGCACCTAAAGCGAGGGCTGACAGCCACCGTGCTGTAAACATGGCAGGGAGGCCAGGGGTGCTCTGGTTTGGGCACAGAGTTTCTCTGCTGTGGTATGTGGTTTCTGGGGCATCAGGCAAGAGTTTCTCAGGAGCAACTCCAACATTTTAATTTCTGCGTTGAGGAAAATCTTCAGCTCTCTCAAAACCTGTAAAAGTGTAATCAGTCCCACCGCCCTCAATGCACATGTGGGAAGGGACAAAAATTAACAGCAAGCATAGGCTATTTACATCCCAGGAAAATGCTCTCAGGCTATGACTAGAATCAGTCTTGGCCACCCTCCCTCATGCCCTCTCAGAGCTGTTTGTACAAATAATTAAATAGTCATTGGGCCCAAGCAAGGGAGGTATCTGCAACACTGCTTGCAGAAAGGGAGAACCTGATCAGCCCAAGCTGCTTGCAAAAGAGCTTCTAAACTCAACAAACCCTGTCAGACATCTTAACTCTTCTGTCTCATGTCCAGAGTTGGGGAAGCGTAATCTTTCTTTGGAGATGAGTTGTCAGATCGAGCAGAAATAACACTGGCTGAGCTTAAGCAACAACCATATTTGATATTTTCTGCTGATTGAGCTGTCCAGTTGACTGGAAAGGGCTGACAGCAGAGAGAGCCCTGGTCTGAGCAGAGCAGCTCCCAGGCCAGCTGGCGAGGGAATGGGTCTGCGCCAGGTAATTATTGCCTAGTGCAGAGGTCGAAAGCCTCAGAGAGGCTGATGTACTAATGAAACACAAATGGGACATCTGTGTTCAGGAGTTCAGCAAAGCACAGAAAACAGAGCCTTGCCAGGAATGTATGTACGACTGAAAGCAAACTCCCTTTCTTGAGCTAAGGGAAAACCACTGAAGAGTAAAGGCACAAGAAAGCCTTTTGCATTGGACTTCTTTTTGTTTGCACAGCAACCTAAAGGTTTCTAGCAATTGCTCTAGACACTACAAGGTTACAGAGGGGAAGTGGGTGCATCTGAACAGCGCGATGCAGGGTCACAAGTGGATAATAAGGAGAGCTGAGAGAGGTAATAAAAGAAAACTTGAGGTAAACGAGGTGGTTACTGGGAGTTTTTACTGACATGAAAAAAACAGTATGGTAGCGGGTGGGTGGGTTGTTACTTCTAAATGGCTGTAGTTACAGATACAGATTTTAGCATATGAATTTAGGGTCTGATTTTTTGTTCCTCGTATAGCCATGTCATTAAAGCTGAGTTTCAAAAGTTTCTGTGTTTAATACTGGAACAAAGTAGCTATATACATTTATATAGATATTTGTAAAAGCGTAAGAGCAGTTTCTGCAAGATAACTACCAGAAGTCTCAGGGCACTGACATTACTGAAATAACATCGTCATAGTCATATTTAAGTGGAGACTTAGGGCATGTATCATGTAGAAGGATTTTGGACTAAAGCCTGCATGTAAGGATTAACCTTTCAGACTGGCCAGGACTGATTTTAGCAGTTCCTTAGGGTCTCCCAATCAACTTAACTTTGCTGGTGTTAGGTGCTGTTATTTAACCATTCTGGAGGCACAGGATAGTTGGGTGAAGGGGGAGAAGCTGCGAGGCAAGGAGATAAAATTCATCGTTTTGACCAGGAATCAAAGTTTAACTGCGATATCCTTCAAGTCTCGTCAAGCTTCATCAAAGCGGGATGGGAAGGAGGTGTGCTGAGGTCTGTGCAGACACATACGTGTCCTTGGGGCAGCTGAAGGCATGTGGGTACCTGTCCTGCAACTCACAGAGGTGCTCAGGCTGGGTGGGAAGCACCAGGGCCCAGGGCAGGTGTGTGCTGGCCACTGTGAATCTTGAGACAAAAGGCCATAGGTATTGCTCTGCCTCACTGGGAGCTGGGCTTCAAGCACTGGTCCCCATGTGAGCAACTGATCAGCAGGGAGGGAAAGCCAAGGTGATCTTTGCCCTTTCCCAGCTTCATTCTCTTCTGCTAATTTAGCAGTGAGGAAGGAAAAAAATTAACTTGGCTGGAGCTGCTATACCAGGATCTCTCCCTAGCCACAGCGAACATTGCTGTGCCAGCCTACACAAAGTTATCACAGTGCCCTCAGAGCAGCAGGACTTGGAGTTAGATGTCCTTTTCTGCAGAGAAAATGTCAGTATTTCTGATGTTTGGAGGTTTACTGTGCCCACAGGTTGTCCCTGTGAAGGTGAGTACAGCACTTCTCTGATATTTCATTGCAGTGTCAGTGCTGGGTGTGAGCCGGCATCTGATGCAAGATGAATCTAGGACCTTCTGGCTTGGAGGCGAGAGTGTGAATTCTGGCACAGAGGTCCTGACTATGAAATGTCATGAATGAACTTTGCTCAAAAGTTGTCTCTAAAAATAAATAACAGCAAGAGTAGCATAGGGGTTTCTTTTACACCTTCCGGATTGCTGGCTTTTAACATTTCCATTTTGCCCATAAGCTATTTGATGACTCATTTTAGAATTAATGCCTCTAAATATGAAGAATGTATGCATATTTCCTCCATGATATAAAGATTATAATCAACAATGGCAGGGTAGAGCATTTGTAGCGTAGGAAATCTGAGCTGGAATTGGCTGGTGCCGTGACACTGCCTCAGGCTGTGACCAGGTCACATCCCTGTAGCCAGGCAGAAGGAAGCTCCCAGGGAAACTACACACTGGTTTTGGGTTTCTTCGCATCTAGAAGCTGCTAATTCTCCCACATCACAGAAAGGACTCTGTGGCTGTCTTCTGTGTGAGGCAAGGCCAGTGTCTTTAGCACTGAAATCTTATGGTATTACTTATAAAAATGGGGGCATTCACTGTGTCTTCCTACTAGCCACCAGTTTAGGTAATTATGTTCAGCAGATATAAATTTTTCTTCTGTTTTCCTAACTGTATGCAATATTCCATGTCTTCCATGTCTGTGGTATGTTGCTATATCATGTTCATTTGCCTTGTTTGAATGTTGCAGATCTTTAACTGCATTAACGACTTAATTTCAGTGACGAGTGAATCATGTGTAGTTAAAATTAAACATCAGTTTACTGAATGTGGTTTGTGATCCTTGGCTAAAGTTCAATTTTTATGTCACCTGATATTGTAAAAAAACCCCAGCAACCTGCACTTGGACAACATAATGAGGCAAGTAACGCAACGCTGCATTCTGCCTTTGCTTTTAGACCCTTCTTGGATTCCTTTCCCATGATTCTTATATTACTATTTGTTGTCATTCAAGACTTTAGGAGATGATCACTTATGCTTAGTGATGCACTTTGATCAGCCTGCTTCCTGCATGCTGTGAATAGTGACCACTGTAGCAAGCCTTTGGTTACTACATTTACATCTATCTGCAGATGATAGGTGTGACTTCTTTTCTGGAGACGCAGCTTGATAGTGATGAGCCAGTGGCTACTGAATCAACTGGGACCTTATTCAAGTGAACACTGGATTAATTACTAAATCTGAGAAAAAAGCATTTGGAGGAAGTGAAAGTGAACTCATTTTTATTGATGAGAAGCAGCTATTTTGTTGCTTCTGGCTCTAGTGTAAACCTGTGGGAGTAAATACATAAAATATAGTTGGCTATTGCTGTGATTAAATCTTAACCCACTTCTTTGAACTCACTGTGTAGACAAGAAGTGATCTCTTTCTAGACTTGTCCTTTTCTTGGTGAAGGATGCAGGCCCTTTGTGGTAGTAGGAAAGAGAAATCTAGTCTGGGGAGCCCCAAGCAATAAAGCCCCAGGTGAGACGGAGAGCCAGGAGTGCAGCATTATGCAGTAGAGCTCTGAAACCAGCCATCAGTGGAAATAAAATCAAACTGAATTACTTTAAAACAAATTCCTCTAGAAAAGCATGAAATATTGAGCATAGCTGAGAAAGAAGGCCACATGTTTTTTGTTTCACTACTTTATTAATGGAATAAAAGGTGGGAAGCTGAAAATAAGCTAGGTTCAACTTAGCATTATCTGGAAGAGCAATTCTGTAACCCAAGGAATGCTACTAGATAATTTTGCTCATCCAGCTGCTGCTCTTCATGTCCTGCCTTCTCACTGATGATGCTGGCTCCTGATTATCCAACTTAAAACCAAATTCCAGACACAACCAGAGCAGTCAGTACTGATGCACATACAAACAGCTACTGCCTAAGTTAAGATTTGTGGGGGTCTGTGTACAGAAGTGAAAGGAGAGCAAAGTCTGCTCTGTAGTGAAGGGCTGTGCTGGTCATTTGGTCAAGACAGAGACTGGTTGGACACCGCCAGGTGAATTAGTAAGGTGACAATGGAAGTATGGGGTTAGCTCCACAAAAGAGCTGCAGCTGCTTGGACCTGGGATGCATGCTGCAGCCCTGGAAAAGCTGGTTGCAGCTAGCACGCAGGGTAATAGGAGACCTGCTGCTCCAAAGATTGCTTGTGGTTTTTCACATTGGTCCGGGTTGTTAGAAATGTGGGCATTTGAAGTCTGCTACTTACTGAGCATTGTGGAGTGTATTTGCCCTCTTAGCCAAGGTTTATGTTGCTAACTGTTCTCTCAGCTAAGATTAAAGCTGGTAGAAGCTAAAATAGTAATTTTACCTGCCCTTCCCTTTATATCCAGAGTCATAATTTTCTTACATTTTCTTTCTAACAGTCTCTTTTTCTTATACCTGAAGGGAAAAGGAAGCATCTCAGCCAGCCCTTGGGAGCCAGAATTACCTTAATTCTTTTAATCCAGATCTCAATCCAAATCCTTTTGAATTATTTTTCAGAAGAAATGGTTAGCCTGAAAAATCTGGAGTACTGCACTGTATCTCCAGATGGGTGGCTTTGTTTAATCTACGCAGTGACTCTGCAACACACAAATTAGCTCATTTAATATGAGGGAATGTAGATGAAGCTGGAATCATTTGTCCTAACAGCTTTGGGGAAGATTATCAAAAGGAGCTAGAACTGGAGCCTAGAGAGAAGAGAAGGAAAATTTGTCCAAGTTCTCCAGACTGTAACTGTCAGTGGAGATTACTGACAATTGCAACCAGATAGGAGGTTTCCTTTAGAAAAAAAAGGGTTGAGAAATGATGTCCCACTTTGGACCATTCCTTCAAGTACAGTTCCTGCTGTGCCAGAAAAATGAAGATGTGTTAAAGATGATAATCTATTGCCTGGCAAGAAAAAGATGCCCATAATGCCACTTGAGAAAGGCAGTTTGGAGGCGTGAGAGGTCATCTTGTAGGAGGGGGTGACTTTCCACAGGCTTTCAGACAGCAGTTGTACCACTGAGTAAGGAAAATTTGGTCTAAGCTTGTTCTGTCCTCATTGCCCAACTGTTTAGTGCCTCTCTGTGCAGCACCACAGAAAATCCCAATCTGCATCCCTGCAAAAGAGACAAAGTTGAGATTTGGAAGCCACCAAAATCTACTGTTGCTCATGTCTTTGGACCATTCTCAAAATTGCTTCTGGCTTGGACTCACATGTAGTTTGTCAAAAGCTTTTCTTTGTTCTCATTGTACTATGTGGAAGCTCCATCCACACCTCAGAGGGCAACATGCAAGGGACAACCATATTTTAAAGTCAGATGTAAATTTTCAGAATGGCCTTTCAGTGGACCTCTTCCTCCATTATCTCCACATGTCTATGAGAGAAGTAATTACTCAGCTGTCTCTGCAAAGACCCAGATTCTTGCTGCCAGGAGGTACTCACCCTCCTCTGGTGACCATTTAGCTTCCCGGTGTTTGCTTCTCAGAGCTGCTTCAGTCCCTCTGCCACCAGCTGGCTTTGCAATCTGCCTTGGGCTCTGTGGAGCGTTGCCCAAGAAGCACCAAATTAAACAGCTGCATTTTCATCATTGTTGAGGGTATGTGGGCACTCCTGCCTCCCACCTTTCCTGCAGGAATGTGGTTTTAGGGCAGCCAGCACTTGGTCAGGGACTGGGATGTCCTCCTTGGTGTTGTGGAGCACCGCAGGCCCTACATCGCTGCTGTGCTTCTGGGCAGTGGGACCAGTCAAGGTTGGCACAGAGCCTTGCTAGCTGAGAAGCACCTTGGTGTCCTTCTAGGCAGTCACACATGGCTGGGCATGGCCTCTGTTGAAAGCGATGAGTGAGGAAGGGCTAGCAGTTGTGCCTCCTGTTAAGGTTAGCTGCCCCAGACACAGCTGAGGCCCTGAAGGGCCCTCAGAGGAAGAGGAGCGAGTGCGTGTTCATTTTGTCCCATTTTTCTGTCTTTGTTTGCTTGGTTGAGGCTTTTTTTGTGGAGTACAGAGGCTTTGTCCACTCTGCAGATAAGGACAGACAGGCAATAGCTGTTTGAGGAGGAAGAAGTGGTTTTCAGTAGTTCAGGCACAAGGCTCGTGCTCCAACACCTGGGCTCCTGACTTTGCTACTGAGCTGATAGGGGACTTGGAGCAAATCACAATACATTTCTGCTCTGCCTGGATAATGGGGATAACAACAGAGCCATTTACAATATCCCTCAGTCTATGGGTGAGAAATGCTGTAGTCAAGTATTAATGGAGGGGTCCTGGTTTCTCTTCTGATTTGTTTCTGTTCACAATTTTGGTGCCTGTTAGTTGTGTGGTAGGCTCTTCAGCTTTCCTTATGGCTTTCGAGTACTGACTGAAAGAGCAGAGAGAATACTGTTGCTCTGTGTCCAGACTCCTAAACACTGCTCTCAGCCCTGCTTGACCTTGGATACCTGTGGCAGTGACGGACTGGAGAAAGGCCATTTTGTCCTTTGTCTGAAGCATCTTTCCTCCATTGGTGCTATCTCTCCTCCCTTCACCCTTTCTCCATAGTGTTGCCCAGGTCACCAGGCATGCAGGGCATGACAGAAGAGAAAAAGGAGCCACCCTTAGCATGGTGGGATGAAGGAGCAGCTCCTTCCAGCAGCTAGTGCCACTGAGGCCACTTCCCTGTGACTGTCCTACCTGAGCTCTTCAGAGGTTAGACTGCTCTCCCACCAGGCTTCTCTCAGTGCTGGACAGCTACAACACTACCTCGGAAATATTTGAGATCCAATTGCGGAAAGCCCTGAGCAACCTGGTATGGGCTTAAGGGCTCACCTTGCTTTGAACATGGGCTTGGGCTGGAGCCCTCCTGAGATCCCTGCCAGCTTGAATTATCCTCTAATCCAAAGGCGTGAGACAAACCAGTGAGTCATGGCTTTTCTTGGCTGGAGACAATGGTGGTGGCAGCTGGCAGGTCCTCAGTGCACTTCCTTGGTGGCACTGTGGAAGCACCTTGCTCTCCTGGCTGTGTTCTTGCCTTTTAGAGGTTCAGGGTGTGACTGAATTTGGGATTTCCTAAAGGAGAGGACTGGTGGAAAAGATCAAAAGATGCATTGCTAGCAGATCCAGACAGGTGATTCTTCCTTACTCTGCTCTGGTGAGACCTCACCTGGAGCACTGTGTGCAGCTCTGGAGCCC
>BJBW01001024.1:258380-310462 GCA_004320125.1 Scolopax mira | reverse complement strand
AGCCTGGAGAAGAGGAGGCTCCAGGGAGACCTAATAGCGCCCTTCCAGTACCTGAGGGGGGCCTACAGGAAAGCTGGGGAGAGTCTGTTCACAAAGGTCTGTAGTGACAGGATGAGGGGCAATAGCTTTAAGCTGGAGGAGAGTAGATTTAGATTGCAGATTAGGAGAACTTTACTGTGAGTGTGGTGAGCACTGGAACGGGTTGCCCAAGGAGATGGTTGAGGCCCCTTCCCTGGAGATATTCAAGGTGAGGCTTGATGAGGCCCTGGGCAACCTATTGGGAGTGTCCCTGCTGACTGCAGGGAGGTTGGACCAGATGACCTTTAGAAGTCCCTTCTGGCCTGAATGATTCTATGATTCTGTGCTCTCAGAAACCTAACCCTGAAGTGCATAAGTGGGACCTGAGTGCTGCTGAAAGAAAGTCCGATGTGGCATTGGGTTCTGAGACCTTGAAAATGTGACTCAGAGCTGTACTTCAGCCTTGGCTCAGAGCTGTGAAAACGGGTATCAAAGGACACTGTCCTGTCTGAGCTGTCTTTCACAGGCTCATCACGCTGGCATGAGTGATCACTTAACATGGAGCACAAGGGAGAGGTGGGTGATACCACGTGAATGCAGCCAGGGGCCAGGGTGAGTGCTGACAGAGATGTCGAGAGCGCCGAGGATAAAGGCAGCGCTGCCTAAGCCCAGTTTTGTGCTCTGAGTAGATAGGAATATACAGAAAAGGCAAAACCAAATCGTGTTCTAGTCGTGAATAATTTCTATGTTTTCACTTAAAAGAAAAGCAGAAATAACAAACAAACAAACAAAAATCCTCAAATAGGCTTTTAATCTTCATAAGTGCAGATGATCTGTACATTCCACAAAAAAGAGATGGAGAAAACACACACACACACCTTTTAACTAGTGAGCAATTTAAAGACTAATAGGATTCATCCATAATTACATAGTTAAGTAAAATTTATGTATGAAGGAATTAACTGATTTCCCTGAGGGCAATATAAACCATAGAGACAGCACTCTCATTTAAAAGTACCATCTCAATGTTAAAATACTTTGTCATTCTTCTGTAGTGATGGTGAGGTGCTGTGAGAGCCACATGGAAGTTTATTTACTGATCCGCAGACAACTGATAACAGATCTCTGCTTTGTTTGGAATAGAAAACTTGAACAGCTTGTCTGCACCTCTCCACTCGGACATTAAATCAACATGGCTCTATTAGTGGCCCTAGGATGCCAGCTGAGCCATCTCTAAGCCTGTCACCGTGATGTCTTCATCTGTAACCAGAGCAGACGTGAGCTCCTGGCAGCTTCGGGAGGTGACAACAAATCCAATTAGCTCCTCTCCATGGCGCCACAATACTACTGTGAAACGGCCTGACAGGGAGGGTGGCTGCAATACCCCGCACAGTGGGCCATATCCTTCGTATTTAAAAAAAAATTAAAAAAAAAATAATCTACCAACACTTAATTGCTGGAGTGACTTTCCAGGCGGTTGCTGGAACCTTGTGCACAATCTGGTCAGAAATGTGAGCTGTCCTGGAGGGCTGGATCGTGCACAGCTTGGGGAGAGCTTTGCGAAAGGGTAAAATGCTCCAAGAGGATAACTCCGTGCCAGCACTGTCATCCCCCTCCCTTGCAAGGAAAATTCGGTCTGTAAATCACACAAAAGCCAACACCTTCCTGCTCCAGTCCCATGTTGCACAGAGACGGGGACTTTTGGTGCCCGGAGGTGGTATGTGCTCCATACTGTCTCTTTTGGCTACAGTGTAAGCCAAAAGATGGAGGCAATCTCCCAACTCCAGACTTTGTCTGTTGGAAGAAAAGGTGGTGGTGGTGGCTGTTCAGAAGATGTAGGATTTGGAAGCAGACAATCTAGTGAAACTCTTGAAGTGTGGAATGGGAGGGGTTGATAACACTGCTCACAAGTTGAGGCTGGGTTAGCCAAACTTTGACAGCTGTATTTAAATCCCGCTTCCTTCCTCACAAACTAGTTAGCTAGTGCAAAGAGATATTTCACATACTGTTGCTGATATCCCCTGAGGCATAAGGCATTAAGTCATTTAATTCTTTTAGACTCTATCACTAATGTGATATTTTTGCATTTTCTGACCAATACTTCTATCTAACAGTGCAAGGTGAAGTAGGCTGGGGTAAAACAGAGACTGAATTTAGGGTCCTCTTGAGTGAGAAACTAAATCTAGTTTCTTCTGCTTTTTCCTCAAGGTCACAGAGGCCCTCAGGAAAACCTGAGCATCCCTGCTGCTGAGCTGTAGTATACCTGAGATGCAAGAATGCTTCCCAATGTTTGTGTTCAGGTGTTCTCCACCTGAACCCATTCATTCTCATGTAGGTAAATTCTGTCTCTTCCAATGTTGGAGGCTATTAGGGATCATTGTAACCACAAACTGCTCATAGAGAAATCACTGGAATTAGTAATGAGCTTAAAATTTCTCTGCTTTCAGTGGAGTGAGCCTGGAGTTACATGAGGGTTAAATGTGTTACCCACAGTCTAGTGACTGTGGTCACTAAACTAAATCAGGCACCTCTAACAAGACAAAATCTGTCTTCCGACTTAGAGAGTATGTGCCTTTTTTCATTTCATGAGTCTGTGTTAATGTGTAATGCTAACAGAACTGGTTTATAGATGACTGAACTTACAGGAAAGAAGTATGCAGCAAAGCAACAGTAAAGTGGTTGCATTGCTGCATGTCTGTAATTTGTTTAAATGGAGAATCTTAATTTCTCCAAGGAGAGTATGTCTTAAATCCAGAGAGATAGGAGACAGCATTTATCTGGAGCCTGGATCTGCCTTCTCTGTGTGTTACTGGTGATACGAGTTCAATGCAGATAAGAACAACTCAAAAAACTGCAGAAATGGTGTCGGGAGGCAGCACAGTATTACTATTTCCAACAATTTAACTGCATGCATTTTTAGCTGGTTCCTCTGATGCTCAAGTTCCATGCTTTAGAAGTGCAGTGAGATCTGGGAACATTTCAGCACTAGTCATGATTTCTGAGGATGGATTTCTCCAGGGAGAGCATATTGCAGCAGCATTTACCTCCCAGAGCCAAGCACACACTCCAGTCAATGGGTAGCAGTTGGCAGGCCACCTCTCCCTTGTCAAGAAGCCAGTTGTACTGTTGTCTCCTGCCACATCCCTGAGGAATACCTGTGAGCACTGGCAGCCACACAGCTGATGAGAGAAAGGGAAAAAGGTGGAACTGGGATAAAACAATGGATCGTCTTATTTTTTTTCTCTTCTTTTTTCTTAACAGAAGCAGCTTGTTGCAAATATACATTGTTAAACTCAGTCCAGATTAATTGGGCACAGTATCTAGGCATGTGGCTGGTTTACAAAGCAACCAAACACTCAGTGAGCCTTGGAACCAGTGGACTAGTTTTGGAAACTAGTCGGGTCCTGCCAGGCCCAATTATTTTCAGCAACATCTTTCTGTTACCAAAATGTGGCACTGTGGACTTTGGCCTGCTTGGTAAGAGCTACTCTGCTAGCTCACTGACAAGCACGATCCGGGCTTCAGATTTTGAAATAAACCTGTACAGCACAGAGAAAAGGATACGCTGGTCATCAGCACAAGGCTTTGTCTTAACCAGCAATTAGCAGGGGTAGTGGTTAAGAAAGACCAAATTTTATTTTAAGCTAATTACACATGTAACAGTACAGCAGGCAGCTGAAGGAAAGCTTTGCATTCCTTGCAAAGTTACCCCAACTATGGATGCACATGGACTTGTGTCCATGAAACAAAGAGAAAATTCCAGGGAAAAACAGTTCTAGAGATTTAGAGCAGGGTGTGAGACCAGGGAGCTGATTCACTGGAGAAATATTCCTGGTGCAGCTCACATCACAAGCTGCTCAGCTGGTCTGGTTTGGCCACAGACTTCACAGTCAGGCCAGTTCCATCAAAAACAGTGGTGGCTGATGACAGTGGTGTCTGATGTAGATGCTTGTAGTGAGTCTGACCGATGCAATTCATGAGTCAGCTGAGAATTTGCATTGTTGTGTGGCTTTAAGGCAAGAATCTGTGTGGCTTTGTTGGTGGCAGCTGAGTTTTGCTTTGCCACTTTAGGGAGACTGAAGGGATGGCTATAAAATAAAACTTGACGATTGCTACTTCTGTATTGGGCACCACAGAAACTTCTAATGAGACTTTGCCCATCACACCTCTCAAAGTTACACATTCCTAAGGTTCTTACAAACAACATAATAAGCATGATGACTTGCTGACTCAGTATGGAAGAAGAGCTTGCTGTGACACATTGGCAATGGAAAATAGAACATGCTTTTCTGTTGAGCTGTTAGTCTATTGTCTCCTAAAGTTCACCTTTTATGACGATTGCAAAGAAAGGCTGGGCATGAAATGCTGAGTCTTGCTAAGGTGACTGAACACTGAAAATGGCACTGAAATTGCAGCGACTTGAAATACAAGAACAAGAGGAAGTCCAGATATATTCCATCTGGGAAATCAGAGGGAAGAGGAGAAGACATTGATAGAGTGACAGCAGAAAGGTTTAAAAAGTAGGAAAGAAGTGGAGAAATTACTGAGTGGGGTAGGAATGGGGGCGATATCTCATTTGACACCTGAAGGTGATAAAGGCACAAGAGGAAGAAGGGGAGGATGAAACCATGTGTTTCTAAGGCAGATATACTAAGGAAGCACAGACATGTTTTATTTCCTGGAGTTTTTGCACCAGCTAATAAGATTGGTTACATGGAGCCCTCCAACCTACTTCTCTAGATCATCCCAAACTAAATGCACATACTAAAAACTTTAAATTTTTGCTATTCTCTAGCTAGCAATATATACTGGTTACAATTACATTTTCTGCCAAATCTTTTAATTCAATAGAACCTGTATCAAAGCAAAACACATAGCTTCAGTTATTGGAAAGTTTGGGGAAATTTAGCCGCTTGGATTATCGCAGGAGCTGATCCTCTTTAAAAGGAAATTTGTGTAAGAAATGATGCCTTTTATTTGAGGACTGAAAGTCTTCTCTCTTCTGGAGGTCTCTGAGGTACTGTTCTACAAAGATTTGACAGAAAAACTGTAAGTTTTTCTTGGAAAACCTTCATCAGCTCTCACCTATTCAAGACAAAATTTGCCCTGTCTTGAAGGAGGAGTTCCTAAATGCAGTCATTCTCTTCCTCTTCGTGGGATGTGGCTAGCTAGCTGTGACAAGGACATTCTTACTGAAATCACTGAGACAAACACTGTGGATGATGGTGTTTGCATAGTCAAGCCTCAGTTATAATTTCAAAGCTACTAGTCAGAAGAGTATGTCTGCTGAGCATTCCCAACCCATTCAAAGGTTGGAGAGACATCTCACAAGAGCTGGCATTAGTCAAACAGTTCCCTCAGTAGACAGAGGGTCTGTTCTGATAGCCTCAGGGAGCCTATAGTTTACATCAAATGAATTTTTGTTATTTTCTTTGCATTAAGTTATTTTAATATATGTCAGAGGTATCTGCCTCCGTTGGAAGCAGCGGGTGGTTTACACAGTCATGTCACCAGACCTACATCCCATGATATGATTTCTTCTCTTTAATTTGAAGAGAAGTCAACAGTTTTAGAAGATATGATTTTATAGTCTCTTGGGCTCCCTTGAAGCTTTGGCTTCTGGTACTGGAATCCAAGCTTTTAAAAAAACCTATTCTGAAACGGGACTCTTGGAAAAGTATAATGTTTTTATGAAGAAAATAGCTAGCAAAGATGGTGGTACAGCCAAGACAATTTCCCCTTGGTTTTTGGCCAGACCCTCTGGTGCTTATGTAGATGCCATCTGCCTCTTTCCTCTATGGTACTGGAACTCCTCATAGGCTTTAGGGCTCCTCTAGGCAAAGAATCATAATTGCACCAAAAATCATTATTTCAATCACAATGCTAAGTTTCACTCAGTACAAGACCATCAAGAAATACTCAATTTTTGTGCTCTTTTCTACCCAGGCTTGTTTTTATCTGCCTAAACACTGCCTTTCCCTGGCTTGTAATATTGATGTGCTGAGTACTTGCATTGCTCTAGTGCCCAGGAGTCCCAGTCATAGACTTAACTGCTTTAAGATCTAATCACAACATTAAGGTCAGTTTTCCTTGGCGAGCTAACAAGGAAAAAAGGAGAATACTGTTCAGTAATCCTTTTCCTAGTGTTAGGGCTTACTTAAGCTGATGTTCAAGACACATTCATACTATGAAAACCAATTGCCTGGCAGGTGATGGGGTTAGGATAGTCATGCAAAATTATTGAAGTTGCATGCATGGAACGATGGGGAGAACTTTATCTCCTCTTGAGACCCTTAGCATGGATTAAATGTATTGTTCTTGCTTCCTCTGTAGCCTTGGCTCAAAAAACTTGAAATCTCCTTTGCCCCATGGAGCAGATTCTTCAGAACATGAGGAAGTGCCCCTGCCTGGTGCCTAATTCCCAAAGAAACGTACTGATAAAATACGGTGCAAATATCCCTCCAAGGGGCCTGGTGCCACAAGGCAATGCAGCTCAATGCCATGTGGTGATACCAGCTCCCATCACCCAAGCAAAAAGTATCATGTCATGTGGCAGCATTGCATGCAGGAAAACAAGCTCTCTACCTTTTCCAGAATAATGGGACATTCTGCATCTTGTAAAACCAGGGATTATTCACAGTGCTTGCTGGTGAAGGGGAGCTTGTCTTGCTTTTACATATTTCCAGGAAGAAGCCGAGAATATCAAAACCCTGTTAGTTGGGTTTAGAGTCTTTCTTCCCACCTGGAGGCTTTGCAGCTCCTGGCACCTTTGGAAACAATCAGGACTCAGGCTCAGGCCTCTCACCTGGGGCTATACAACATTGCTTCCAGACCAATGAGCCATTTTGTAGGTGACTTCCAAACATGCAAAGAAAATTAAACAATTCCTTCGAATATCCTTAGCCAGAAGAATGGCTCAGAGGGTTATTGAATTTTTTTTTTCTTTTTGAGTGCACAGTTCTTGTTTATTTGAATGCTGCATCAAAGCAGAGAGAAAAGGCCATTGTGCCTTTGATTGGATTGGAATTTTCTGCACCAGCATTGGCCAAAGGCAGTCTGTCCTCTCACTGGCTCTCACACGTGACACAACCGGGAATCGGGGAGGGGGAAAACCTGACAGACAAGCAGACAGATCAAACACGGCACTTCAAAGAGAAGAAAAAATGCAAGAATGAAGCTATCCAGCACTACAGTCCCTCAATGCTGCGAAACAAAGCAGACAACTCTCTACACATGGCCATTCCTGCCATCCAGAGACTGAGGCTGTATACATGAGATCTTACCAAAAGCACTAGGGAGTGGTCTCTAGTGACTACATGACCAGTTATTGCACTATCCGTGCTCAGACACTCTGAGGGGCTAATTAGTGCTTTTAATATGTAAATCAGAGCCTGAACAGATTAAATCTAGGGAAAAAAAAATAACCCAGCTGGTGAATATGTTGTTTTAATTATTGCTCTAAAGAAAATATGGACATGGCTGGAGATGATGACAGAGAAGAACCTCTAATACCGCCTTATAGAAGTTGGCCCTGTTTATAGAAAACTAGCAGCAGAAGCTTGGTGCTGAGCTGGAGCAGAGGAAGAGCAGCAGGAGCACATGCAGGGCCAGCAGAACCCTGGCTGCACACTCCTTCCTAACCTTGGATCCTCCAGTCAGTCCAGCCAATGGAGTTTACAGAATCATCTTAGCATTACTGCTAAGTATGGATATGCCCACAGGCTTGGTCAGGATTTCATCTTGCTGGGTGTTGTTGAAACATGGAGAAAGAGCTATTCCTATTCCCTGCCCCATAGAGAGATCTGGGGGAAGGGGGGCAGGGGAATTAATGCCACATTTTATGCTGTAGAGATGAAAGTCTGTAATCTATTCACCTCCAGATGTGCTTGAATCCTTTTTCTTAAGAGGGGACAGGACAGGGGAAAAGAATAAATGCTGCATATTTCCAGGCTGGGTTTGTCCAAAGGCAGAGGAGAGAGGAGAATTTAGCTAGTATGGGTAGGAAAGAAAGACTAGGAGGAGCTGAAGGAGGGAAGGGGCAGATTGGATGATTATTTGTGTTTGATATAAAAAGCTGTAAACAGGAAAAAGGCTATTAACTTTTCTTGAGTTGTGTCCACTGATATTGGAATGAAATAATTTGTACAGCAAGTCTGGACTGCAGTCCTCTCTGCCAGGCATGAGTTGAGAGGAGGAAGTTTGCTTTCCAAGAAAAACTTTTCAGAAAGGAGGGCATCTGTATGCCTCAAAGGCCTCTTGCGTTATTCAAGTCAGAGCTGCCTTCCAACCTGCCTGAAGGAATTCAGAACAACTTTCCTCTGTGTCAGTTGCTGAGGCTCTTTTGCAGCCTCTAGTGAAGTGAACATTTTTCTATGGATCAATTTTTAGCTTCTGTTGGTATTGAAACTCTGAACTTTTTTCCACAGAGCAAGGGAATAGCAGGTAATTATGTTTCCTTTGAACACACATGCCCTTTTATCTGTGCCCTTCTGCCTACCTGTCTGCCTGTCTCCTTATTTGTCTGTGTATTGTAATTAAGGATTGGGAGTTGTTGGAGAGACAAGTTCTTTTTCACATTCTTTTCCTCTCTCCCCCTTCATTTTGCTAATGTCTAGTATAGATGCATTACTTGAAACAGATGATTGTTGTTCTCCCAATATACATATAAGATACACGTACCATAGATCTCTATATGTTTAGCTATAAGGTTGTATGTAACTGGATCCGTTAAGTCATCTAACAGATCCCTTCAATAGAAGATTTCATCAAGTGCTCCTGATCAGCTATAAGAATTAAGTTGACTGACCTGTGTCAGCTGGAATGTAGATATTCCTTTATGATAATTTCTTGCAATGCTGTTTTAATAGAGCACAATTTGCTCTTCTTCTCTAACTTCCATCTTTCCTCCTGTTATTTCCATCCTTTCCTCCCTGCTTCTGCACTGTGGATGCCCTAAAAGGCAAATGTGCCTCTCCAAAAACTCTTCCTTTAAACCATATGACAGAGTGACTGCAGGATCTGATCGTCCTGGTGTTAGCTCCTCCTTTGTAAATCAAGAAAGCCTTTAATGGAGCAAATCTGCATGCACATCACCCCACATTAACCTGCCACTTAAATTCTTCAACTGCTTGGAAGAACAGAGGAATTAAACACCGAATGAGAATTTAGGAAATCTGTGTCTCCCATCCTGGCTTGGTCACTTTTCTCCTCCGTGACCTTGGATTAATCCTTTGAGTCTTATTAATGCTGTGTGATGGCACATGGTGCTGTATCTTCAGGCATGTTCCTGCATGTATCCACATTATGACATGCTGCACCTTGCAAAAGTTCTAGCTCTATTTTCACAGTGCCACTGAGAGCTAATTAGTTAAGGTACCATTGTTGTGGAGCTTCTGATCACCAAGTGAGCAAGAGTCACAACTGATGTAGGCACATCTAGAGTGTTAACACTGCCAGATGTTAATGTACCACTGGCTTCTGCACACTGTGGCCAAAAGCCAATCACTCCTGTTGATTTGAAGACTCAATGACTTAGTACACAGACACATCCACTTAGAGTGGACTTGGGACTTTCAGTACATATATAAAGGATTTTCCTTTTCTATGAAAAAAAAAGCGCACTGGAAAGTTGAATACAGTGGGGTTTTGAGAGTGTTGTTCCTATCCTTTTAGCCCTCATACAGACCTCTTCATGTGCCCAGCACTTCCTAGGGAGACCAAAGAAAACCCAGCTGTCTCTAAAAAGCTTTTCCTCTAGGTGTCACACAGCTGACAACACTTACCCATAAAATATCGGGCAAGCAAGAGACTCAAAACAAAGGAGGCTCCTTGTTTCCTCAATGAGTTTGTGACACTTTTTAGGATTACTAACATTTACTTTGTCATAAATACAGGCGCGCTGCTGCGGGAGGAGGACAGCAGACAGGATGTATCAGCCTTAGAAGAGGATTTCCTTTCTGATGGAGAAAGGGTGAGTGTCAAGGAATGGGCATAAAAAGCAGAAGAAGTCAAAGACATGAATTTGTAGGAGATAGACAGGCTGGGTAGATGTAAGCAGTGCCTCTGCGTAGCTGTTACTAACAGTCACTGCAGAAATGCCCAGGCAGTGAGAGCTTGCAAGGTGAAGGCTTAGCTGATTGCAAGCAGCTAAAAATAAAGACTGAAATTGGTCCTGGAAAAATAGTTAGTTTGATATGTATTTAAACAACTCTCTGGCCAGGCAGGCATGCAGGGTGCCCAGCATTACCATTACTTACAAAGGGAGGTGAAATCATGGATGCACGATGTGTTATGTTTGATGACTTGCTATCCTGCAGCAGAAAATTTCCTTCGGATGCAGTCTGTGCACTTTGCATCTTCCAAAGTGCAACGTCCACCTTCTGCCTTTTCTACAGAGGGATGAATGCAGTGTAATTAATTGTACAAGGAAAAAGCAATGCAGGTGTCTTTGTCACTGTGCTCTGGAGCCTTGCGGAAGCGTTTCCTACTGTGGGTACCAGTTCCACGTTTCTAATGAAAGCAAAGCCACTCATGTTTTCTTTCAGCCACTTCCTTAGCAAAGATAATTCTTTTGCATTAGCTCTAGGAATTACCTGCTAAGGGCAGATACTTCAGCTGCTATGTAAGACTGGAGTTCTTACTCTTGCTACAAATGCAAGATCTCTGTTTTGCATGTTGGGTAATGGTTAAACCAAGAAAAAAAGACCCAAAGCCAAAACCTCACTGCCATAGATCTAGTAAGATGCGTGCTGAAGCCACCATGAAGGTTGTGTGTGACTTCTCTTAGATCTTGGATAATACCATGAAATTTTGTTCTTACCTTGTCTGGGAAACTGCCAAGATGGACCTTGCTGCTGCGATGTTTGGGTGGCCCTTTAGTTATCATTTATTCTCCCATGATTCAAGTCCCAGTCCAGTTCACTTGAAGTCCTCTCCTATGTTGTGTAGACTCAATGCCCATCATGCAGTGCAGCAGTTATCACCAACACCCATTCCTATTTCGGGGACATCTAGAAATACTGGTGAAAATGTGTCCATGCCTTGAACTGAACTTGTTGGGACTTTGGAGCGAGAGCTGCCAGCTCGTGAGGCTGAGATGTAACTTCTGGGAAATCCCAGGATATAACTTCTCTGGCTGAAGCGGTGACCTGGTAAATCCCATCTCTTCAGTGTTGCTATTAGTATAGTGATTGATTATCTTCACATAAACATACCTTGAACTTCGGGTAGTGTGTTCCTTACAGCAAAATCAACATCTCTATTTGATCGCAGTGTTTTTCTTGCTGGGTCTTGCAGACTAGGACAGTTCCTAATTTTTCTAACCATTAAGCAAGACAGAGAATCCCCATCAGCTTGTTGTTTTGTGTTTTCCTGCAACAACAGACCAGACCAGAATGCTGAAGATGCATCCATTGCAGCTGATTTTTGTCAGGTTTCTCATGGACTATGTCCAAGTGGAGAATTAATAGCCAATTCTGCAGGAGATTGTCCTGAGATTCACAATGCCATGAAAGAAATCTCAATTGTTTTTGTCAAATTTTTGCATTCTTGTAATTAATAAACAGATACAAGCTGCTGAAGCAGCCAGTCCTCTATCATTTACCTGTAGCTAAAAATAATTGCTAGAAATGATATTTTGCTGATATTTCAAATCCACAAATGCAACCGAATTAATTTGCTCTAGACATTTTCCATTTTAGTGTCTGTATACACATATATAAAATATAACCACATCCATATTTATAAGTATGAAAATGAATATATTTTGTACCTAGAAATATTCCCGTGTACCTCTTGACTTGTCATTGGGAAATACACACAGGATTCAACAGTAAGTAATAAAAGCACCAGAGGTGATATCCCAGAGTTTGCTATCCCCACAGACTCATTATGAGGTGGAGAAGAGCCCTGACAGGGTGAATGTCCTTGACTATTGCATCTCGGGTATTTTGGCTATGATGAGGGTCGGTCCAGCTCCATCTCCAGAACAAATTCCTGCCTGACAATGTGAGGATGCTGTTCCCAACCTACATGACAAAGGTGATCCATACCCATAACCGGACCTAGAGTTCAGTCTGACAGGCTGTTCAACTCTCAGAATCTGGTCGTGTAAAAATAATTAAGCACATGCTTAACTTTAAGCACATAGGTCTTACTGTCTCAAAGCCATGTTGCCTTGTGTCTGACCAAGCTTGCCCCCTCAGTTCCCCACTCTTTTCTTCTTTAGGATAA
The DNA here is from genome assembly GCA_004320125.1 of Scolopax mira. Taxonomy (NCBI): domain Eukaryota; kingdom Metazoa; phylum Chordata; class Aves; order Charadriiformes; family Scolopacidae; genus Scolopax; species Scolopax mira. The sequence continues at coordinate 298,213 of BJBW01001024.1, read as the reverse complement.
GAGTACACCTCTCTGCTTGCCAGCTAGAAGCATGCCCCAAATACTTAAAAGTGCTGTCTGTTGAAAGCTAGGGATGCTTTGGCAAATAATACTATCATAGAAAAATTGTGTCTAAGCACTTGTTTTCTTCCTTAAAATATTTTCACTACAAAGCTAGTCATTTCCTTATATATAAACATAATTTTAATGAATGAGCAAATGTATGGGGTAATGTGATGTGTATCTATGTTTGGACAAATCTATGCACACACATACTCACTGATAAAATAAGTCTTTTCTCTTACACTGAGGGATATATAATACTTCCTGGGAATTGTATTTTTTTACCCTGTATTACAAAACTATAGAAAGCATTACTATATCTCTAACTGAGAACTCTTTCATGCTCTAGCATAGCCAAGTGTCTGCAGGCAGAGATAAGCTATGATTTCTCGTTTTCCTCTAAAAAATTAGTGATCTAAAAGCACAATAAAACCATCACCTCATGTCACCTGTGGGGATAGTGGAAAGCATTATGTTAAAAAAAATAATAATATGACAAGTATTAATGGGGAAAAAATTGAATAATGTGTGAGAGTGTCTTCTCCACAGTTTAGGGATTCTTGAAATTAGTTTCAAGAGAAAGATAAACTTTTTAAATTGTGTGAAAGGATTTGCAGAAAATTAATAGGTGCCAAAAGGGATGGCCAGTAGCCAGTGACAATTTGAAGTTGATAGTTGGAACAAAACGGGAAAAAAAAGTAGTTTGGTGGAATCTCTCTGGTCCTTTTCATTTGATAATTTTAGATCACTTTTTACTGTCCAGAAAAAATGCCCTCAGTAACAGGATTCTTTTGCTGGTAATAATTTCCAGGGTTTCTCTTGGTGCTATTTTTCTGTTAAACTGATTTATGACAAAAGCATAGCCAGTTAAATAGTTATATTTTTTTGCAATTTTTAATACCTGTTTTTTTAAAGCCCGGAACAAAACTGATTTTCTTCCCCACTGGTGAGTTTTGCAGAATAATTAGGGGGGGAAAAAAACCCTTCTACTGGCACAGAACATTGGCTCTTAGGAGGTAAATGTGGGGCTCCCCCCTCTTCTTCTGAGCTTTTTAGAGGCTCAATATGCTCCTAACTTTGCACAAAGCCCAGCCTGAGGAACAAAGCCTGCAGACCACCACCGGGAAGTGGTATTAGCCCTTTCCGCAGCCTTCCCACTGTGGATGCATGCTCAATTCCCGGATAAATGCACCTTTTAAACTATATTAATGTAAAAGTTTTATTTGAAAGATGCCAGCTGTGGTCCTAGCCCAGGTTTATTCATGTGGGACATTTACTGGGTCAACTTAATACTTGACTACTGCTTATTATCCCATCAGTCTTCGGGGACAACCCATGATCTAATTGCCCAGCATTTATGTTGCCCTGGCAACTATAAATACAGAGTAATAATCCTTAAAGGGACAGTGTAGAATTTCATGCCCCTGCAGTGAAGTACACTTCATTTCCCAGAGCACCCTGTGTTTTTTAATTCCGTGAATAAAAATGTGTAATGAATAATTAATTATGTGCTTGGAGGCACAATAGCTGCCTACTTTTGAATATTCATCAGTGACATTATTAATTCACTAGAAATCCCAAGGAGCAGTGGGATAGGCTTTTAGCCTAGCTGGAGGACTTACAGATAATACTCTGCAACATGAACAAACTTTTTCAAGCAGACTTTTCTTTTGCAGAGTTTTTTTAAAATTTAATTTACATCTTAATAAAATAATAATAATAATAATAATAAAAGTTCTGTACTGTGTATAGCCAAGCAGCAGTGAGCAATAGCTGGCCACAGTAAGAAATCCAGCAGTGTGGAGCCTATTCCCTCCTGACCAGCTGCCATGCCTGACCTCTGCTTTAGGACCTGGTGTGCACTGCTGCAGAGAAGATAAACCTTAGGAGCTCTTTGACCAAGACTGTAAGGAAAAAGCAGATGGCCAGTCATAATTTCTAGTGATGTGTCAGGTTCTCTGATGAAAACCAATCTTATTTGCCTGTCAAAAAAGTAAACATAAAAAACCTGCCTACAGTAAATAACTTGTCAGGCTACGAAGAGGATTATTGTACTGTTGAATAAACAGTAGAATGCAAGTCTTTGCTGGAGACAGGAGTGTGACTTTCCACGTCATCATGTTAATTTAATGATGTGATTCCATGTAAAGCTGGGGATTTATGCCAGGTGAAAGTGGATGCTGAAGTGCAGAGACAAACCCATTCAGTTTCTGGGCAGGGAAGAAATGGAATGATTAGAAAGAAATCTAAGGTCTTTTTGTGAAGTTTTCCTTCTTTCCCCATCTGATTTGCAATGCCAATGCACTCGCAATGCAGTCTCTTTTCACCACTGATACCTAAGATTCTGTGCTGACACAATTTCTTTGACTTGAGAGAGAATTTGATCTTCAGTGCTTTGGGCCAAACCTTGCAGAGCCCTCTTCTCACAAACAGCCCACCTTAGGGTCTTGTTGGGAATTTTTCTTCTGAGGAATTTTTAGATGAAAATGTTGTTTCTACAAAGATCAAAATTCATGGTTACAGTCACCTGAACTCCTATAAGGCAGCACGCTATCAGAAGAAAATGTATTTTAATCCTTGAGCCAGTCCAACAAACCTAGAATATCTGTAAAAAAATCTTTTTTTTTTCTTCTAGGGCTTGTTACTCAACTATAATTCCTATTGTAATATTTGCAGGTCAGGCTCTTTATTTGTAAAGGAATAAAACTTCTAAATCCTTCAAAAGTCAATTGGATTGCTAAATCAAAGACACATTTTTAAAAATGAGACCTGTAATCCACTGAGGTTCTTAATGGGAAGAAATCATTGTGCCTAATTAAATTGAAAGTATCTCCATTTGTTTAAATCTGGCAAAAACTGAGCTTACTTGGAGCATATGCTTGTAATAATTTATATTTAAACTACCTGAGGTATGATAGGGTCTCCTTTATATAGAGGACTAAAAGCTAACATTAGATTTTTTTCAGAGTCTCATTCTCCTTTTTCTTTGCTTTGTCTTTGACCTTCTCCTGGCAAGTGATGAGCTGCACCTCCTCTGCTGCCCCAACATTCAGTGTCTCCCTCGTCTTTCTGTCTTTTATTCCAACAGAGGCTCCAGCAACAGCAACCAGAACAGCACATCCATTTGATCAGTCCTGAGTCTCTACTGCAGAATTTGTTAACCACGTAGTGATGGAAAACAGCAATTACATACATTGGCTAATGCAATATAAAACTGACCAGCAATTTTAGCTGCTTGCTTTCCTGTAAGAAAAAAAAAATCTTCTTTCTTTTTTTCTTTTATTTCTTTTTTTTCTTTTTTTTTTTAAACCCTGAAATCCTATTTAGCAACAATTTTAGATATATTTGGGTTTATTTCCTGTGCAGTCATGGTGTGTACACCTTTAACAACAGAACTGATACCATCCAGGTTGGTCACAGGTTAAACAACAGTCATTTTGCTCAGCAATTCAAACTTTCATTACAATTTGTAATGCAGTAGAGCACTTGGGCTATGTAGCCATTTATTGCAGTGATTTGCATTAAAGAGAGTGTCATTGTATTACCTCTTAGCTTTGGTTGAGATTAGAAGTAATATCTACATTTATCTTTCACTCCTAGGAGTATAAAATTGTGCTAATAATAACAATAATAAAGCTAGTTCCTAAAAGCAAGTGAACTCTACACAGCTTTTTTCCCTCTTTTTTTTTTTTTTTTCATCTGCTCAAGTGGGGGAGTAGAAGAATCATGAATAATAAATATGGAGATAAGAGAACTGAAACTGGGAAATCAATTTACTGCAAAATATTTGCATATTTTATTAAAAGAAACTGTGCATAAACCCCACAACAGGGTGGAATGATTTATATTTTGATTTGATTTGTATACATTATACCTCTGGGAGAACTGATGCAACTTAGTCATCCCTGCAGGACTTTTTTTCGGGTAGGGTTTTGTTGTTGTTGATGTTGTTGTTTTGTTACAAATACCTTAGACAAGGGAGCAGTAGGTCCCCAATGGAAATTTTAAGTCAGTTTGATGCTACGTGATAGTTTTGGAATCTCACACAGTCAAGTTGCCCAGGACTGTTCTTAGCAAATACCCAAGTCCCTCGGAGATCTGCCTGTATCCAGACTAACCCCAGGGTTTCTCCAAAACTGTGGTTCAGGTGAGAAGGCTTTCAGCTCTAGCTTTGTAAGAAAGCTACCTTGTTAGACCCAGGCAGTACTTACAGTCTGTTATTAGAAATGAAAATCATTAGCATAAGGAAAAGGTTTATAATCTCCCCTCTATATTAGCAAATATCTCTTCTACCTATATTAGCAAAATCCTGTTTAATATCACAACATCTGACTGCTGAACACATGCTCAAGGTGTCCTGTTGAGAGTGCATTGGGTGCAAAAGCAAGTTATGGCCATGGGAGCAGCTGTGCAGGTTGGGGTGTTGGTAACTTTTGCTGCATCGGAGGTCAGGGGTCTTATCAATGAATTCTGGCCTTAAAATGGGCAAGCTCACCACTCATGAACAATTCTATTGTTTTTTACAACAATATAATTATTATTTTTTTAAATTTTGTTGGCATTCATGAAAGGGAGTTGTGAAAATTAAGTTTGTCTTTCCAGCAAGAAAATGTTGTCCAAATTCTTTTATGTACAGGTACGTGCTTCAGACATAACAGTGCCCAGCTGCTTATTGGGATCTCCAGCTACTAAACTTCTGGAGTTATACAACACAAAACTTCCACATGGAAATCCTATGTTACAGCTGTCTTTCCAACAATAACGTTGTCAGTACAACATACTTTCAGGGGTTGAAATTTGACCTGAGAGGTAGTGAAGAATTATGAAAGCTGCCATTTCAGCCCATTACCTGCTCAGGGAAAAACACCCTTACAATTTCTTGGAAATGCCACATCCTGGCATAAACTGGTATTTTTTTTATGTGGATGTTTTGTCATTTTATGAAGGAGACAGAAAAGTCTCACCATGTTGATGTTTTGCCAAAAAGCGCAAATTTTTCCATGGCTAATTGAGATACATACCTATATATCCGTGGATATGTATATGTATTGTTTTTCAAACATGCCTCAGATTTAGAAATTTCAAAAAGCAGCTTAGACACATATGGCCAAATTCCATTCATGTCCGTCAAGTCAGGCAGTTCACATCAGGACATCAGTGATAATATTTCAAGAGCAGCTTGAGATCTTCTCATGTTATGGTACCAGCAGTGACAATATTTCTAGCAGCTTCCAGGGGGTCAGAATTGAGACCAGTGAGAACATGAAAATCATTCCAGGCTAATTTTTACTCTTTATTACTCAGGCTTTGCTTTTTTGGGGCTGCCTGAAATTTATATACGCACTCTTAGAAGTTTCTTAACTGAATATTCTATGTTTCACTCTTGGAGATTAGAGCAGCTTCTGTGTGCTTCTGGCATTGGTGAAGTGTTGTGTTCTTGGTCAAATATGAAAAAATGCTTTGTTGGACATCTCATGGGTGCACGAGCGCTGACATTCAGAAAAGCTCCATAATTAATCCATATATCCAGTTTGTTCAGCTTGCTTTACTTGGATCATGAATGTAATTTGTATCATCTGAAAGCTATCTGTGAAGCACCTCTGCAAACAGGCACTGATGATTTGGTGAGGGGCATTTAATAGTTATATAATATAATCATCATGATCATTATATATTTGAAAAATAAGTTATATGTTTGTATGTTTGATAAACTATGTAATTCATCATTTTCCTCAACCCTGATGCATTCTATGGTGCCCCTTTTTTCTGTGGGACTTTTAAAGGTTACTATAGCCCTCTCCCTGTAATAGGATTAATTTAATGATTTAGTAATCCACTCATCCAAATAACTGTCCCAATCTATAGTCATCTCTGTATTTTCAGATCTTGGTATCTTTACCTGCTTTATCCTCATTCCATATATATACATTACATGGAAGTATCTAAGGCCCTGGGCAGTAGCAGGGGGCTGCTTTAATGAGATCAGCTCATCTAACCTGAGCATTGAGTGTGTCAGAAACTCCCACGTGGCACCTTGGAGTAACCCAAACCAGCAAGGGGAACCCATAGAGATGTGGGAGTAGAAAGTATCCATCCTTTGGTGGGATGAGTATCCTATTATGTTCTGTTGGGATATATATGGGGCTGCACTGAACCGTTGGGTGAATGGGCAAGGGACTAGGCCAGAGACGTATTAACAATAATCAAGCTTGGGACAAACCAACATCTGTTCATCTGTTGGTTTTTTTTTTTTTTTTTTGCTTTCACTGTTTTCAGAGTTGCCAGTGAAGCATGACACAAAGGGATTTTTGCAGGGCATGGTTAACCTGTGTTCAAAGCAAGGTATCATTTGCTTGTACTTGTTATTTTCTGTTGTGACTTCATGGATTAACGGTCTTTTCACTATCTCTTCCCATGTCTAGAAAACACTCTTCCATCTCCCTTCCAGTCTCTATGCAAGGTCAAACTCCTTAACTTTTCATCACAAAAGTTGATTGTCATATCTTGTGCCATTTTTTTTCAATTTTATTTTTGCATGCATGTTTTTGTCACCTTTTTTTTAAAAAAAAAAAAAAAGGTTAGGATTATAGCCCTTTTATCATGCGAAATGAAGACACTCTTTTTACTGGGGTTTTCTTCTGTTACCTAACGTAGTCACATCTTTTTGTCACATCTTTAATGTAAATCTGTAAAAAAAGAGGAAACCCAGAAAATTCTCACAATTTCTTTGTATGGCTGTGTAGTCCTGATTCCAGTCACTCTGGTGACTGCAATTTTGAACACTTCCCTGTAAACTCAAGAAGCCTAAAAACTTCTGGTTGACAAATGCCAAGCAGTTCAGAGAGCAGCAGAAGTTGAATGCTGCAGTCCTGGCCCCTTATCTTCAGCTTGGGTTGTCCCAGGCTGGTGAGATATGAACTTTGTTTGAAGCTTCTCCAACAATGACATTTGAAATGTCTCTTACCGATTTGGATTTGATCATGTCTAATGATGCCAGTCAGATCATTTTGCATCCTTTCCCGTAGAAGGGCACTAATTTCTAATTTGAATTTCACTCTTCCATCTGATCAAATATTTTCACAATACTCATCAGAAGTTAGTATATTTGATAGGATTTCTTAGGCAAATTTGCTTGAAATGGGCCACTGAGTTCCAACATTACAAAGAGAAATGAGCACACATACACAAATTTGGAGAACACCATAACTCTAATTTCCTCAGCAAATCAGACTAAGATAAAACCTGCAATGACATGACCCTAGCACCAGGGCTGAGCTTAAGCTGGGGTTAACAGAATTTAGTGCATCAACAAAACCATGAAATAAATATAGCCTCATCAGGGTCTGCCTGAGATTTCTAGTACTTCCTACTCAAAGTCATCAGAGACAGCTATATGATTTCCTTGAATTGCATTAGCATTTCTAAATCTATTCTGAAAGCAGAGAACAGTGAAATCAGTAGGAATTAAAAATGAAGTACTGAACGTTTTCTCTTTTGTGTTGATTTATTTAAATGCATCTGAGGGTGGGAAGGTGAAATTCCTTAATCCTATTACTTCTGCTTTCAATGTAATACAGGAGAGGAAGCAATGCAGATGACAATTCATAACCTTAAATGAAGTAGGATCCTTAAATGAATGTAGGATCATAGATGAGCTTGCTTTACATTCCCAGCTGTATGGATGCAGGGAAAATGTGGTTCAGAAATTACATACCCCTCTTTCTAAATTAGGACAATAAGGGGAAAATATGCTGTTCCTTTCAGCTCAGGTGAACTTAGTCAGGACATTGTGTCATACACACTGTGTGGTCAGTGTGGACTTGGGCTTATATTAGCTTGGAATGGGCAGGATGAAGTCTAGTCTGTCTACATGCTTCTAGATGTAGAGAAACCTAATGTCCTCTTTTCAAACAAACTCAGATGTATGAACGAAAATTTAATGGAAAGCTAGCCTTTTGTGCAGACAAGAGAAAGTGAATTTTTACTTTCCATTTACAAACAGCCCATATCAATATGGACTGTATATGAGCTGGAGGAAGACTGTTTTGAAGATCCAGGTGAAGTCTCCATCAAACTTGTGACCTCAAATGTATTTTGACATCAAGTGAAACCCATGAATATGAATCCTGGGGTAGACAAGGATGGAATCCTGCTATGTTTCTGCACCATGAAGTTCAGATATTAATGGGTCAGTCAGATTTAAATTTTCTTCCTATTAGGAAAAATTTCCATAGGACCAGGGACATTTGGGGCACTCTTACAGACTTAACATGGGAACAGTGGTTCAGTCCTCGCTACCCACAGACGTTTAATGCAAAATTGCTTTTCCTTTGTGCCTATGCAGCTACTCTGTCCTGCAGAGAGTGTCAGGCCCTGCTCTGCTGGTTAAAGAACATTTTGCTGCCTCTACTATTTGCTCCTTTCAGCAGCTGTTGTGGACTGAACTCTCAGCTCCTTTCACAGAGAAGGTGTGATGCCAGAGTACGTGGTTCTCAGGATGGCAAGGATGAGAGCAGCAGGTTTCTTTCTCGTGGCCTGAGCTTGGCTAGCATGCCCTGATTCCAGTCAGTTATTTTTGATGCATCCAGCACAATGCAAAAAGTGAGTAACTAATGAAATTGAGAGACATAAGAAACAGGAAAATGGTCCTGAAAAGTCAGGATTACTCTGTCACCAAAGGAGATTTGAACCCAATAGCTGTATCCATTAACTGCTTAATCTGCCCCCCAAACCAACAGTTTTGGGTATAAGGGATTTGAGGTTTACCCTAAAGAATGAAGTTAGGACATTGCCGGCAGCAGCTTGGAAATACACTAACATTTAGAATTTGTTCTTGAAGTCCGTATTTTTACTTCTGGTTTGGTGCCTTGCAGCAGCACATCCATTTTCTGCTATTAATGAGTTTACGGCCGGAAAACTTACTCTCAGTTGGAGTGCTGACTTTGATTTCACAAAACTCCTCCAAATGCCTCCAGCTAATTGTGTTTTCAATAATAAATTGTTGAAGAAATCTTGGCTTAGTTGAATTTACCTCAATTTGATTTAATTAATGTGTTTAAAAACACTATCCCGAACAGCTTGGACTACTGGATTGCTTGTGGTATTTGCAGGACACAGCAGAGAGGACTGACCCAGGATTTACAGCCTTCTTTCACACCATTTATCACATTGCAATGCCATCATTTAAAATAATGGTATCTTCTTGCTGTCATACAAAATGATTTTTGCAGGGGTGAAGACTCTGACTAATAGGGACTTTTAAAAATCCCTATTGAACAGAATTGAACATTGGTGGCATGTTTGCAAGCTTGACTGATTCACAGAGGCCAGCCTCTATTACAGGTGGATTAGAAAGCTCCGGATCCAGCTCTCCCTTTTTCAGACATAGGAATCTTTAAGGTGATTTGTACCAATATTAGCTATTCACATGTCCTGCTTTGTCTTGTGTTTAGACTCCTGAAGTTTACCCATTCTTGTTTCTGTAACTGGAAAACCCAATGCCATCATGGCCAATATTTTCTGCCTTCTCCAACCTATTTATCCAGCCCTTCTGCACCAACTAATTCTTGTGAGATCTAAAATAGTGGTTCAGTTTTTATGATCAATCGTGTATGGTCTGTAATTCTCCACTAGAGCTGCAAGGCACAGAGATATCATAACGTGGGATTCACAGATTAGTGTTATCTGATAATGTATGTGATCTGCTGGACAACGTGGCATCACACTTTAGAGAGATGAAATTTGCTTGCTAGGAGTAAAAAAGCTTTTGGTCTGGGGCATGGAGCTGTTATTTATAACCTAATTTTAAACAGGGAAGGAAGCACTGTTGTCACTTTTCTGAATTACCAAGAGTTGCAGAAATCTTAGCAAAACAGTCCGTCTAAGACTACCCAGATGTTTGATATTAAACAAACATCTGTTTTGAATAGAAGATATTTCACTCCCCTCTGCACCTCCTCTTTAACATACCAGAGAACGGCTGGAAAGTACTGTCACAGCTATAGTTTTATTTAGTTCTCTGAACACTGCTGTCCATAGTGTCAAAAACGCACCAAAAAATAACCCTTGGAAAGGTTAATAGTGGCCTTTCCAGTGTCATATTCTACACTTTATGTGTTGTGGTAATTATTATCATTATAGCTGTAAGGATGTCTAGTTATCTTTCTTAATCACATACTATAAAAAGTGCTTCTGAACACATATCTATTATTTAATCAAAATTTCACAGTTATTGGCATTTATGCTCTGGAAGGGCTGTGTTTATTTTCTGTTTGCAAAGGGGAACAGTGCCTCCCAGAAGAAAGGGAGACCTCCATCCATGCCCACTTTAATCACTGTCATATCATGTGACAATCTGTACTATTAATATCAGAGACTGCTAATACATGTTATTATGTCCTGTTGCCTTGTACTTTTTGCACCCTAGGAAAGCACTTTCACTAACAGGCTAAAAAAAAAAATAGTATGAGAACTGAACTGTCTTCCCAAGGCAGAGCCAAGTGTAAGAGCTCTCCTGCCTGGAACAGGCTTGAGATGGTTTCAGGAATGTCTGTATCTAACAGGATCAACCATACGCTTCAGATGACATCTACTCTCCCACCACTGCAGTTGTCCTCTGGCCCTGTGCAACAAAGTGCCGAACCAGTTCTCAGGTTCCAGTGTCAAGGCCCCCACTGAGTCTGTTCAGAAGACCCAGTTGCTACTGGTATTTCTATGCTTCTCTATTAGAACACTGCCAATGATTGCCTCTTGGAAGAGTATTCAGACTGCCAGTTTGGTATTGGCAAAAAAGATCCGGGAGGCCATCATGCTCCTACAGCATTCACATTACCCCAAATGTCATCTCAGATTTCAGAAGAACACCATGCCAAATTATGCCTGCTGTGCCACAGCATTAATGGGGCACAGCTTCATATGATGTTCACCTACAAGACCTTCCTGGTTTTCAGCCTAATTGCGTGGGTCACCATTCACACTCCTTACTCTCACTTGTCACTCTCCATCATCGTGGAGATGTCAGCAATGTCAGCATTGGTAGATGTGTGTGCATGAGGCCTCTGTCTTCTGTAGTATCTCTGTTCCTTCCACTCGGTGACACTGGTATCCATGGACCAGACAGTGATTGCTAGACTGGGACATGAGACACGCTGATGTGGCCAATATTTGTAGGCACTTTACTGCCGGAGACTGGTAGAGCTTTGAAGCAAAATCTGAGGAGGAATACTTCTTTATTGTGTATATTACATTTCCATGATAAATTTCAATCATTATTAACAACAAACAATTGATAGGATTGTTTTATTCTTTAGCCTTTAATCTGAACAATTTCATCTAAGTTGTCAATTACTAAAGTGAACTTGCACATTTGTGCCTAAGGTAGAATATGTTGACTTAGTCACAATACATGTTTGTCTGGTAGGAATAGCATGAAATTCCTGACTTTCTGATTCAATTGTGTATAGTTTATTTACAAACCCCCCAAAGTCAAGAATTATTTCTGACTGGGGGAGATTATTTTCTTCTGTTAGGATTCATAGAAATGCATATGCTTGTGAGCCAATTTAATGTGTTTAAAAAAAATAACTGCAAAGAAATATACTTTCTAATGCAAAACCCAATAGCAGTGTATGTGACACATCAGTGCTACTATCAGTTCCATTTTACTTAATATATCTCACCATGTGATTATTCTTAATTTGAAATAGCCACCCAGTACATTTTTCTATAATGAAAATGCACTTGCATCTTGTAGATATGCTAATAAATTTAACACAGAGGTGCAGCCATTGATTATTCAACAACAAGATGAGCATATCTGCTGTAAAATATATTTTTAAAGGTAATCTCTAATAGCCATTTTATAGCAGCTAGGCTTTGCACTAATATGCTTGTCTAATGTCCCATTTAGATTCTTATATCCCAAATTAGTGATAAATCATGGGTGGAAATATGTATTTTATATTCCTAAAGCATCAAAATAAAGTTTGACTTCAGCTGTGAAGGACTAGAAATAGCTAGTGCTGGTTAGAGGAGACGCTTGTGTAGACATAGCAAGAGAAGGTTTATGTCTTTTGCCATAAACCTTTAGCAGAAGTGTTCAGTTTTTACAGGAATTGGTAAAAGGAAGGTGAGCACTGTTTAGTTCCAGTCAAGACAAAAGCATGTCTAAAACTAGTTCTAAATGAGTGGGTTAGTCAGCTCTGATCTGAGCAAGGCTGGAATAGTGTCGAAACCTTCCTGAAGACATGGAAACACTCGTGCAGTTAGAGAGCCTTCCCTTGACTGTGAGCTAGGAACAGGGCATGGGAGTCTGACATCTGCACCTAAACTCAACATAGGGCACTTTGACCTCTGGTACAGAAGGTAAGGCTTCATCAGAAAACTTTATGAAGACATTTTATTGATATATTTTGAGTACTAGATACTGCATTAGAGCCAGTACTGTTGTGGAACCTGGGATTTTTAACCTGTTGATATTGCTCTCCCTTCTGTGTTGTGTGGAAAGTTTTAGAAGTAGGTTAGGTGAGAGGTTCCTACTCACCAGGATGCACTATACACAGATATTTGGAACATGAATAGAAAGAAAAAGGTAGAAACACATAAAAAGAAGAAAGGAAGAATGAAAGTAGGTTCGGCATGACATGCCCTAGGAAACTAGAAAGTTGTTCATACTCCATTGAGAAATTGTGTTAGGAACTTGAATTTTCCTTCACATTCTTATAGCATTCAAATATAATTGCATTCATTTTTATAAAATAATTAAAGAATAAAAACATGGAACTTTCCTTCCACACTTGACTTCCTCCAGGTTTTTCCAGAGTAGTTTCTTGGACAAATACTCAAGTTTTGGCATCCTTTTCAAAAGTTTGTTAGCAACAGCTACTGAGTTGCAAGGCAAAAAACCCAGGAGAGACTGGGTAGCATAAGGATGTGAACACTGCAACATGAGCACCTCATTCAGCTCCCTCTGGCTCTCATCTCAACATCACACTATTTTCACCATGAATCCATTGGAAAAGCAGGATTACAGAAGGAGAGATCAAGTGGGAATATGTCTGAATAGAAATCACTCATTCTTGTGACAAAATTTGGGTTTTCTCATTTTTAATTTAGATAGAAAGTACTTCTAAAAGCTGTGTTGCCCAATATGTGAATATTTGGTTTAGTGGCTGAAGAGGTATTTGATGGAGCAAAGGCACACTATAAATGACAGTTGGATATTCTTGACATTTTTAAGCCCATCTTGAAGGGCAAGCTGTGGCAAAGGCAGTGGTGTAAACACCCTGGTTAACTGGAGAGTATAATGCATTAGTAATCAGAATCAGCACAGCAACACCAGTGCAAAGAAACTGGGACTCAGAATAACCAAGTTCATAGAAACACCACCATTTCCAGAGAAGCCAGCCATGGTTCCCCAGCCAGCCATGTGCACTGCTAGCTTGTCTAAAATGTGAAATCATCAGCAACCAGTTTCAAAGGGCACGTTTCCCTTCTTTCTGACTAGAAAAAGGGAGGAATAAGAAAGCTGTAGAAGATTTTTCCCCACTCTGTTTCAGTTATCTGGAAGGAAAACAGAAAAGCCACTTGATATATCTATGCCATTGGTTTCCTGTGTTTTTTCCCCAGCCAGTGTTTGCACGAGAACAAGCACTCAGCCCTCTCATTGCTTGGGACACTTCTCTCAAGCCTGCCCCTTTCCTGCTCTTCTCCCAGTGTTTCAAGCTAAGCTTCCCAACTGTCAACATTTAAAATTCTTAATGATGCAACCTGAGGTTACTATGGCAACTAATGTCATTGGCTTGGTGGTGATCGTATAATGTGCATTGCCATTGAAATTTAAAATTATTTTCCATAGACCTAGGAAGGCTATGCAGAAGGTTGCACTCTACCCCATTCTATCCTCTTAAAAAAAAAACCACAACCCTAGCAGGCATTATAAAGGAAGTTATTACAATCTTTTGGAACATGGATTTGTACCTCATCAGTGTATGGAATTAAACTTTTGGCTTTGAAAAAGGTGATATTTTCAATAATTATTTAAAATGGTCAGTATACTTCTAAGCAGCATATAATTTTTTATGTCTGATGTAACCATAAACTCTGACTACTTTCAGTACAGCTCAGGAATATTTCCTTATGAAAGAATTTACCCTCTATTCTCATAAAAATACAGTTTTGTTCTCTCCATTAATCACTAGGAGAGCCACTGAATTCTAATGATGTCACTCAGATTTTCCTCATACAAACATCCTAATAAACTCTGGCACCATTTGGAGTGACAGTTAACAGTCAGCATTTTTGATGGTTTCTAGCTTGCATCTCAGTTACCAAAGCAGATACCCTTGTGATGGGCACAGCATTTAAAGCCGGATACACAGGGATTAAACTAATTATGTTAGTTAAATTTCAATCCCATACATAATCTAATAAATCAATAAATTTCAATAGCAGGGATTCTAAGAGTAGCTTTGACCCACAGAGATAGTAAGTAGAACAGAAGTGAAAGCACAGTGGCTGCCTCCTCTTCCTAAGGGGATCTCTTTCTGGCTCACATCTCAGCAATAACAAAGATTCTGCAACCACTATTTGATAAAGTAAAGCAGATCTGAACCAGCCAACTTTTCGAGCCCTGGGTTGGCTCTGCTATCTGAGCAGAAACAAACCTAGCTGTAAATTAGGACACAGCACTGGAAGGGACCCTGCAGGTCATCAGCAGGCTCCCAGTTACAAGCAGTGAAGCTGTCTAATCCTCTTCTTGTATGTCTCAAGCTTCATTAGAAAACTAATTGCCTGGAGGTTTTGCCCATGATTCTTATACTGGAAAGTTATTCCTGAGCTGGTAGCTAGAAGTCACTATAAGCAATTTCTTTTCATATTCTCTGTATATACATTTGGGTATTTTTATCATTGCCAGTTGTAAATCCTGCCTTTTCCTGATGTAGCAAGGAGGATGGCTTTATATATAAAGACAGAATGGATATTTCTCTCATGTGTAATGTTGTTAATATTTTCAGACTTTTTCTCTGTCACTGGCTAGTTTATATGGAAGCTGAAAACATAGGAATGGTTTTAGAAAATCAGCCATTTCTAGGAAGAGATAGATACAGAGGTTGGTGAAAGAAACAGGTGTGAAGACTTTGTGTCACCTTGTAGGTATGTCTGATTTTTCAATAGCTAGAAAGTGGTTCCATTATAATTTACATATTATTACATTATGTCTTGTAAAAATGTTTTTTTGTTGCTTTAAATAACAAACACTCTCTTTCTAGGGATTTTATGTTGTCATTGTTCTCCTCCATATCTGAATGATTTTTAAAACCATGCAGTACAATAAAGGCTCTTAGAGGCTCTATCAAGTCTCTGACTGCAGGTCTGTGAATAGGTGAAAGTTTCAATGCTAGGAAGGGGCTCTTTGGTCAAGTAAAATTTTCAGGCCTTTCTGAAAGGTAATGAGATTATGGATTTGTCTGTTCTTTATTTTATTCCCTAGGCAGATACTCACACCTATAAGCATCTTCTCTTCTCCTGTCACATACTTTATCTTGCTAGAGATACTCAATTCATGGATTAAAATCTGGAATTTAATGTATCTTGGCAGTTTGATCCACTATTGAGTCATTTATGTGGTATGATTTTTATTTGTTTGTTTTCTCTACTGCTGGATATTGAAACACAGTAATTACTGTGATACTTGAAGTTCTCTGCAGACTGTCTTGGCCAGCTCAAGACAGCAGCTACCAGGAATCATGTGAGTAAAAGATTAGTGATCGGAAGGTTTCACATTCACTGATAATTAAGCATCCACCCTGTACCTAAGAAGCAGTTGAAGTTCAGCCACTGCTACCTCCATAATGCTTTACCTCTCCTTCATTTACTGAAGGGCGGTGAAGAAAAATAAGCTCTGAAAGAGTCTGTGAAGGTGTTTTTTTCTTTCCCTTTCAGCCTTTTCAGTCCCAAAGCCCAAGATGATGTATCAAACATTCCCTGAGGTAGAGAATCAGCTTAAATAGAAAGAGAATGTATATCCATTCATTTTGAGTGTGGGCTCTCCAGTTCTTTCATATTAGGCATCCATAATGCCTGCAGACAATAAACACAATTGCAGGAGTCTATGTAGTATCAAAGCGAGAGGCAAAGTTATTTACAGCATGTCAAGGTCTTTCTATGACAGTGTAAGAACACTTCGATAATAATAATATAGCACTTAGAAGTAATGATGTACTTATAAGTATAGAGTAAGCACCTTTAATTTATTTGGTAAAGTGAAAACTGAAGAGGGCAGCTTCATAGAAGCGTACACCTCTGGTCCTCACTTACACTGAGTGTTTACTCTAAGAGTATGTGAACCCCTGCTGAAGCTTTTTCATTAACAAAAGAACTTTATAAATGCAGAAAATACTGAAATATAAAAGATATTTTTTTCCAAATAGGGAAAACCTGTTTGTGGGCAAATACAATATGCATGTTATCTGTGGGCAAAGTTTCTAGCATCCAGAGGTCAGCTCTCACTTTCTGGCACAAAAGGTGAGTCTTGTCTTAGAAAAATGTCTCTTCAGCTTCTTTCCTTTAAGAGACAATCAGGATACAAAGCTTTTAGGCTTGCATTATTATGGGTCTCCTTGAATATTTAGATTCAAAGTCACCATGGTGTAGGGGGCAAATGTTATCCAGACCAGGCAAGTCTGCCTTGCTTTCTGAGGAAACCTTAGAATATAGGATTTAAATTCGCCACAATTACTCTTCATACCTGTGTACTGCTTCCACTTCCAGGCTCTAACTTTGCTAAATGTTTTGGACGCCAAGCAGCACTCTTTCTTGCTTTCAAGACTGTCTCTACACAACTGCTCTTCTCTAAATTCCATGGTATTTTCAAGTCAGTGCTCTAATTTTAAGGGAAAACTTCTGCAAGAAGCAGAAAAAGGGTCATATTTTCCTTTCTATGATATCATACAATGTGGGGAAAAAATCCCTGTCAACTATTCTGTCAAATTAAAACAAAACTCAAATGCCTCATTGCATTTCTGTCATGCCAAATACCCAAGAGGAGAACTGGCGGAAGGCTCCTGTTAATAGAAACAGACCACATGCATTTTCAGAGACAATGAAGGTATCTCCAAGAATGATGATATTAAAAGTGGGATGAGAGAGAATGGAACTTGCTGGTGACTTGAAAGCCCTGCTGAGATCTGTAGGGGATGGTAATTGGCCAGGTCTGAGCTCTCAGCCATATGCTAAACCAGTTCACTTAGTCCTGGAGGTCCCTGTTTATAGTCTCTAGGGTAGCTGTCCAGAAATCAGCGACTGCAACAGAAAAATTGGAAAATAAATGCAATTGTTTGGCCACTCAATACAGAGGGAAAGAATCTAGGTGAGCATGGAAGCCAGGGAATGACCAGAAAGATCCAGGATATATAGAAATCTGAAATACACCTATGTACTAATAACCCATTTTATACAGGGAAGCAGAAGAGGAAAGGGTATGAACATTACTGAATAATAGGTCAGCTTTAAATGTGTTGTTTTACATTCAGAGAATAACAAAAAATAAAATAAAATAGCACGAGCCCCTGATAGCCTAATTTAGAGTTGTAGATAGAAAATGCTCCCTCACTGCAGTCATCTCAGTGAGGCAAAATCAAGACTGAAATATACTTGCAAAAAACGGAAGCTTAACAGCAATTAGTATGAAGAGAAATGGCCTGCTTTGGGTCATTCAACAATAGAACTAAAGGATACATTTAATCAAGACATAATCAGAATGAAGAGTTAGTTCAGTTCCAACTTGTGTATTGTACAGTGTTGCTTCAAAAGGAGACAATTTAAAGATGCAACGTGTTCTTTCCAGGGTGATTATTCCAAACCAATCTAATCTGCTGCACATGAGTCAACCTTATAAAGCAGACAAACTGCAGAGAAATCTCTAAATCATAATTTTTTTCATGTACCTAACTTACTCAGACCAAATCAAAGCATGCAATCTGCTGATAACTGTATTCCACTAGCTGCATTTCCTTAGAAGCCTAGTAATTTTCACAATATTTCTCTTTTCCTTTAAAAAAAAGAAAAAAAAAAGAAAGAAAGAAACATCTGATCCTGGTAGCTCCAATAAAAATCTTACAAACATAACTCATTATAAACCTATCTCTATATGCTTTCAGGTGCCCAAGCCAAAGCTCAGGACTTGAGTCTAAGTGCAGGTAAAAAGAGTCTCAGTTTAATGAAAGGTTCATTTCTACTTTACCTGAATCACTTTTGTATTTAATACAAATTTGTTCCCTTTAATCTCATGCTGATCAAGTCATACTGTTTTCCTTTTCCTTCCCTTTTCCCACACAACCCACGTCCTCCCTTACACATCCTCTCTCAACGAGGAGACAGGCAGATGTGTACTGTGCATGCTTTTATAGGCCTTTTTCTCAAGGCAAGCTAGGAAGTTTTAGGAAGAGAGGTAGAACAAGGAAAATTCTTTTCTGTCTATCTAGTGCCCGATGCAATCATAGAATCATCTAGGTTGGAAGGGACCTTTTAAGATCATCTAGTCCAACCAATGAAAAAAAAACACAACCAAGACAAAAAAAAAACCAAAAACCCACACTAAAAAAAACCCCACAAACGAACAAAAAAACCCCAAACAAACAAAAACCACACCCAAACCAACACCAATCCACTACTAATCCATATCCCGGAGCAACATGTCAACTTGTCTTTTGAATACCTCCAGGGATGGTGCCTCAACCGCCTCCCTGGGCAGCNNGAAATATTTCCTAATATCTAACCTGAACCTTCCCTGGCACAACTTGAAGCCATTACCCCTTGTCCTATCATCTGTGACCTGGGAGAATAGACCGACACCCCCCCCCCTCTCTACAACCTCCCTTCAGGTAGTTGTAGAGAGCGAGAAGGTCTCCCCTCAGTCTCCTCTTCCCCAGACTGAACACCCCCAGCTCCCTCAGCCGCTCCTCATAAGGCTTGTGCTCCAGACCCCTCACCAGCTTTTTTGCCCTTCTCTGGACCTGCTCCAGCACCTCAATGTCTTTCTCCAATGTTGTAGGACTTCAGTACTCGCCCACCAATATGCAACCACACAGCTGGACTTTTGCTGACCTATTGCTCATGGAGGTGAGGAAGGGAAGAGGGCTGCTAACAAAGGCCTGTGGTGGACATTTCTCAGTGGGGCAGCACTTAGTAGAGCTGACATGCCTTGTTACCTGCATGCCTCTGGCTATGGCCCTGCCTTCCTGTCCACCACAGGTATGGCTGATGGAAAGCTTGCAGCTATTGCGATGCCCCCTAGTCCTGCCTTCTTTCCTCTTTCCCCCTACTCCAACACTCACACATGGGAGAGTGGCTGAGCAGCACCCCACCAGCCCTATGAGACATAGCCGTACCAACACATACTTATTTTGGGACACTTGGGACAGCATTATTTCCATCTTTTTTCCCAACACAGTTTAGGTTTGTTGCAGTGCTGTGGGTTTCCCTAGACTACAGAGGACAGATGGATGTCTGGTTTCAGAGAACAGGATAAACTCCCTCGCTTCTATCTGTGCCTCCTGCTAAGGTCAGACCAACATAGCACTCTGACAGAGGAAGAACAGGAAGGGGCAGAGTTGGGATCTGAAAGGGACAAAACCAGGATGCTAAGGGAGGCAAGATAAGAAGACTATCCCCAAAAAGCCCTAGTCTCCTGCTGCTTTTCTTCAACATGTTTGCAACTGTCAGAGGATTTTTCATCTCATCTCATTGTCTTTTGTTAATATGTCCTCTCTTGGCTGCCCCAGATGCCCTTCCCCGATTGCTTATTGCTGCTAATTGGTATGGCGAAGAGGCACCCATTGCCCCTTATTTTCTGCTAAAGTTTAAGGCAAGTGAAGAACTTATTCCTTGGTGAAAAAATTCACACATTGAGCCATGTTAAAATTATGAGTTGTAACCAGTTTTGTCTAGGACAAACGTGTCTGTTTATCAAATTAAAAATACTAACTGGCATTCCTGATTATTCCACAATTCTCTTGCACATTGCTCTTTCACATCCAGCTTCTATGCTCATTTTCTTCCTTTTCCAGCCCAATGTGCACAAGATCTTTATAGAGACTTTTAATACCCCTTGAAGTACCAAAGTTGGTAGTAACATTTTATTTCAAATTCTTTGATTGAGTCAACTAGGTCAGTACAAGTCATATGGACCATCGCCCACATGTACATGAACATGCTGAGTCAGTGGCAGAAGGTTGCACCTCACAACACGACTCCATTGTTATTTTAATTTTCTCGTTCCACAAGTGCTCTCCCACCATTTCCCTCCCACTGCAAGAAGCTTTCCTACAAAATGAGCACAACTAACAGCGCCCAGGGCTGCTATACAAAGGAAAAGAAAAGCTGGGGGAAATTGCTACAACCTCTCATGTCTGAGGCAACTTTATTATGCCACTTGACACAGCTTGAAGGAAAACTAGAGATTTCACAAAAGGTAACATTTAAAAATAAATTCTTTTTTGTCAATTAAATATAAGTGTTTTTAAAAACCTCAGCTCTGACAAGGCTTGTTTGTTTTTTTCTTCTTCCCCCTCCTACCTCTCTTAAAGGGAACTTTGAACAACATACTTTCTTCTAAGCCATATACATTTCATGCACTCTAGTACAGAAATATAAAACATAGAAAATTACTCGGTCCAACCATGTCCAAAACTGTCTGATTACTCTGAAAAGCAGACAGCTGCAGCAGTATGAAACACTTTTGAGTGGGAAAATCTGAGGGACCAGAATAGGACTGGATATAATTTCAGAAGCTCCTTCTATGTGAGTAAGTCTAATGCAAATGACACCCTGTACCAAATACTCTCCTTGGTTTGACTTTCAATGCCTTTGGTCCTGCTCTTTCCAAGCTGACATAGTGCTGCTCCGACAAACATCTCATAAGCTGAACTTGTTATACATTCAAGCCTCTTCAAAAGCAATGTGCCGAACAAGGAAAACAATATTAAATCTGCAAATATAAAGATCCTGAACTCCTGGGATTGCCTAATCCTGAACCAGCACAATTTTTTTCTGCTTCCTCCAAATAATCATCTCCCAGATCACAGAACCGGATTCTTTCCTGCTTCACATCACATGAGATTCACAATAGTGTATTCATATTTTAGTTGCTGTCTTAACAGAAGCTGCTACTAATAGTTCACCTTTTATCCTTCAAAATGTCAGTGCACACAGCCACAGTATGCACAAATAGCTGAGCGGGTAATCTGGAAACATAAAAGAAGCCTTTAGACTCATGGTCCAAAATTATCTTGAAAGCTCAGCATATAGATATAGAAGAAGTGAAGAGAATAGGAGGCTCCAGGTCAGTCCAGCATCCTGAAGGTTCCCTTTCTAGAAGAAGAGATCCAGGACCTGTAATCTTGATTCAAGTCCCAAGTGATCTTGATTCACAAATAGCATTTCCACTTCTTTGCTAATGATAGTTGGAAAGTCCTTCTCCAAACATGTTGGGAGAGGATGTGCTGAGTAAACGACTTTCCATGTCCCCCAGCAGTTCAAGACATCCTCTTGGTGAGATTCTAGGAATATCAGATAACACAAAACAAGCATTTACTAGAAACCAAATTCATGCATGATTGTAATATCCTAAATTTACAAAGCCAAGTTATAGCCTTTGTCTACTGTGAGAAAAATGGCTGATGAAGATTGATGCCGGGTAGGAAGGGATTGTCATTGATTGCAGAATTTAAAGAATGAACTTCCTGACCTTCATATTTTAAAAATTTGAATTCAGCATTAACAGGAAATTTCCATGCATGCCAATGTTTACTTTTAGAACCAGAGTGGGTTTTTTTTTAGTGTAATCATGACATATGCATGAGCTTAACTTTGCTTTAACAAAGCTCTTTTTCTGAGGATGTAAGATCATTATCACTCCCATTACATACTGTGTAAATTATCTGATATGTCTATGGGTGTATGTCATTCAGCATATTCAAAAAATAAAAACTTTATGGCATGCTACAGGCCTGAACAAAAATAGATTTTTCATCTCTTTCTGCAATAGATCACTTTTCAGCGTATTTTTTTCATGACATATATTATTCCTTTTAAATAAGAGACTGAGGCAGAGTTGTTAGTTTATACAAAGCTTTTCTATAGTGATGACCTTTTTTGCCCCTCTGTGAAAGTTAAGCATTCACTAACAGCCAATGGAGAAGATATCTAAAAATAAATATCTGCATACAAAGAATTTTAACCCTGGGTACACAGTTGGGTAAAAAGGTACATTTCATGACAGGAATCCACTACAGATGAAAATGACAGACTTGTGTTGCTGTAATGCTCCATTCTTGTTTACAATAAATGGCTTCGTCCCAAATCACAATGAGGTCATTGGCTTCATTTGAGAAGGTGGGAAATTTAGCACCAGAAATATTTAAATTTTTGTTCCCACCTCTGCTGCTGGCCTTGAGGGTGAATTGGGGCAAGTCATCTTGCGCTGTGGTGCCCCTGCTTCTCCATGTATAAAGCTGTGAGATAGACACTGATCCTTTGTAAAGCATTCAGAGATCTGATGAAATGTGCTGTTTAGGGCCCATGTGTTATTATTGCTAATTTTGAAAGATGGCTCTGTATTTATTTATAGGATTACTGTGGTCCTATGTGCTAATTGGGTCACTGGGGAAGAGGTGTAGTCTGTCATTTTGAACTGCTTGGTTATCCAGAAAAAATATGATCCAGAAAAAAACATGTATGTGCTAAAGCCTCCATATTCACATCAAAAATTTCTTGGGAAAAGAAAGTGGCCATGCCACATCATTAAGTTGCATGTTTCTGAGATGTGTTGTACTTTTATAGTGCACATCAGACCCAATACCTCTAGCCAATCCATGAGAATTCTTGGATAAATGGAAAACAAATTAATGAGTGGTGTCCATCAGGAGCACTGGGACAAACATTATTTAATATCTTTACTAGTGACATAAACAGTGGGGTTGAATGTAGAATTTGTAGATGACACCATGCTGAGTAGCACAGATGATCTGCTTGACAGAAAGGATGCCATCCAAAGGAATCTTGCCAGGCTTGAGAAGTGGGCCCATGTGAATGAACCTCATGAAGTTCACAAAAGCCAAATGCAGGTACCTGATGTACTGTGTCCAGCTCTGGGGTCCCCAGTACATGAAAGACATTGACCTGTTAGAGCAGGTCCAGAGGAGGGCCATGAAAGTTTCAGAGGGCTGGAGCACCTCTTCTATGAAGACAGGCTGAGAGAGTTGAGGTTGTTCATCCTGGAGAAGTCAATTGAGAGTCCTTATTGAGAACTTTCAATATTTAGAGAAGGTTTGTGAGAGAGATGGAGAAAGACTTTTTACCATTGCCTGTATGGGACAAGGGGCAACGGTTTCATACTGCATGACAGTGGATTTAGACTGGATATAAGAAAGAAATTTTTTTGTAATGAGGATGGTAAGAGACTGGAACAGGTTGCTCAGAGAAGTTGTGGATGCCCCATCCATAGAGATGGTCAAAGTCAGATTGGATAGGGCTTTCAGCAACCTGATGTAGTGAAAGATGTCCCTGCCTATGGCAGGGGGCTTGGACTAGATATTCTTTGAAGAGGCTTTCCAAATTAAAATAATTCTATGACTCTCTACCACAATTTCACCTGGACAAAGAGCCCACGTGCTTGTCACAGTGTGACCAGGGCTCAGCAAACCTCCTCCTGCACTAGCATGACCAAGGTACAGGTGTTTAATTGTACAGGTGTTTGCTGTTGCCCCCACCCCAGCAAAACATCTCCTCAGCTGTATGTTTGAAAAATGAGTGTTTTCAACTCAAATCAATTTGTTAACTTGCTGAAGGTGAAAAACGGTGCCAACTCCAACACTGTCACCTAAGAAAAAAGATCTGTGGGCCAGTACCACTGGATGTCTGAATTGAAATATAAGGATAATGGTAGTGAGTAAGTGTAAAGAGCCTCCTTCCACCTCTGTGAACTATCCAGATGAGGATACAGAGGGAACTTTTTTGAGGTGCCTGAAAATATCAATTGGAAGGAAAAGTGTTTTGGAAAAGTTATGGATTTTTGGAGTATGTGTTGCCACTTCTGACAAAGTTTTGCATCTAAATTAATGTGAGTTTTTGTGTTGGTTTTTTTTTTCCTGTCATAGAACTTAGTGTCGTGGAGGGGAAATCATAATTTATTGTCACTTTGTTAAATCATAGTTGCTCCTTGCTACTTTTGATACAACATTAACTTAATGATAGCTGAAACATTTTATTACTTTATTTTATATTATGTTTTGCTCTATTTTATTTTTAAATCACTTAAGGCAGCTGGTACATAATACATATTTAAATATTTGTTTTCTATAGTAAAGTGCTTCCACTTTGTGTTGAAACGAAAGTTTGACATTAACTTATTCTCTTGCTGAAAGTGCTAAACTGTTTAATTTCAATGCAAACAGGAGACATTCAAAACAAAATAAAAGCAGATTGTCAGGCAATGTCATTACCATCCAATGAAGGCACATATTCATCTGGAAAAGACAGTATTTCAAATTGTACGTAGCATTTAGACTTACAGTAAGCTAAAACCAATAAGTCATAAAATAAATGATGTTAATATTTAAACAATTGTATCATGTCGTGACAGAATACAGCATAGCACAGCTTTGAACTGTATAAATAATTTAATGCATTTCTACTTCTGGCATGTCCTAAAGCAATACAAAATTAATCTAAAAATAAATTTAAGTACAGTAGTCCAAGCAGGTATTTTTCAGAATTTTTTGAAACATAAATATACACAAAATTGTTCTTTTCAAAATAAGAACAAATTAAAGACACAGGAAATGGAAAATGAACGTGTCAAATAACTGCAACAGATTCCATTTTTCTCCTATATGTGGTGGGAATGGATGAAATAAAGCCTGAGGTCTGTTCCCCAGTGTGCAGGGCAGCACAGATGAGGTTGTCAAAAAGCCATGGCAGTTTGCTGTTAGCATATGTCAGCAGCAAACAGCTGTATCCTTCCTTCTCCTGAGGATCCACAACAGGGGAGGTAGCGAATGAGCATCCGACAGACACATGTGCAACATGCCTGCTGGGTGGCTGGTCCTTAAAGAGATGAGCAGTGAAAAGGGATGAGAAAGAAGAATTTGGCTCTTAACTGGAATGTATCTTAGCAAGATTTATGTTTACTGGGAGGTGTCTCAGGTAACTGATTTAATCTAATGACAGTGAATGGTAATGACTGCTGCTTATTAGTGTAAATTTGGCTTAATGGGTAGGCATTCAGCAGGTGCCAAGTAACTGCATGGTCAGTTGACTCTGTCAGGTCAAATTAGACTCAAATTATAGGTTCCATAAAAAAATAAATGTTTTCTGGTGCTAGGGCCAGCAGAAATATTTTTTTTTTAAATTCAAACCCCAATAAATATATGAACAATCAGCTCAAAGCAGCCTCTGAAATCACAACATTGTCTTTGCTCAGACTAAGGTAATTTTGGATTACACTTGAGAAGGTCACCAGGATGGTGTGAATGTTGAGGTTTCTGCCATAGCACCATGTCACGTGCTCCTTTCCTTACCTACAGTTAATGTGATATCACAACTTTTGCCACTGTTCTAACCTCCACGAATGGGCCCAGAAGGGACTAAAAGTCAGGTATCAAGCAAACAAATTACACTGTTCTGGTTTCTGTTGTTTAAGTTGCAAACTATGAAGATAGAGCAGCCAAGAAATGCACTGAGCTCTTGCAGTACTCATTATAAGCAGATAGCTAAGTGTGGCACATCGCCCCAACTCAGTCCTTCGGCATCCTTTCCAGTTGTGCCTTACTTCAGTGTATAGGAAAAAGCAGAACTAGGAACGAGAACAGGTTTGACTCAGGCCCAGATGCTGTAGTTCTGGGCCCAGCTGAGTATTGTTTGGACGTGAGAAAGTCAGTAAGTGTCTTCAGGTGGTCGCATTTATTGTCAGTCATTTTCAAATCAATGAGGAGGCTACTTAAGACCTCAGAGAGGTAGATCACTTAGCTTTTCTCAAAAGATTTTTGCATGGGCTTTTTTGGTAGCTGAAAAGCACTTAATATTCTGTAGGTGCTATTCCTTCATAGCAGACGTGCTGAATGGAAGACAAAGAATTTTTCCCCTTGTTGGTCCAAACATGCGAAAGGAGTCTCTTCATGCTCATCTGAAATTGCTACTCTTTCCCAAACCATTCCAAGACAGGAACAGTGCAAGCTCAAAGCTAGCAGCAGCTCCACCATCACTGCTGGTGTTTCAGCAGCAAGGTAGGTACTGACAGAGCACAGAAGAGTCTCTGGCTTTAATAATTCAGCAATTAGAATTGAAGTAGATTAGAGCTGAGAGAGTCTCTTGTCAGGAGTATGAATGTTATCCTTGACCAGTATTGCAAAGATTTAAGCTATTTCTGCTCATAGATAATAATCTGAAAAATGTGAAGCTAATAGAGTGCGTGTGCACACTGGGGCAGGGCAGAACTTCAGAGGAAGGAAAAGGAAGATGAAGGCATAGAGGAAGAAAAGCAAACAGAAAAAGGACAAACATTTTTAATTTATTACAGTTCTGTGTAAGGAAATAAGATGTTCCAGCCACAGAGTAGATATAACTCTCATTTGCCAAAGTGTACTTCATCAAGAAGAAGAGGAACTTCAATTTAATCTCTTTCAGTATAAACCGAAACACTTATTAGTAAAGGTACCAACATAAATGGCTATTTTACAGTAGCTCTAAAAATCTGTGGATCAAATTTTACGCTTACCTACCCCACATAGATTGAGTCCACCTGCTGGGATAAATTCTTCGTGAAAAGATACTTGAAGGATAATAAATCCTTTTTCTTCTTTAGTGATGCATTAGGTGTAAGATGACTATAATTTTTCTTTGTAAGGATCCTTGCTCAAAGAAGAATTCCTACTTCCAGAAAGGTATAAACAAAAGTGTAAGAAAAATTAGACCAAGGCACAAAAAAAGATGTAATCATAACAACATTGTATATTTTTCTATTATTCTGATTATTCTTGGGAGAGAGAGTGAGAGAGCAAAAGAGAAGCAAACACAACTGCTAGTCTCCAAAACTTGCAGGAAATTAATAACAGCATCTGTGTTTTTTTTTTTTATAATAGTGAAATTTTCCCTGCTGTTCTGAAAATAAGAAAAGAAGAGCATAAAGGGACAGAACATAAGTTGGTGTAAATCATCATAGTTCCATTAAAAGAATGAATTTGTCTCAGCAAGTTTAAGGAAAAAAGATATTTACATTGATCTAGTGCTGGCCAATATTTGCAATGTATGTGCAGTACACATTTTGATGTTTTGTTTTTACTATGATTTCTGCAGCATCAATCATTGGGATCTTTGACGGGCTCAGAAATCTTTCTTGTCTGAGCAGATGCTCTGAACAACTGGGGTAATGTTTTAAGATTTTTGGTGCCTGGGTAACTGCTGAGGGTAATCAAATGGGAGCTGAGCACCTTAAAGAGTTTTCAAAACCATGTTTGTTAATGCCTTGTATGAAACCCTGGTGGCATGAGGAGACAATGGCAAGAGTATTGTCTTGGGGCTGCAAGTCAAAATAGGTTTTCAGAGGCCTTGCTATGCTCTGGGATGTCTCTAGTTACTCATGGCTCCAAGTCTCTGCTCAAAGCTGCTGTATAACCTCATAGTAGACAACTTGGTCCCTTTTTTGACTTCAGAAGTTAAAATTCAAGCACAGGATCAGACAGCCACAGTGCCTGGAACCTGTCCAGGTGGGAGTGACACAGAGGTAGTGCTGAGTTTACCTGGTTAGGGTCTCTGCCTCCCAGGAGCAGGACCGCAGAGGGTCTCTGGGCCAAGGAGCATCTGAAGAAGTGCAGAACTTCCTTCCACTGATAAAAGGTGCTCTGTGCTGATTTCACTTGTTGAGTTCCTGTGCTGAGTTCCTCCCTGTTGTCCATCCCTCCCTCCCTTCCCTACACAATCTGAGAGAAATGGGAGCAAACATGGTGATGGTGAAAAGCAAGAAAGGGAAGAATTCCTTAAGTCATTGAGGAATATTATGGAGGAAGTGAAGAGCTGGGCAAGCAAAGAATTTAACGCAGTGAGATTTGGGCACTTACTAGGAGATCAGGATGAAGCTGAAGGTGCCACATGCTGGTTGGTTACTGATATGTTGTGCACAGAAGATGAAAACCTCCAGCAAAAAATGCTGACAAAGTGGTCTAATGTTCTGGTGGATCTCCAAGCTCCCAGCTTTCAGTAGGGTGGTATGTAATGAATGATACAGGCCCTGATGCAGGCATCAGTCTGCAGGCCCCTAGTTGGGCAGGGAGGCAGAGGGGACCCATCCGAGCCTGTAAGAGCAGCGTGTGTCAACCTCAACAGCCCTCAGCATTTGGTATGTCAGTGCTTGCTGTCCCTCCAAGCCAAAGGGGTTGATGGCTGCCAGGGCTCCTGCCTGAAAAAAAACCCTGTAGATAAGCAGATTCAAAATCAAATATACCTGCAAGAATTATTTTTTCTACCTACCTAACAGAAAGGACAGGGCAAGGAAACCAATTAGCAGCTCTCTGTTCATAGCTCTGCCTCCTTTTTTGCTATTAGAATTGCCACTCATGGCAGTGGATACATGCCTGTCTCTGACATCCCAAGCTGCTCTATCCAGCTCTCCTCTCACGCAGCAAATGCTTCCACCCACTGCCTTTACACCTTGCTTTCCAACCTGTAGGCTTCTGAGAGGCTGTCTAGCAGTGTCCCAGTTTTTAATTTTCCCCAGCCTTTTTCAGCCATTTAAATAAATCCAGAAAAATGCAAGGAAAGAATGAGTAACCATTGCTGAAGGCTTGATAGAAAAATCATAACTAGAAAGGCCATAAATTCTCTATTTACAATGCCAGCCACTCACAGCATGGCTCTATTTAATCACTGCACGTGTTCTTTTAAAGCCCACAGACTTCTGGAAGGACATTATTTGCATGAATCACAGGTTTCAGTGTGAGCTGGTCGGTACCTCCTGTTCACTTGCAATTGTGTTTTCACATGCTGGAAAAATCATCAGCAAATCTCCAAATGTCCATCTGACCTAAAGAAAGCAAGGGATGTGTTTTTGGAGGGTTTTCTTTTTTAATGCTGAGATAAGGGTCAGTGTGGTCGGTTACAGAGGCTGTTTAGGACCTTCATGTAAGAGTTGAAGCCAGGAAGGTGCTTGGCTGGAGTGACTGGTGATGTGGATTTGCTGGGAAGTGAGATGGAAAATAGGGGGCCTTTTCTGGGAATGAAAGGACCTTCCAAGAGAGGTGAGCCAAAGGCAAACCATCCTTCTACCTTTAGGATTCTGTGTCATCTATTTGGATGTCCCTGGATTATTTTGATGGACTCAGAAGAACTTTTGTGCAATGCTCCTGAGTTGAAAGGTTTCTTAAGAAAAGGAGGAGAAAAAGGCAGATGAGCATCTTGAAATAGCTCTTCCTGTCAATATGTTAGATTTTAAAAAACATTTGGATGCAAATTTTTGCATTCCCAGGGACATGTGCAAACCTCTGAATTCAACTATGCTGTGTATTGCTTTTTTGACACTTTCCTTGAATCCCCTGCACTGGTTTATGATATTTCTTTTCCCCACAGTGGTGTTATTTTATTGATTGTCAAAAATACTTTCAAGAGTGTGTAACAGAAGTTGATTTTTTTTAAAAAAATAATTTTCTTCATGTGAATTTATTATATAAATTCTATATAATTATATAAATATAAATTATATATAAAAATAATATATATATGACGGGGGGAATGGATTTCAACATGTAACAGCTATTCTTGAGAAACTGTTGTCTATCTGATAACATCAATATAGGAAATTTTGAAGCACAGAGAGGGAATAGGAGTTGCCAGGCTTCACAATGGCCACAATCTTACAAAAAGCATTGCACAGGAAAATTCTTCAGTCAAAATGAGGTCTTTAGTGAGCCTTCATGCAGGTTAAGGAGCCTGCCTAAGTGTTTGCAGGATCATGGTTGTGCTTGGAAAGAGGGTGACCTGGGATAAGTCATGAGAGACACTGTACCAAGTGGTTCCCTCAGCCACTCCTCTATACTCAAATTCAATAGGATCTAAATTTGTGGCTTACAGCTTATAGTCAAGGAGATCAGCATTTCAAGCATGATTGAGAAAGATGATTGTCAGCATAACACAAAATTATTTTCTTCTCAGACTCCAGCTTGAAAAATTAAAGTAAAATAATCTCCATTTACTTACAGTAAAATATGAAGAGATTAAGAAGGTTTTATTAGATTTTTAAAAAACTTCATCATTCATTTTTTATTTATTCAGAATAACTTGAGTTATTTCACATTTACTCAGAGTTGGAGATAAACACAGAAGTTTTAGTAAGAAAAAAAGCAATAGAAAGTGTACAAGACAAGGAATTGTACTGAACAGAGTGAGCTGCCACTGAGGGTGATGAATCAAGAGTGATAATGCTCCATGAGGGGAGGAAATGCTGAGTAGAGAGATAAAACCTGAAAATGGTGTCACAGGGTCAGGGTTATGCAACAAAATCAGAAAGCTTTTGTATGCCATAATAGAAAATATATATATATATTCAAGCAGTGTTAAACTTTGTGGAATTGTAACTCAAGTGCTCAGTGAAACTTCAGTTTACTTAAATTTAAGATTCCTTAAATGAAAATTCTGCCAATACAGTGACAAAACAGTTCAAGTAAATCTCATTTCTCTATTGACCTCTCTCCCTAAGGCACAGAGCCCTGAGTTGTTCCATAAATTTACATGTCTCTGAGGTACATACAGAAAGAACCTCATTGCCAAAGGCACTCTAAGTAACCAAATGGAAACAGACACTTCTAGAGGGTGGCTGAGACCTCAAGGAATTAATTACCTTCTGGGATAGCCTCTTTTCCCCTCAGTTGACTATTTGGAGTGAGCCAGAAGTAGCAACCTTAGCTTAGGCTCCTCTGTTAAAGTTAGGTGTCTTCATCATGCCACCTCTTCTGTGGAATCTCTCCAGCCACAATGCACATGGTTGGTCTACACAACACTTCTGAGAAAGCTGCAAGCCTTAATAGGATCTCATTTGAGATGAATCTTGTTCAACAGAGAGAAAAACTATATATTTAATTTAATATTTTGTATTTTTTCCTATTTTGGATTAATGGCTAGAAGGGAAAAAATAACTATTTAAAATGGCACTTAGTCAGAAAGTGTTCAGAATTGTAAAATTCTCAATTCAAAATTGTAAAATTCTCATTCAGGCAGAAATTACTTAAAGTTTGTGCCCTTTTCTGTGTCTGTATCATGACCTAATACTACAGCTTTACTGGGAAGGGATGGTGATGTTGATGAGTCCAAATCCGCATCAGGCAGGCATTCCTTTGTCTCATGTTCTCCCATTAAGAACTAAGACTGTATCTGGTCCTGGTTATTGCTGTATTATTTTTTACAGATTTAAGGCTTATGTACTACAGGACATGTTGTAAGGTTTTGGGGGAGGCCTATACTAGAGACCGGAGATAAGTCTAACCCCAAAATATCCATGTTTATCTCTGTTACCTTGGTTAAAGTCTGTAAATGATGAACAGTCTTCTGGAGACATATTCAAATGTCCATAACAGATGAGATCTTTGCTGAAAAGTAAGAAACAATCTTCTTGCAATGAGAAGTCACCATCAGGACTATCAGTGGGAAAACAAGCAACTGGTTCAAATGCCTGAAGAAACTTTTACTGAATATGTTGGGTAAATGGTACCATCAGTCTCACAGTGCTCAGATGGACAGGAGACAAATGCAGAGTTTCTGCCAAACAAGCTGTTTTAGGAATGGATGTAAGGAGGCAAATACCTTATTTCTCCCACAACAGCTAAGGGGGTGACAGGGACTAAATTAATTTCAGAGAGCAGTGCCTTTGTTTTTTAGGGGAATACTGATGAGCCAAAGGCTTAGTTTCATTTCTTGACCTCATTGCATTACTCTGTTCAGTAGTATCTAATCCCTTAATGATTTATCTCCTTATCCCAGTCCTACAGAATTTTGCTTTTAAATTTGCAATTATTAAATGTTTGTTCTTTTCTAACTCAGTGAATAATGTGCTGCAACTTAATACTTTTTGCCTAGAAGACAGTCCCATGGTGTCTGGAGTTTATACTATCAAGTCCAACCATGCAACTGGCGGGTGGAGTTTTGAGTGGATTTCTCTGGAGATTGTGTTGCACGGGCCACAGATGCAGATACGCTCCCATGCCTTGTGAATGAGTTCCAGGGCCACTTTTTTAGGTAAAACAACTTGTCATTCCCATCAAAAACACATTCTCAGAAGGCAGTAAAACCTCATTAAGAAGTTTTAATGCATTTAATTGTCCGAAGACAAGGATTATTGTTATGTGGATTTCTGTGTTTTGGGGAAACTATGTAGTGGACTCTCAGAAGTGTCTTTTACTGACTAATACGTGCCAACAGAAGACTAACCTGCTGAGCTCCCTCTTTCACTGTCAGTAGTCTCAGCATAGCTGCTAAAATCCACCCTGTTCCTGGCAAAAGAAATTGTACTTGGCACAATGCAGGAGAGATGAGTGGACATCCAGACTCCGAGAGGCACTTTTAGTGGTTACTAGAAAGCTGTTGGAAGTGAGACGTGCCCTACTTAATACTGAGAGCTGATTCCAAGTGGTGGTGTGGGCTTTGCCTATTGCATTTGTTTCTGCAGTGGAGCCAGCAACCAAGTGAATTAAACACCACAAACACTGCCTGCTTAGCAGGAACATCCCATGATGAGCAAAGGACATCTTTTTATTGTCTCAGTCATGGGTAAACATGCTCTTTTGAATGGTGTCCAGTTTAATGCAGACCCTGAATTAAGTAGGTTTGCAAGGCAAGTCATCGCAACTGTAGTTGTATATGCTGTCACCTCAGTATTCCCTGGTTGCAATTCTACTGGATTTTTCAGAGGTTTGTATCTGTAATGTTTAGTATGAATATTCATAGTTTTTATTTCTGGGGTTTTGTTGGCTTTTTTTTCCCCAACTAATAATTTACTCCACAGCAAGGGCTTGCAAGAGGGTATGAAAACACGCTTCATATTGAAAATAAATAAATTATCCATACAGAAAAGCACTCAACCTAGCCATATATAGACCTTATGTTCACTATTTTGTGGTTTTGGGGTTAAATCTTATTTGAGGACTTGAAGCCACCTTCTTTCATATGTCCTTAAGTCTGTGCTTTTTAAGCCTTGAGTGATTCTTCCTAACAGTCTCTCTCCCTTCCCCCTCCTTTTTCCTTCATACAACAAAAACAAGGTCTTTGCATTAAGAATAAGATTGACCACAGGCTATTTTAACATGCCTCAGCAGCCACTGTCTCTCCCCTTTACTTCCTGTCACGTATCCATTTCTGCTCGTGTGAATCAATCATATCTCTCATTTATAAAGCATGGGAGCAATATATAAGAAGTTAATATATTAATTAAAAGACATATTATTGCAAGATCTAGAAAAAATATAATTCTCACATTTCAAATGTTCAGTCCAGTTAAAAAATTGACATCAAGCATTGTGCATGTTCCTCGGAGAGGGTCTTCGGTACTATGTATCTCATGGGTGTCATTGGAGGTAATTGTTGCCATGCTAAATATTCATGTATGAATAGTCTGGAATAAATTCTCTTGTAAATTGACAGAGGGCAAGTTAGAACTGTCCTTGAATCTCTCATCTGCATCCTCATTTTTGAAAAACTGTCTAGTTTGTGTGTGTGTGTACTTGGTTAAATTAAACAGAAAGCTTCTCTCTTTCTGAGATAGTCTGGTGCTCTCTATCACCTTTTACTAGCACTGGTTATTTATATCAACTCAGTTGTGTGACGTAGAAGCCGGTTTAACACAATTTATGACTGGCAATAGTTCTTAAGTTGTTGTGCCTGCTGGCCCCAACTGATAGTGGAGTAGGCTCTCCCAGGCAGGCTGTAAACCCACACAATAAGGCAATCTCTGCTGTGTGGTACTTGGCATCTGAGTAAGTGGGATGTTGAGGCAGAGAACGTGGCAAGGGTCACACAAGAAGGTTACAGGAGAAGCACAAACCAAACACGTTATCTCCTACTCAGTGGTTTCATCACAAGTTCATCCAGCCCTCTTTCCAGCTCACTACTGCTCTAACACAAATGTTTTAGATATAAATACTGATAGTCAAAGCAGAGTATTATCCTTTCTGATATGTAAGCCCTTCTACCAGGTGTTGGCAGTTCTTGTTAGTGGATTTGGAGGTAGAGACTCATTTGACTTTCACTGATTTGGTGCCCCATAACCTGAACCTCTTCTCACCCTATCTTCTTTTTTTCTCCCAAAGATCTGCATGCAAAGGGTCTGTCCTAGGTACTCACGTTGGGGTGAGGTGGCCTCCAGCAACTTGGCTGTGTGTAAGGACCTCTATCATACTGCCTGGATCTGATGCTGCCAGCAAATCTGTTAATACTTTCATTTGATGATTTCAGGCTACATGGAATGAAACAAACAGGATCAGTAAAGCCAGACCAGAGTTTGCTCTTTCTTGGCATTAACCAAACAAAGGCTCTCTCAACTTTCTTCCTCAGCATCTTTGTTCCCTTCCTCTGACACCCACTTGTGCTCTCTCCTGGCTCTGCCTCCAGCCATGGAGCTGGGGAGAGGAAGGCTGCTTCTAGCAGTCAATGCCTTCACATTGCTCCCTGCAGCAGTAAAACACTATCTTGGACGTTGAATTACTGGTGCCTTTTCAGCTAAAACCAACAAGTGCTTGTGCTGCTGCAGAGAACCACAATCAAATAACCCTCAACATTATGTTCCTAGCCAGTGGACAGTCTGGTTTAAGGGCAGGACCTCCTTCAGCCAAATAGCATGCAGAAATCCCTTGTGGTGGCAGAAGGGCATTTTACAGACCTGGGACTGAAACCAAAGGGTCTCTGTGCAGGTGCCATGCGGTTTGGCTGGCATCTATGAAGAGTAAGACAGAATTTAATAGTGTATTATGCTTGTTATGTATCAGAAATAGTGTGGCTAACTGGACTAGGGAAGTGATTGTTCCCCTGTACTTGTCCCTCCTGGGGCTGTACCTTAAGCCTCTCACTTCAGGAAAGACATTGAGATTCTGGAGAGTGTCCAGAGAAGGGCAACGAAGCTGATGAAGGGTCTAGAGCACAAGTCTTATGAGAAGTGGCTGAGGGAACCGGGGCCTGGAGAAAACAAGGCTGAGGGGAGGTCTTATCTCTCTCCACAACTACCTGACAGGAGGGTGTAGTGAGATGGGGACTGGTCTCTTCTCCCAAGTAACAGGTGATAGGACAAGAGAAAATGGCCTCAAGTTGCACAAGGGGAGGTTTAGATTGGATCTTCAGAAAAAATTGTTCACTGAAAGGGCTGTCAAGTATTGGAACAGGCTGCTGAGGGAACTGGTTGATTCACCATCCCTGGAGATATTTAAAAGATGGGTACAATGTGTGGACACTGGTTAGTGGTTAGACTCGATGATCTTAAAGTTCTTTTCCAACCTAAACAATTCTATGATTCTTATGTATTTGGACAGGTCATAGCTTTACCATGAATGTTTGAACCAGGCAAAAAGTACTAAATCAAATCCATAAACAGTTGTGTGGCCCAGCTCTGATACCTGGAAGGATACAGCTGTGAATTTTTGTAGGTGAACTTTGGGCCATTTGGAGGAGGGATGAGCTCAGCCAGCAGGAGGATCAGCTGTGCTGCAGGGCCCCCCGGCTCAGGAGTGGGTGGCTGACTGGAGCTGAATGTATGACATGCTGATTTTCTGAGAGATGCTCCCTCTTCCCTCAATCCCCCCTGTTGCCCCATGTGCTTCATGACAGGTCATGCTGGCAGAAAATTGCTTTGTGGGTAAAAGAGAAAACGCTTCTGCTGCTGCTCGGATGAAACCCTGTGTGAAGCCCAGCACTGGCCTGACTAGCAGCATTAGCACTCAGGGGCTCCATCCTTGGAAAACAAGGGGACGTGCCAGCCAGCCGACGTTAGGTCTAAAAAACTAGAAAACTGGCCTTTCATCCCCAGAGAGGAAGAACAAAGCTGGCCTGGCTTTCTCAGGGTGCCGGTGGGGGCTATGTCCTGGTGGTGGGAGGCTCTTGGAGCTGGCAGACGGCTGGGGATGTGCATTGGCTGGGGCATGCAGTTAGCAGCATAAACAAACTTGGCTCTGGAGGTGAGGTGGTAAGATATATTTTTTTAATTATTGAGCTGTGTACACATTATGAAACCATTACAGAACCAAAAATATATAAAATTCCAAATTACAAATACCAGCTTATACAAAGGGGTAATAAAATAAATAATACATTAACTAGCTCCAGTACTCTGTATTCATAGACAGTAATGGAACCATATACATCAGAGGCCATAAAAATGCATACATTAAACAGGGTGCACAGTGGTAACTGAGGGTTCATCTTGATGCTTCCTGACTACATGAGAGTCTGTTAGTGCTGGGGGATGGGAACTGTATTTGCTACTTAAGCCATTATTGATTGAGAGAGGGAAACACAAACCTCATAGGCCAGGCCGGCAGGAAAAAGGGTGAGAACTTAGCTTGACATAACACATTAACACTGTAAACAAAGTGGGCTTTGGAGGTTTTTATTATGTACGGCCACTGTGTCCTGCAGTGCAGGGTCTGCCTTGGTGTGGGACACCAACAGGGAGGACTGTACAGCAACACATCATGTATGGAGGAGCGTCTTCACCGATGGTCACTGTGGATTTGGACAGGGGGAGAAGTTTGCTCTAGCAATAAACACACTCTGATCCAGTAAAATATAGGGTAAGACTCTTCCTCTGGCTCCTGTGGAGTGTGACAGCACTGGTAGAGCTCAGGTAGTTTTGGGCAAAAAGTTCTGTGTGGTACGTTTATATGTGCCAGAGTTGAATCTGGCTGGGTTTAGACTGGCACACTCTTCTCCCATGGCTGTGGATGTGTGTCCTGGATTGACACACATCAATTCTCCTTATTCTTCTTCATTATAAGAAATTTCCCTGGATCCTGCACGACACCACAAAAAAAGGGAGCATTTAAATTTGGGCATATACGAAAGAGAACAGAATGCTTGTCCAAGGACCTAAAATCCAGCCCTACCTCACCCCAGTCAAGAATACTTTTCACTCTCTCTTGTTTAGCCTGGTCCTTCATTTTGATTTCTGTGCATATTCTGCTGTGACCCCCAAGTTGCATGCATGTGCTCTGCTGCTCTTTAAACAGTCTCTCAATAGGAGAGTTTGGGACGTTAGGGTCTGTGCATCAAATGACTTACAGGATTGACCTAGTTGGAAAATCTTGGGGGGTCTGATGAAGGGGAAGAAACTAAAGAAATTTATCAGTCTGTCAAGATAGGTAAAAATGCATGTATGTATATTTAATATTATTATGATAGCCATTCTATAAGATGAGATTAATTCAGATAAAAATGAAGCTTATTCCTTGAAAGGGTTCTGTTTCATCTTTATTTTCAATGTGGTGGACAGTTTCATGCCCAGAAATGTTTTCACCAGATCCTGAAGCAGGATCCCTTTGTGTATTTGACTTCAGTGATACAAATGTCGTTACCCACTTGCTGGCACTATAAGTCCATTGTGGGGCACTATTAAGTCTACTAATCTTCTTATTTGAAATTTCTAGTCTACTGATGAAGGGTAATGGAAGAAAGATTTGGATACTTCTCTGTACACCTTCTGCTTTCTCTTTGGCAAGATTTTCATCTGATGTGAGTAAACAATATTCCATTGATTTTTCCTGACTTATATAAAGAGATAAGGATAGAGCACTGTAATTGATTAATGCCACATGAGGCACAGCTTACATCCTCATTTTTGTTCTGCTTACAGACAGAATGTGTGTTTGATTCCTGAACACCACTAAATGAAAGTCCTGTTCTTCTCTGCCTTGCTCTGTTTCTGGATCAGACTCTGATCTCTGTTACCTGATACACAGCTAACAGGTTTAAGTTGGTGTGGGCATTGTGCTCAGTTTACACTGGTGGGGCAGAGACCAGGGCTTCTGGCTCCCTCTTTTTCACTTATATGTATGTAATCCATACAGGAATCCACCAAGTGCTAATAATTAATTTAATGGTGGGGAAAAAAAAAATCAGGAACAATTTATTTTGAAATGTATGTATGGAGCAGATGCAATACCATCTCAGGTACACTGAGTTATCCTGCATTCTGTTTTTAAATTCTGCATGATTTCAACTATCAGAAGGGTTTGGGAAGAGTTTTACCCTTGACAGTGACCTGTATTACAATTAAAGCTCGTGATGTAGGTTTCTTATTTGCCAAAGAAGACAACAAGATTTGCTATGTAATTTGAGAGGCATTTATAATACCACTGCCCATGTTGTAAGCTGATTATAAATAAAGTTCAGCAGAATTGCTTCCATCAGAAAATCAGAATTCACAGTCAAATAAAGTGTACAACCCTGATGTGTAGTTGCTTCTAACTGCTACTGTACATAAATCAGATTCTGCTTAGCAACTGCTGCATATCATGTTTATTAAACACCTTCTGGTTATTACAGCAGAGGGTACTAAAAATTCTTCATGAAAATTTCTCAAATATCTTTTCACATCTCAGATATTTTTAAAGGTCTCATTGCAGTGAACAGAATCCTTCTGCGGAAATGGTACTTGGGGGCTCTCAACATGTGCTTCCTGTTCCATTCAGTCACATGGAAAATGTTCTCAGTTTACAAACCAGACAAATTGTTTTGTGTTGTTGCTTTAGTCCTGAGGCTCAACCCAGCATAAGGAGAATCAGGCTTCCTCCTTTCACTGGCACTGAGCATTTTGTTTGGTGTAATGCTGTTTACAAGTCCTGGGAAGTATTTGTAAAGGCTATTTCATAAGGAGGTAAACTTGCCAACGTGGTACAGAGGGACAATGGAGCAAGCGTTAGTTCATCAGAGAAAACAATGCTTTACTGATCAGTGACTCTTTTGCACAAGCCACTGTTACCAAACAATTTCTCAGGGCTAGTCCACCATTTCAGAAGTGACACACATACTTCACATTTAGTGTCTCACCTCTTCACACTATGATGGGCCTTTTAAACTAGTCTCAGATGTTACTGAGGTCTGGTGACTTGAAAGCAGTCAGCTGCAGACAGCCATTACTGTCACAGTATGAACAGCCTGTTCTAAAATGCAAGGCTCTATTTCATTGAATACCTCACAAAAATAAAATAGCAATAGAAGTAACCAGCTTTTAAATAACTTCAATGTATCTCTTGCAGCTCCTTCTCTGCTCCTGTCTCAGGCTTTTCTTGACTGTTGCATATTTGTCACTCCTCGATCTCTGTCTTCCAGTCATAGTACAAATGTCAAATCTCAGTCCTCATGTTGCTCTATCTCTTCAACTTCTGACAAGCTGGTCACAAAGTTCTGCTGACCTGATTGCACAGGTAGGTAGGCTGGGAGAGTGCTGGGAGGGTTCTCCAGCCTCTCCACACAGGGGACAGGACTGGGAAGGCCAGATGCTTGTGTGGACTCTGCAGATTACAGCTCTGAGCCATTCCTGGGCTGCTGTACTGCATATTTTGCTGGACTTTGTTAGCAGGACTGTGCTGTTGCTGGTGTTCACAGTCAATTAATTCATTGCAGGCATGCTTCATACAGAAACCCAGAACTCTGTCTTCCATCCAGGGCTTGCCAAAACGTTGCAATTCTTCCACCATTTGGATTATGATACAGTCACTGAAATTAACACTTGTCCCATCCCAGGTGCATTACGGTGCTTCATTATATGTAATCTA